>OY997395.1:0-405000 GCA_963921505.1 Phakellia ventilabrum | reverse complement strand
AGACTCTTGTCAGTTCCTGCGAAATTGAAGTATAGGGTTTCTTGTTCGCAGAAGACCGTACGAATGTAGTCATGTGACCGAGGCGGAATGTGCATGCGTCAGCACTGGTTATCAAACATGCTCTGTGGAATATACTTCGGTACGTTTTTCAGACTTCTACTTGTACGCGCACATAGTCTCGTGTACATGTACCCGACATCGGGGGTCTGGCTATACGCGAGACTACGCATTGCATATACCGCGTAGTAGCTAGCTGGGGCCGGGGAAGGCAATAATTGGGGCCGGGGGCAGGGTTTAGGCACTAGGTACGTATTAGTCTCGTGCCCAGACGTCCACGAGACTAGGTACGTATATGCAGGTATACCGGTACTAGGTAACTCCGGACACGCGTAGGATCTAGGAAATGACAACAGAAGCCTAAGCACCACGTGCGCGCTAAAGTCAGCTCACTTTTTCCTATATACGATGAAGTGTAAATAGCAGAATTTAGAGGTATGTCTTGGCGTTACTTAGCACCTACTATATCAATTTTTAGGTAGTTATGATAATTTTCATATTAAATTTGCCCCTTCACAGGTGGTGCTGAAGCTTAGCTGCAATTTTTAGTAGCCTTGTACCACCCAGCTGTCCCAGCTTTTCTTCCTGCAAGCAAATAAAAGCTGGGATGGCTGGGTACAGGAGCCCATGATCGAGTGCTGCGCAGGTTATGGGCTCCTGCTGGGTACAGGGCTACAATTTTAGTAGTCTTCAGCACAACCTATGAAGTTTATCCCAGAGTTCACTGCCACTCATGATGCTCAAATGGGGTCTGGCCCGTGAGACTATGCTCTTATATGTTTAAGAGATTTACAGCTGGTCTTCTCCTTAGTAGTTCAAGGATGTGAGCACACAGGCAGTACAATTTCACCAAAAATGTTTGGATCCTCACGCGACGATATGCATATTAAGTACTATTGCATTCTTTCACGGTGGAGCTATATACGCATACTAATGTTGGTAGTGCATGCTTAGTGGCGGATAAAATTCAAATGTGCTCCCCTTTTACTTTGCCTATCTGACCAACTGTTTCCTTATCCATATGTTTCATCTGTACACTCAACTCCGAAGAGAAGTCCCATCCCACCAGAGCTCCTCCCTCCCTCCCTCCCTCCCTCCCTCCCTCCCTAGATGTCGGTGTTGATGACCCTGCTGGGTCACCGGAGCAACGTTTGGTGTGCCTCGTTCACCCTGGACGGCAGCCACCTGGCTACATGCTCCAGTGATGAGACTATCAGGGTATGCATTCACCTTACACCCCTGGATACACCCATACTGTAGCTGCAGTCTTAGGGGAGCACGTATGCTAGTGAGGTATATGCAGTAAATGACAAATGAAAGTGAACTTTTCAGGTATCGTAATGTTTTGCCAGACACATTCCAAGTCACGGAAAATGAATTTAATGGTCCAAAGAACAATGCCATACTATCCAGTACCATGTTGCCCTGCCCCATTCCCACACTACAGGTGTGGCACCTGGGCAGTGGTCAGCAGGTGGCCTGCTTAGAAGGACACTCCGGGGTGGTGAGGGCCTGCCAGTTCTCACCTGACTCCTCCCTCATTGCGTCCTGCTCCTGGGACAAGAGTATCCTCCTACATAGGACCGCCAACTTTGAGGTGAGTCTTTTTAAAGTCACAACATCTGTTCGCTCTAAGATGTGTACCCCCTTTTCAAATTAATGCACACTTCTCCATGGCAACATACACACCTGCTCATACACACAATTGCAGCTGGTCCATCATCTCATTGGCCACACCTATGGAGTGACTCACGTCTGCTTCTCCCCGAGCGGCACGCTGCTGGCCTCCTGTTCCTGGGATGACACCATTGGCTTGTGGGACGTAGAGACAGGGAAGCTGCTACAGTTCCTCAAGGGACACACCAGTCCCGTGGCCGCCTGTGCCTTCACAGTGGGAGGGAGTGCCCTGGTGAGATAGTGAGGGATGAGAGTGTACTTCGATCTCTTCATCTACAGTAGATTTTAGAGAATATACCCTTTTCTGCTATGATGTCACATGGGGGAAAGTAGGCACTAAATGGAGAAAATAATGGAAACATGCATGTTTTTGTGCTTTCATGTAACTTTATACATGAAAGCACATAAACATGCATGTTTCCATGTATTTTCTCCATTTAGTGCCTACTTAATTTCATAGAACTAGATCACATGTTTTTCCACACTGTACCGTAAACAGTTGAAGCCGTATTTCAACAACTGTACGTGTCACAAACATATTGACTCCAGTTTTGTACTCAGGAAGAGTTGGGCTTCAGTTTCATTTGTCTTAACTCCAACTTAGTACCCAATTTTGCAAATCTACTCTCTTGCACTGTAAGGTGGAAGGGGGCGGGGTTGGGGGTGGGATTATTGAAAGGGCCTTGCACGACAACATGTACGTGTCACTGTTGAGTCTTAGTGAACCAACATTGTATGTCTGTTGCTTTTGTAGTTTTTATATGTTAAAGGATCTGAAGAACAGCACAGAGAAGTGGGAGTATTGGGTGCATCTGGTGCTACTAAGTTTAGCAGGTGCTCCAGTGACTGTAGCCTTGTGTCGGTGCTGAATAGGGAGGGAATTGTGACTGTATTCCTGTGTTACTGTTGTCCTGTGGTACCCTCCCTCCAGTGTAGCATTAGCAAGTACTACTAACCAGTTTAGTATCTATGTATTTAAAACTTGCCTACTGTTCCAGTAACTCAGTGGGTAAGAGCATTTTGACTAATATGGTATTCAGAATTCAATCCCTAGCTGGGCATAATTTTCTTCCAATAATTCTCCAGTATGCGTATCCTACATCCTTGTCTCTCTAGCATACAATCCTTTTCCCTCCCTCTCAGGCTAGCTGCTCGTGGGACGGGACAGTGAAAGTGTGGGACTTCACCTCCACTGTTCCGCCTGTGACGCTGGAGGGCCATCCTGATGCGGTGTACGATGTCAGCTGCAGTCCCACGGAGCCCAACCTCCTGGCTACGTGTGGCAGGAGAGGGGCGCTCATTCTGTGGGATCTCAGGACAAGGGGTAGGTGAAAAATGACGGTATTACTTCTCTCAGTTGGGTAGTAGATTTCATGATCTTCAGTTTGCACTTTCTCCCCCTCCCCCTTCCTCTCCTCCCCCCCCCCCCCCTCCCTTTCCCTCCCTAGCTCCATGGCAGATGCTACAAAAGGGTTGTAAAGAAACCAACTGTGTCTCCTTTTCTCCCACTGGGTCACAGGTTGCCACTGGCAACGACCTCTGCAACATTCACCTCTGGGACATGAATCTCATAAAGGTACATTCGCCATACTAAGTATGTTTGTGCAGAAAAGCACTTCGTGAGCCTCACCCCCTCCCTCCCTCTCGCTACTAGTCTTCCTCCATCCTACATTCCAAACCCCTTGTCCTACAAGGCCACGCTGGTGGGGTGTTCCACTGTGAGTACTCTCCCGATGGCCGCCACCTTGCCTCCTGCTCCTCCGACCACACCTGTAGACTCTGGGATCTCTCCCATCTTCCAGAGAACACTATTTCCGAACTGGCAGACTCCCTCACAGCCTCCCTCTCACTGCGACACTGAGAAAGACCTCACTGTTGCTTTCCCTTTGTATTTCTCATATTTCTCTCAAGTTCAGCTCCATTCATTTCTAGCTGCACAGCTATTGCTCTGTTTCTGATTTTTCCAACTATTTTTGTAGCACTGCCATGCTAATGGTCACTCCGACTGGTGTGCGTTCATGCGCGCGCCGCGCGCTCTATAATCCGTGCGTCCACGTCCACGTACGTACACTGGCGCGAAAATGCAGCTGCGCACTTTTGAAGACTGCAGGCGCGAGAATGCAGCTGCGTTAATCTGCACTTTTGAAGACTGCTTCGTGCATGCACACGGAATACCCTGCAAGATATTAGCTCCTTCAAAGCCAGCGTTTGGATGCCAAGAAGGTACAGCCAACGGTTGTTTTCTAGGCTGTAACAATGCTATAGCTATACAGCGAAACTTTGGCTGCACTACAGTTGCAGACTAATATGCTACTGGGAATACTGCTGCATGTAGCTATTCTGCTTCAGAAGCTGCTTATAAATTGTTTAAGAATTTAAAAAAAGCTAGCTTATGCTCATAGAACAGGGTATGCATAATTATTCTTGTGCAGGTCATTCATTGGTTTTGATTCACTTCCTCCATGTAGACCTCGCCAACGCAGTGGTTCCATCAACATCTCCGGGGAGAATGCCACAACCATCATGGTGAGGCGACGGGTGCTGAACACCTACTCCCGAGTGTGCCCCCGACAGCCAGTGAATCGCCACCACTTCCTCACTCCAGATACGCCCTTCATGGAGGAGCTGGAGCTACCGTCTCACCTCCTCACGGACAGCACTGGAGAAGGTGGGTCCAATACACATTCATACATAATCGCAAATATGCTGTTACGGTTAGCATGACATGTTGCAGGCTTGAAACTGATGCGGTTGGCTGCGCGTCTCGTAGTTTCCCGTACCGCGGAGTAGAGTTCTGGCGTGACGAGGGGTCGGAGAAGATTCCTGCGCGCAGCGTCAGCGGGTGCCGGCGCCTCTAGCCTTCCTCTTGCATGATGTTTGGGCAGCGATAAAGTTTCACGGGGAGCCGACTACGCCAGTTGTGCGCGTCTCGGCCGCGAGGCTATCAGAGAGTGGTACAAACAATATTATATGGACTTCAATTCAACTCAGCTCCGCTGTACAGCAAATATGCAGTGAGAGGTCAGGGAATATTTTAGAACTACAGTCAGCAGAGAGAGAGAAGTCGGAGACAGTCAGCTGGTAGTAGCACATACCTAAATAAGGAAATAATACCAGTAGCTAGTGCAATAGCCTCGTTCCCAGGCCTCCCCTCCACTAGAGCCTGGGAACGAGGCTACTAGTGCAAATAAACAATCTACATCATATATGTGTAAATAGTCAAATGGTAGTCCTAAATAGTCGGTAGTAGTCCTTGTATACTGTGTTACGCTGATCATGGAGATCTTCGAACTTCATACAAAAATTTAAGTTTGCCAGTCAGTATGATTTCTTGTACAGGCTTTAATGTTAGTTCATGCATGTACATGTACATACCTATATAGCTATACTCTATACCTTGGATGCAACAATTGATTAGTGCTCTATCGTGAGGCCACAGTCAAGCTTCACTTCTGAATACCAACACAGGTGTGAGGGATGAAACATCCAGCCTGATAATTGCCTCGGTGCCAACCTCTGCAAAGCGTACACCTCAGAGCCACAATAAACATGAAGATGCAGACAAAGTTGACAATGATCAATGCTCGTCAGCGAAGAAACCCAAGCTTGATATCAGCAATACAGAAACTGGAGTCATGATGGAGAACGATACAATTTACAACGGGACTGCCACAAAGGAGCAGAAGAGAAGAAAGCAGCCAGTCAGGAGGAGAAACAGGAAACGAAAGGCGCCAAGGAAGCCAAGACGAGGGGCTACTCCTGCACATGCTGAGAGTGTGGAGCTGAAAACTCTGAAGACTAGAACTGGCATTGTGGTCGATACGTTGGCAGACATACCACACCTACAGCAAGATGCTACCACGAGAGACGTCACCGCGATGGGAGCAGGACAGCCAGCTCAAGACCACACCCACATCTCCTGCAACCTGGAGCCTGTAAGTATGGAAATGACATGTGAGACTACCATGGCTGGAAGGGCAAATTCTGTGCAGCAGTCTCTGCCGGCTCATAACCCATTCACAAGCACTACCAAGGTATCTGCAAACGGTGCAACAGAGTCATACTTATTAGCTAGTACTTACGGTTGAACTTTATTATGAACAGGGCTATAAGGTACCTGTAAAGTGTATTTAAAGTGCAGTCATGTGACTAGTTTCTGATTGGCTGAAGGTCATGTGACATAAACTAATGTGATGTATAGTATACTGTATGACTGAAACTGCTTAGTAAACAGTCTATTAATTAACCTCTGCATTCCTGTAGGCCCAACACATACCAGGTTCAACCAGCAAGAAAGTGAAGAAGTTTCTGGAGACAATAGCGGCAGAGCTGGGCCACACCAGAGCCGGGAACAGCAGTGGATTCCAGGAGTGTCAAGGTCCTGCAAATGTCTCGCTGAACACTGTCACATCCTCTGACAAAGACGCAACGGAACATCTTACTCTGAGGTCTGATTCCAAACATTATACTAATTCCAACAGTTACTGTTGTGGCACTCCCAAGCAAGCTCTGAGGTCTGATTCCGAAGATGAGATTGAAGTCCCCAGAAAAAGAGACCGCTGTGAATTTGAGGCCAGCACAGAAGGTGTGGTCTTCCCTGGCAACAAGGATCTGCCCCCGCTGGAGTTCAGCACCGACGCACCTTCCCGATCGAGCCTCACCACCAAAGGAGATGGCCCCACAATCTTGGAGTGTATGGATAAGAGTACACTGACTACTGCCCAGAAGAGGCAGGCCAGGAAGAGAACCGTCAGGCAGCTGAGAGTGGATCTGGCCAGTCTATGCAGTGGAGTTGAGCCTAGTCCCTCAGCGAAGGGGTTGCAGCACAGGGATACCGTCTCAGTCAGTAAAGATAGCGATCCAAAGAGCACAGCAAAAGTTCGAACTAGCAAGAAGAACCTTCCTGGTCCCAAGAGGTCCGACTCACTTGAGAAGGGAGGAGGAAGGAATGATTTGCCCGGCTCTAACAGTAAGCAGTGGCGTAGGAAGATGTTTCGGGAGGGGGGGGGCATAGAGGCTGTGTAGTGGCAGATAGTGTTTTCACGCGAAGGCGGAAAAAAGGTTTACCCTATTTTTTAACTGTGAAGAAGTGGCTGTGGTAGCATCTACCTATATTGAAGGCCATGCACTAACTCTCAGTGTCCATGGCCACTGTTACGGCTACATCATCCTTGGCATCCAAGAAAGACAATATTAAACCGCGAAACAAGAAAAACACTTGCCGCGAACTGAGAAGTTTGTTGCGCCCCTGTGGTTCCTACACCACAGCAGTAGCCCCACTTCTCTTCATACCACTGCAGTTGAATAAATTGATACTTTTTCTCTATAGCCACCCCCTTCAAGAAAAGCGCTGTTCAAAAGAGGGGCTCTGATAAAAGAAATGGGCTGGGCTCATTCTCCAACAGTACTCTGAAGGAGCATTTCAGTGGACTGCAGCTGGTCAGTGAGTGAATGCATGAGCTTGTAACTATACATACATTTACCAAAACTCTCTCCGTTCAGACGCCTATCACATGCCCTGCCCCGCTTCCTGAGGCCCCACCTACCACTCGGACCCTGGCCCCGCTCACCAGCACCCCTGTGGGTGTGACGGCTCTGGCCCCGCTCACCAGCACCCCCGTGGGTGTGACGGCTCTGGCCCCGCTCACCAGCACCCCCGTGGGTGTGACACCTCTGGCCCCGCTCACCAGCACCCCCGTGGGTGTGACACCTCTGGCCCCGCTCACCAGCACCCCCGTGGGTGTGAGCAGCAAGACGGCTACCAATAGCTCACCGAGGAGGGTCTGTGGCTTGGTCCACTTTGAGTGTGTGAGTTAACAAGTAATATACCAGCAAAGAGGAAGTTTCCATGCCTGCGTCGGAAAGCATGCAGTTAATTATGTGCTGATCACGTAAGTACACACTGCTCAAGCAGCACTGACCTTTCATAAGCAGTAAATAGTGTAGCGCTCTGCGCATCCTCGCGTCACTTGGCAAAATAGTATTCTTCAATAGCAAGACTGACAACTGACAATACTGGACAATTTATATAGAGATCAGGAAATATTCTAGAAGGTTCCGGAGACACACAGCCTAATAGGTTTACAATGGACAACAGATACATAATCAAGGCACTGTAGAGAGATTAAAATCTGTTGAGTGCAATGGGTACTTAATAAAGAGTAGTCAATAGCCAGGTGCTGAACATCAGTAGGCTGTTTGCACGCAACTCAGTTACGCAACATTGTTCATGTTACACATTACACTACAGACTGAAATGTGTTTACTATAGCAGTAGTACTAAATGGAACTTCAGTGAGTATGACCCACAATTGAGAGAGTTCTTCTTTTTCCACACAGACTCCAGTCCTGAACACCGCCACGACAACCACCCCATTCCTCAACAGATACAACAGTGCCTGCCCGATCACAAGCACCCCGATTGATCCCCCTGCCTGTCCATTGGGTGAAGCCAGCAATGTGAGGCAGTGTGGCACTCCAGGTGGTTCCTGGGTTGGTAATACCATGGACAGACTGCTTGAGTTTGACGTAAGTTGCATACGAATGTCGAGTCGTAGATGATGTCATTAGCCAGTTTGTTTGCAGATTTTCTGTTAGGTGAATTGATACCACCGATGCGTCCAGCTTCTTTTATTGAAATCCGTCAGCAATTCTGATATTAGAGGTGGTAAACCTTGTATATAAAAAGTAGTGAGCAAATTAAATTAGCATAACATGCTGCATGACAAAACAAATTATTGCAACACTAACACAGGTAAAATACAGTGTGCTGAGATACCATTGCTATATATAAGTATCACCCCATTCCAGTATTAACTGTACCCCCCACCCACATGATACGTATACTGTATGCCTTGCCACTTCTACAGGAGATTGGTTTTGAAGCAAGCGAAAGGCTTGAGTCAGTGGAACGGCACAACACACGAAGCAAGGCAGCAGAAAGACATTTCAACTCCAGAACCTACTGCACATCTAGTCCACGACCTGTAGCTCGGTCGTCTCCCTCCAAGCGACTACAGCAGCGACGAGGGAAAGAGAAGGACCACAGCCGTAAGACTGGATCAAAATCAGTCGCCAGTAGCAAGTCTGCAAAACGGCAAAACAAACCAATCAGGGAGAATGCTGGTAAGCAACGTGCCTCTGCTGCTAAGCCGACGCAGGAGCACATTGAAGGCAGAGTTACTGGTAAAAGAGGGAGAAAAGCTGATAACGCCAACACAAAAGCAAAAAGAGCCAAAAGCACCGAGAAAGCAGCCCCCAGAAGAGGCAGTGCTCCCAAGCCATCTGCTGAGCAAGAACCATTCAATCCAGCCACAACTAAAAACAGGCGTAAGAAAACGAGATGCGTCATACCCCCGGCATTGAGGAGGTGCTACAACAAAAACAAGGTCGCGGCTGATAACAGCAACAGCTCCAGCACTACCACAGGCGTTGCGCCGAGAAACAAATGCTCTCCAACCAACACCTATGATACGGACACAGGGTATGACCCTGAAAGGCACGAGGACTACCCCACTTGTATTCTTGTACAGCTGTCAAGAGCGGCTCGCACCACTCACCATAGACGGATCAAATTTCAGAATTTACTGTCAGATGAAGAATCCATTCTAGACGATATTCTTTGTGCCTGAACTGTTATCCAAAACTACCACCTACCCCCTCCCCCCCCACACCCCAATATGTACGTAGTCAGATGTACCGTGATGTATCGATGTTCATGTTCATGCCATGACTGTGGGTGAGTTGTGCAAGTATACGGGTGAAATCCACAGGTGAGATCCACACTGGTACCCGGTACATAATATGTGGCAGACTAGCCTCATTCCCAGACCACGACTGCGTGGCCTGCATGGGAACGAGGCTAGTAGCGGACTGGAACACAAGTGCGTGCACACGTGCATGAGAAATGTGTGATCTGTAACATTTTAGGAAAACTTCAAGCAAACATGATACGTTTCCATGCGATATGTTGTCTAGAAAAACCTTTCATGCATATCTTCGTTTGCTTGAGATGCCAATACATGTAGATGCAGATCATGACATCCCATTTTTCATAGTGTAAGTTATACGTATTTGAAACTGCCACGAGCTCATTCCTAGGTGCTCAAAGTATAGAAGCAGACCATGGAGCTAGCCACACTACATCATCCAGTCATGTGCACCATCAGCTGATAAATTATGACATTAGTGAGGTGTACATGCCATATACAGGAGGAATGCTTGTGGCATCTGATCAGTCCATGACATCAATCACACAACAGTATGTTGTTGGACATGCTTTTGAAATTTGCTGTAGACACGCCTATCCTGCAATGAATACCTATCCTTTGTCAAAATGGTTCACCCACTCACTTAACTCTTTCGCAGCCAAGTTTTAATACATCCATAAGGCTTATGTGAATTTATATAGGCTTTTTATATTAGGCGTTAATATAAAGTGCATGCTTTTTTTCTATTTATGACAAATAAATTTAACTGGCCAAAAATTCTGAATGAAGAGATGCATAATATTATAGAGGACACCTAGCATCTACAGTTCCAACCCCTAGTCCGTCGGCCTCTATCTCCAGACGCAGTCCCAGTATGAAGAGATCAGTCAGCATGAATGTGGAGAGCCATGACTGCTCCACATATGAGAAGGAGTATTCATGGTCCGGCCATTTCATCGGTACACACAGGAGCACTATTCCTGTGTATGTTTCCACCACCTCAAGGTGTCTGGCATCTGTCAGGATAGCGTATAGCTGACCAATGGCTATACACAGCCCACAGCTAAATGGGGAGGAGAGGGTAACCACTCTTTCAGTGTCTGGTTCCCAAATATGCCGGTGTCCTGCATGGAAGAAAGCGGTGTTCGTAGCGATCAACCCATCTAATGAAAAACAGAATCCATGCTCATACACATTGTCTGTCAGGACTTCCTTCGGTATTTTAATTGCTTCTAACGGACAATTATTCGTAGAGGAAGACTCTGCAGGTAGTAGATACAGTGTCAGATCCTGCCCGGTAAGTTGCACTGTTAGGTAGTGACAACCACACACACCTGGCTCCAACTGTTTCGGAAATACATCTAACTCGACTTCTGGATCCGCTGCGAAGTTAAGCTCGGAGACTACAATGTAGTCTCCGAGCTTGCTCACCCCTGGAGCAGCAAGTCTCCTGAGCTTGACACGGACCACTCCATGCTCAGGTGACAATAGCGCGATCAATCCACAACTCGGACATACTGCCAGAAATGAACCTTCGATTTCATTCGTGTTCCACACATCAAGTCGACCCGAGTCACTCCAACCAATCCACCCACTGTCCACGTTGCCCCAAAATACAAAACCTTTGTTACCACTTGGAGCAAAAGGTCCACATTGCAACGCCTTGGCTGGATCATCGATGGAATGCAGTGTCACAACTGATCTATCATTTAGTACCTTTTTGATGTCCAAACGGTAATCAGCGGAATCAAAACGGGTTTCAAAGAAGGCATACGAGCCACTACAAGTCCGATCAAAATATACGTCACGATCTGGGTAGACACCCAAATATTCCACCATCACCTCTGGGACGTACGAAGATAGGCACTTTCGATGCTTTAGGGCCATGAGGGTGAGGCACATATAGCTACCATACGTGGGGAGATGGGTCTTTAATATTGTCTCACTTAATTCAATCTTCCGTGCAGCATTCCTCCACAGCAGAGTGGCTCCACTGATGACCTCCCTCCAGCCGCTGCACACCTGCAGTCCGGTCACCAGACCCTCCACGGGGAGGTAGGATAGGATCATGACGGAAATCTCAGGAGGAAGGAGGGTGAGGAAGTCTCTAGTGAGGCGAACCTCCAGCTCCCTGCGGAGAGTAAGAAGGTCTTGGAGGGAGCACAGGTCCAGCATGCGGGAGAAGACCTGGAGCCTGTCCTCGTGTCCCAGGGCAGAGAAGTTCTCCAGAGTGAGGGGGAACAGGTTGAAGGGTGGGGGTGCTATGGAGAAAGGAAAGACTTGTGCACTTAAAACAGTTTCATATAGGGAAGGGTGCCCTTGAATAGCTTCCATGGTAACTTCACAGTAATTATAAGTAATGTCAGCCCCCACAATACAAATTCTCTACACTATGAATTTGATGTCACTAGAACAAGCAGTCTTGAGAAGATACGAAGGTGATGACATACCTGAGGTTAGAGTCACGTCCATACTAAACCGCTGAGCTCGCACAGATTGAAACTGCTTCTTTTTCGACTTTAATTCGCACAGATTGAAACTGCTTCTTCTTTGACTTTGTAATCTGGTACAAGCCTTTTATATGCAGACCAAGCTGGGAAGAATGTTCTAGAATATAGACAATGCAGACAATGCTCCTGTGCAACTCAATTAACCATTACAATAAGAAATACCAACAAAACAATTAAGAGTACCAGTTAGTCCAGAGTAGGGAACTAGTTAGTCCAGAGTGAGGGTGCCACAAGGTCTAGGTATTGTTTTGGCTTACATCCCCGCCTGCAGTTCCAAGTGGATGACTGTATCTGCTTGGTCTTGCTTCTTGTATAGTAGGGGTGCTGTGTAGAGCTGTTATCTCTTCCTAACGAAGGTCTTCGATAGGTTTCCTAACCTTCTTTACTCGGCATCTTCTGCTCTCTCTGCACGGCAGGGTCGGAGTCGGTCAATGTTGACTAATATCAATGGGCAAGTGGTAGGTCAAACCAATGCTCCACTGGAATGTGTACCCCACACCCCAATATGTATGTAGTCAGATGTACCGTGATATATCATGCTATGACTGTGGATGAGCTAGTTGTGCAAGTTTATGGGTGAGATCCACACTGGTACCCAGTACATAATATGTGGTCTCATTCCCAGACCATGACTGTGTGGCCTACGTGGGAATGAGGCTAGTAGCGGACTGGATCCATGTCAACACGGGTGGATGCACATATGCCGCACTATGAGCAATGTGTGAAATTTTTTGGAAAACTTCAAGCAAACGTGATACCATGTTTCCATGCAATATGTTGTCTTAACAAATGAAAATTTAGATTTATAATACCGTCACACTATCCAAGGTCAGAGCCCACAAGGGATTAAAAGTGTCCAAAACACATCTCAAACTCAGAAAAGTGGCGCCTTGCGACATCTGCATTCAAGATACTGACACACTAGTATACAAGCACGCACACACAAAGATGTAAAAGCTAAGCTAGCTATATTAGTATACAATCGTTACCATGGAATACTCACTGCAAAGCTTGATACTGCAATAAATAAATTATTCAGGCTGTAACAATGTGTACTTTCCAGAACACATCATTTAAAAAACAGGGCTTATACACAAAAAAAAGAAGAAAAAATAATGGAATGGAGACCGCTATGTACTTGAGATGAAGAGTCTATGCCTGTGGAATGGGAACCTTCCGTAGTGGGAAACCCAGTTCCAGGAGTCGCCTGACAGCCTTTCCCTCATGAGAAGACACACGCAGCACACCCGTTATCGTATCTGTATCTGCCGTCGGAAAAAAGTGCCTCAGACGATTTACGGCCTCTCCTAGAATGGCAGGAGGAGAGATAAGAGGTGATAGATAGATATCGTGTCTACTGTTGTACTAATATAGCATAGCCTCGTCCCCAGACTCTCCCCTGTACAAGCACATGTACTTGGCCTGAAACTGACCCCAGCACAGAGGTCAAATCTGATCAACTCCTCACTCACTTTGTGAGATCTGCCTCGGGCCTTGCCGTCTTCTTTCTGCTCCTGCTCCCGCACCTCCTGCAGGTTGCCTAGCAACCTCTGAGGGGGTGCGCCCCCGACGAATGGAGTTCCGAGCATCCCTAAAGCTCTTTTGGATTGGTAGTCTCTTTCGATACGTAAAGTGGAGCAGTAACATGACGATGATGATGACCACCACCACAATTATCGGGACATACCAGTAGACACTTAACCACTCCACAATATTGTTTAGTGTCTCAATACTGAAGAGGTCCCGAAGATCATTGAGTGCATCTTCACTGTCAACTGTTATGCATCTGTTTTGGATGAAATTTTCCAGGGGGGAGGGGGGAGGGAGGGAAAGGAGGGAGGAGGTGCAACTTAACTCTTTAAACGCCATGGGCACATTTATGTGCCTATATAAAATAGAGAAAACTATGTCAATTGTCCTTACTATTCAAAGCTTGCCACTAAAATACAATACTACATTGTGTGTGTGAATTGGGTACCCAGTGATGAGGTTCCAACTCACCTTGGTGGAGTGGATGTGTCACAGTAGCCATCAAAGTTATTGCAGGGGCTGGCAGACTCCAGACGCTGGCCTGGTGGGGTGATGGCTCCCGTACTCTTGAAGATGAGGGGAGGGAGGGCACCACAAGATCACAAATGTTTGGTGTGGTTATGCATATATAGATAGACTCTTTACCATTATGACGTAATGGGAGTAAAAGTGAGCACCAATTGGAGAAAATAAATGATAACATGTGCTTTGATGTAGTTTTCTTGTACAAAACATAAGAACATGCTTGTTTACACATGTTTTTGTGTATTTTATCCATTTAGTGTTCACTTTTACCCCCATTACATCATAATAGTTAAGGGTCCATACCCTCCAATTTATATTCCCAAACACCAATACATGTAGTCTGCTGTTACAGGTAATAATTAATGTGCGTGGAAATCATGGAAATATTTTCTCAAATTCAGAACTTTTGCTCTCTTCATCAGAACGCTGTTCAGGTATACTCTCACGAATTATGTCAACGTAGCTTGTCACTACATTACTTTCCCTTACTGCCAGAGTGAAGGTGGACAGACACTCCCCTTCGTCGCTGACACAGCAGAGATCACACAGCTGATCTTCATTCTCGGTACACTGGCAGTCCGATAGGCGATATTGTGCCTGACACACAGAGCCAGTACACACCCCATCCACACAGAGACCATTGTTATTGTTGCATGTCAACCGATCACCGTCTCTAGGCATAGCATTTGGGTGAGTTACAGTTAAAACCGCTTGACAGTGCACTGGAATCCAACTTGTATTGAAGTTTTATAGCCCCAAATGTAAGGATTTAACTCCTTACCGATCACAAGATAATGCTAATTTTATTTAATTTTTTCTAAAATCTGCACTACACATGTATGGCTTCTGTATTGGTTATATATGGGGGAAATTTTCTTTAGGAAATCGGTAAAAAGTACTTCCTTACTGTTTTTTACATTTGTAAGTGCTGTAAAGCAGTTGTAACCTAAAAATTTAAGAATTTAAAAAAAATTGGTCTCTTGCTCTGTAGCACTGTAGTCTGCTGTTACAGGTAATAATTAATGTGCGTGGAAATCATGGAAATATTTTCTCAAATTCAGAACTTTTGCTCTCTTCATCAGAACGCTGTTCAGGTATACTCTCACGAATTATGTCAACGTAGCTTGTCACTACATTACTTTCCCTTACTGCCAGAGTGAAGGTGGACAGACACTCCCCTTCGTCGCTGACACAGCAGAGATCACACAGCTGATCTTCATTCTCGGTACACTGGCAGTCCGATAGGCGATATTGTGCCTGACACACAGAGCCAGTACACACCCCATCCACACAGAGACCATTGTTATTGTTGCATGTCAACCGATCACCGTCTCTCGGCGTGCTGGGTGGACAGTTACCACCGCTGCCAGTGCAGTGGAGTCAAGGAACATTGCAGTATTCAGTGAGCCCATTCCCAGGATTCAGTCTGCCATTTCAGTCTCATACTGTTACCAGTATGAGATCGTACCAGCAGACTGAATGGTTGCAAGATATGCATAAAGGTATACTCCACAGGTCAGTATTTAGGTAGACCTTAATCTGTTGGGGGTAAAAGTAGGCATTAAATTTTAAAAATACGAGAAAACATGTTTTGAAGTAGTTTTCTTACATGAAAACATGATAACATGCTTGTTTCCTTGTGTGCTTCTGGCAACATCATAATCTATTGTTAGGACACTGTTTGATATGATAGAATCACACATCAAACTGCTGAGAGACAGAAGTCGTCAAACACACATAGCTGCAACATAGCTATGCTGATTATGTCATTACCTGAAGCAGTGACATACATGTACATGTACATGCGTGTACCAGTATACAGCTTCCTTTTTTACCAATGTGTAGTCTAAGCCTGTTATGTACTAATACATTTTATTGGGTAGAGGATATGTGCAATTTGCTTCCAGGGCACACTCAGTTGCGTTGGCACAACGGAAACCAGCTGCTTCAAATTGGCACTGAGAGTTACAGCAGTCTTGGGAGGCACTGGTGCAGGGAGGGAGGGAGGGAGAGAGTAGTGCGGTATTAATTGAAGTTGCTACTTCTGATATGAAGCAGCAAAATACCTGCAGTCAGCTCCTGATCTCAGCATACAGCCGCTCATGCAGCAGCGATCCACGTTACACTGGCTGTCTGTCCCACAGTCGCACTCCTCCCCCGACTCTATTATACCATTGCCACAGAATGCACCAGTTGCTGTGTGTGTGTGTGTGTACGTATATATGTATGTATGTATGTACAAATTAAACGTGCTAAAAATTTCTACTCTTGGTTAACAAAGCTAGCCTCATTCCTGGGCCCAATGCGAGTATGGATGTGGCACTACAGAGTGGGTGTGGCACCATGAGTGACTGTGGCACTACGAGTGGGTGTGGCACCATGAGTGGGTGTGGCACTATGAGTGACCGTGGCACTATGAGTGACTGTGGCACTATGAGTGGGTGTGGCACTATGAGTGGGTGTGGCACTATGAGTGACCGTGGCACTATGAGTGACTGTGGCACTATGAGTGGGTGTGGCACTATGAGTGGGTGTGGCACTATGAGTGACTGTGGCACTACGAGTGGGTGTGGCACCATGAGTGAATGTGGTGCTACAGTGTGGGTGTGGCACCATGAGTGAATGTGGGTGCTACAGTGTGGGTGTGGCACTATGAGTGGGTGTGGCACCATGAGTGACTGTGGCACTACGAGTGGGTGTGGCACTACGAGTGGGTGTGGCACCATGAGTGACTGTGCATGTGGCACTACGAGTGGGTGTGGCACCATGAGTGACTGTGGCACTACGAGTGGGTGTGGCACTATGAGTGAATGTGGTGCTACAGTGTGGGTGTGGCACTGTGATTGAATGTGGCACTATGAGTGGGTGTGGTACTATGAGTGAATGTGGTGCTACAGTGTGGGTGTGGCACTATGAGTGGGTGTGGCACCATGAGTGACTGTGGCACTACGAGTGGGTGTGGCACCATGAGTGAATGTGGTGCTACAGTGTGGGTGTGGCACTATGAGTGGGTGTGGTGCTACAGTGTGGGTGTGGCACTATGGAATGTACATGTGACTTACCTGAAAAGCAGTTGGTATTGCCCTCCAGGACTGGTCTAATGGAGTCCACACTGCATGGGGAGAAGCGCCTGTTGTTGGTGAGCTGACCACCTGTGGCACGCGGAAACATGAGGAAATTTCCCTCAGACCCCCCAGGAGAACACATGGATGAAACTGATGGGTCGTGCTGGTGTGTGTGTGTGTGGAACATTTGACGCACATATCAAACATACAGACAGACCAAAACAATAAACCTTTATCCTTTATGATGTAATGGGGAGTAAAAGTGCTTAGAGCTTGAAGCATGCAAAATTACAAGGCAACAACATGTTCTTATGTTTTCATGTAAGACATCTACATCGAAACACATGTTCTCTTGTATTTTCTCCATTTAGTGCCCCCCAATGGATAAGGTCTATCAAGCCATAATATAAGCCACTACTATAGTTACGAAGATAATCACTCTCTCCTGGTAGCAATATACTCTGGAATCCCCCCCCCCTCCCTCTGGGAGCACAGGAGCACATGAGTTTCTAAGGTTGCCACCTCTGATGCAGCTCACGTGCTCCCATCCCCTGACAGCACACGGGACTTACAGGTGATCCAAAGTTGTGACCAAACTCATGTGCAGTGGTGATGACGGTGACAGCTCGCGACTGCCGAGATCCAAAATTTAAGAAGGTCACAATCGCAGTATTCAGACTCCTTACACCGGTAGTTATTCTCGTCCGTTCCTCACAAATTCCACCCCGATTGCCCCCTTGGGGTTCTGCCACCCAGGCCAAACCCAGAACACCATTGGCAAAGTCTCGATATGTCAGTAGCAGAGCCAAACAGAACATTGAATGGTCCTCCTCGGACCACAGGTCTAGGAAATTTTGAACGGTGATAGTGGGTGCCCCGAAGCGATAACCAGGCATGTTCTCATCCAGGACCTGGATCGTTGCTATCAGTGGAATAATACCATCTGCGTTTCCGTCCTCATCGAAGTCACTTTCTGCGAAGATGTCCTGGACTTGGGAGAATACTGTCACTATTTCTGCCATGGTTGCTTCTGGATTGTTTCCTCCGATGGCGGCATTGAACAAGTGGTCTGCTGCCACCAGGACCTGGCAGAACCGGTTTCCATTGACAGTGATGGCTCTCTTCTGCCTCTGTTCACGCTTGAAGAGGCCGGAGAGAGTCGGCTTCTCAGAGCTGCGATCGGGAAGGAGAGTCGCCCTTTTCTTTTGGGTTTTTACCGGCTTTGCAGTTGCTTGGATCTTCTGGAGCTCATTCATGAGCTCTGCCTTTGCACAAGTTGATTCCGGAAAAACTACGTCTTCCGTTCGGTAGATAACAGAATGAAAGTCTCTGGGTTCTCTAAAGAATTTTCCTGAATTTTCTACATGGTACTCCCCCTCACTGGTTGCTATGACACCATCAAAGACCCCGTCAATCACATGACCACTCACTTTCGATTGGCTATCACCTAGGAAACGGAGGACAAATCAGTGTACATACATGTACATATACAGTATAAAATGTGCATAAATTATCATTGTCATGGTTGCTGACATTGTTTGTGAAAAGCCTAGCTAATCAGTTCTACCATGGAAAATATGCATGTATCATTAACTGTGCATGCCCCATAAGTCAGCAACTTGATCATGTGATTGTACTGATTAGGAAACCGTCAGTCATGTGCTCCATTACACAATTTCCTTATAAAGATGTATTAGTGTCTTATAAGTACATATATCATGTTGTGAAGTAGTCACTAAGCATACATTTAGGGTTTATTTCTCATAAACCATGGTCAGAGAGGATTTATTTTTTATAAATCATGGCCCTCAGGGTACATTAACATGTACACGTTTCTTAGTGATTGATGGTAGAGTTAAGAGCTTCTCATGGCCCTCAAAAGGCCCGAAAGTAGCTGGTAGATGGTGGACGGACGGTAGAAGTCCAGGCTGATAGGCCCAAGCATAAGTTAGAGCTAGACTGGTCCTGAAAATTAGCTTCTGCCATCACTCGAGCTGCGACGTCGACGGTCTATTATTCGTTGCTTATCAGGAGCGCATATTTATCTTTTCCCGCTACCTTGGGGGCGCGCGCATGCGGCGGGGAAAGTTTATTTATGCGCTCTTGTTGCTTAGCGATGGAATACTATCACATGATATATAACAGATGTAGCATGGTAAGCACGTGTATAAAGGCCCTCGCCCTCGGGCTGCACCCTCGGGTTCGGAGCCTTTATAATTCATAAACCACTGCCTACCATGCTATATCTATAATATGTATATGTATAACCATCCCAGGTGACATACATGTACTTAAGACTCAGGACTCAGAGTGGACTTATACTCAGGGGAGGGCTTATACTCAGGGGTGGGCTTATACTCAGGGTGGGCTTATAGTCAGGGTGGGTTTATACTCAGGGGAGGGCTTATACTCAGGGAAGGGCTTATACTCAGGGGTGTACTTACTCAGGGGTGTACTTACTCATGGGTGGGGGAATGCTTCATTCTTAGCTACATGTATGTCCTAAGCCACATTCTTCAAGATGTGTAAAGTATAGACTTACCTACAACCTTGCCCTGGTAGAAGGTTGAAGGGTCATACTTGGCCGACTCTGCTCCACCCACTTCAAATCGTACCCCCGAAGCAAAGACTTGTCTACTTGGACGTAATTTCAATGTAAGATCCCTGTGTATGTGCATGTATTGAGTGTGTGCGCACATCACAAGGCAAACTTCCACAACAATACAGGAATTGAAAGTGTAAAGCAGCCATACATATACAAGCAGCTAAACTAGAGGAGATTCACACACATTGGAGCCAATGCTGTTTTGACAACACTGTGACTTTGATGTAGCTCTGGTGTGCAAGCTTACACGTTTAATCATCATTTACTTGTTAGCAGGATGCTGCAGCATGTTTGCTCGAGCTGCAGTTTCAACACAGCCAGTAACAGGATGCTAACATTTGACACAGCAAAACTGTGAAATGGGATATATACATGTTTTCCTACTGCGCAGTAAGGCTGTACCAATATTGGTCCTTTTATCGCTATTGGAGCCGATATCAGTAATAGTGAATTAATCGGCAGTATGCGTAGCCAATACTCACGTGACTTGTAGCACGTGGCCTTAGGAGTCAGAAGTTAGCCAGAAATTGAGAGTCAGTCCTTGGGTTACTAGAACGTGATACTAATGGTTCAATATGAGCACGTTTCAACAGCTGTAACGATGACAATACCAAAGCGATTAGCAAGATATGCAACGAAAGGATTCCGGTTGGTGCATCGACCCGTACCCCATACTATCGGATAATGGTTGTATCGACTTAAAAACATAGCATTTGTACTACCTTAATATCAGCAGGATGTGATCGGGATCGGAGGCATATTGTGGGATCAGTAGTGGCTTTGTGAACCAAGACAGCACTGAGCTCCAAGTTTAGCCAAACGACTTGGCTACTGTAGGGACTGACTCCACCATAGCAATGGTTACAGGGGTATTGAAATATGAAGCTAAGGCAAACCAGGACTTGGAAGAATATTATGTCTGCGATGCCACCATACATGCTTAGAAAAAGGAACTTTCTACTAGAGCGCCTCTTCCTGGGGTGAAATTCTGACCTTCCAAATGCTTCCAAAGACAGCTGTAGAGAGTCTCTCATTATCCCGCTAGCGTGTGACCTTCGGACCCTTTCATGTTCGGCCCTGACGGGAGCTGGGTCATAAGAGACGGGCTCATAGTGGAGAATTCTATCTGTGAGTGGTCGTCCTGGAAAAAGGAGGGAAAGACAGCTGCTTTTAATACACTGACTACAAAACTACTCAACCACACTGTGAAAGCTACGATTGGGGTACTCTCTGGTATGTACAGGTGTAACATCTCATGCCTTCACTCCCACCACCACCTCAGTTTATGCAAAATGAGATAACAGCTGGGGACCTGGAAACGAAGCTGATATGTAGGCCGCTGGTAGGCAACCATCACGATGCTCAGGGGTGGGCGTACACTGGCTCTTGTGGGTGGCCTTGTAAGGTATCTTTCTGAACCAGACAAGAGGCAACGGCTATAGTCTGTCCACAAGTATCGTACACACAGTGATTGTATTCAAAACCTTGCCCCAAGGGGTACACTCACTGTCATTTTCTTCGCCGAGGCTCTCCGCCGCCCATACAGCCACGATCACTACCAGCATGCAGCGATAACAGCCGATTTCAGTCATTGTTGTTGCTGACCTCACACGTACACACACGAAGGCTAGCGCTTATCGATTGGCCACTCCCACTTGTTTGCACGTAATCCTCAAGGGATTTTCCCCAGACCGCACTCCTTTCACAGCTACAGCCATGGGGGGGGGGGGGGGGGGGGGGAGGGGCATAATTTTCTCCGTCTCATAGTTACAACTACCGCTACATGTATCTGTAGCTACCTATCCTTTATCCCCAGTGCTTTCACTATAGCGGGACGCTCTGGCCATCGTGCTGCAGACACACAGTGCCAGTTTGAGTTTTGCGCTCATGCGAGGAACAATTCTATTTAACGCACAACACCGTTACAGCCCAAATTTTCCACCCATCTGACGGTGGCGCGTTCGGTTACAGACTGGGGTCGGAACGTGGCCTCCCCAATAATCGGGTCGCGTGTTCGAGGCGCACGCGTGCAATCTGATTCTTGACTTTCTAAGCCTACAGCCAATACGTCGGTAACTTCCTTCGGGACTCCGAAACTAAAAGGATGACTGGGTACGTTACAGCAGCGGCTCCTGTAATTCCCAGCCATCGCCTATCCAGCGCTCCGGGTGCCTGACACTCCAGGAGGGATGGGAGGCTCCCTAGGCTTTTTGTTTTGTTTTTTCTTCTCAAGTTTTTTTTTTCCTCCGTGTTTCTTTCTTCTCTCCTTTTTTTCCTCCGTGTTCCTTTCTTCTCTCCTTTTTTTCCTCCAAGTTAAGTTGTTCTCTTTATAGAAATGCCACAAAAATATTTTTTAAAATTTAATTTGAATTTTATAACAGCTGCTAGGCTTTTTTCCCCTCCAACTTACATTGTAATGTGTTTCTCTTTATAGCAATACCACAAATAGTCATCTATCTATCAGTACTAAGCCTGGGAAGATTTTGTTTTCAAGTCTGACAGGCTGATGGCTACTGAATTATTCAGTTGCTACCAACAGCCAAGTCATTAGGAAATGCACACTTGCCCTCGCAGTGGGTTTGATGAGCTCACCTTACATACACATGCATGTTTTTGTGGCAGGCTATAAGTGATTGCTAAGGTCTGATATTGAGACCAGTTGCTCATTAGAATGCAAGAGCCACTTTTGATTGGCCACTCCCATTTATTACACCTGATTTGCACGGGATCTCTGCAGACCACACTCTTACAAATGACCATAGATCAATTGCATCAATAAAAATTAACAAATACGTCATCCGTCAGTTTGATGGGGCAATGTCTTCAGGCCAGAATTGGTCATGAAACCAGAATTTCTTGTCCAGCAGGTGCTTCTCCCACGCAGCTTCGTACTTCCGGTAAACGTCCAAAGCTGCTCTGGCATCTTCCAAAGAACAGTGAGAGCCACACTGAATCTTCCTGCCCAGTAGAACCAGGGCTAGGTTCCGCAACGAAGGACTCCAGTTTTTCTTCAACCCGGCTACCTCCCTGAGGGGAGGGAACTTCGCTGTGTCCCTGACGTCCCTCCGCGGGTGGGTCATTCCAATGGCAGAGAAGTCGTGACCGAGGTCGTGACCGATCACCACACAGCCCTCAAGAATAGTCTTAATTTTCTGGACTGCCTCCTTGTGGGGGAGGGCTATTTTCATATGGTGAGGTTGAATACCACTCCACTTCGTTCTGTAGTCTCTAATCTGTTGCTCCGGTCTCACATAGTGGTCAAAGAGCACACGACCGTCATAGTCAAGAATAGTACACTTTGCAAGAGCAGATTTACTAACAACACTGACCATTTCACAGTCCATGGCCACCATGTGGCGGGAGTCTGATTCCAATTCCACTGAACTGGGTTCCAGCACATATCGTTTACTTTCACTATCGTTAACTTCACTTTCACTATCTGAGGTTTGCGCAGAGCCACACCCACCTCCAGCTGGACATCCCCTACTACCTTTTACACACCTATGTAGTTTCTTCACATCTAAACACTTTCTACTGTTTATCCTTCTCTTCCCCACACGCCCGTGTGTTCCCCTTCTTTTCAGGATGTCTGTACCAGCACTGCTAGAACTAAGAGACTCAGAGCCTTTCACGCCCATGACACTTGAAGGCGATTTTCTCCTGTGCTTCATCGTGTCTAGTGCGTCTTAATCTTGAATTAAGCTCCAGCTTTGGTTGTGCAATTGCCATGTGGTCGCTGTCGATACTGCGCATGCGTACTAACGTTGTCGGTTCGTTCTGATTCTGATTCCAGTACGGTGTCTAGACTCTATTCTACTCTTATGGCTGCTGTTCAGGTGGAGGCAGTGAAGAAGCTCTGTGCGGCGCTAAAAGTGGATGCAGATGCTTACAAGGAGGCAGAAGGTGCTTAATAGATGTACCAAGATTGAACGATTTATTAGCTGGCTTATGACTCAAGGTAGAATAGACCTTTATCCCTAAATTATGGGGGGTAAAAGTGCTTGGAGTACAAGAAATGTAATACAAGGAAACAAGCATGTTCTGATGTTTTCATGCAAGACAATACATCAAAACACATGTTCTCTAGTATTTTCTGCATTTAGTCCCTACTCTTACCCCCCAATGGATAAAGGTCTATTGATGAAGTGGTCCAGAATTGTGCAGTGCAAACTGTGGTCACAGCTGCAGTGCAGCCCGTGTTTTTCCAAAGTGCAAAAAACGCTGAACAGTGGAGCCTGGGAATGTGGCTACTGCGTGAGAGCTAGAGAATGATACTGTATCAAGTTGTAAAGTCTGTGAAGGTGGAGCAAATAAAGACTTTTGTGATGCAGCCAAGTGGTTAAGCAATAAATTTGTATATCTCGGACAGTGGAGCCTGGGAACGAGGCTAGAATTAGGGTACCTTTAGGGTAGTCTCGTTTCCAGACAACGACTTTCCCTCCGTACGGAAACATACATCTGGTAACCCACCCAGCAGTCTGGGAATGAGACTAGACCGAGGAGTGATTCACAAGACAAATTGATTGCCACCCTATGTCTTGATCATGTCTTCTAATTAGTTACCCACCCTATATTAGCTTGTGTGTGTCCACTAATTATGCATAATACTCACTTCCACCGCAGAGCCTGAAGAGGAAGGCTCTTCCTTCTCAACCTATTTGCATTCTCTGAAGGAGCTATCCGTACAACTCACTTCCCTGGGGCGAAGTCTGGAGGAAGAAAATGACCAGGTTCTCATTCTTAACCTGTGCAGTCTCAGTCCCATTTCAGATACCCAGCCCAATTTTTTTCTCTCACCGCTGAGATTAGCTTATTATGGACTGAGAATACGTTATAAGATATTAGCCTCCACCCCAGGTTTTGTCACTTGCGGTACCGAATAAGTAACCTGTCCTTGTTCCATGTGGGGGGAGCCTGGTATCGAGGCTAACAATACCTGAGCAGTATGTTGATCTTGTACTTCTCCCTGGTTCCCACCCACGGTCATCGGCTAGTCCAAGAGAAGGACGGAGCTGAAGGAGCTGGTACCACCTCTGATCTCTGCCGTGGCTCCCCACTGCGGCAAACACTACTGGACTACGGCCGAGACCCGACAGCAGGCTCGGGGTGAGTGTGAGCAGATCTAACCATTGCTGTGTGATTTTAGCCTTAGACACACAGGCTCACTCCTCTTAAATTAATATTACTTATGGGAGAAGAATTGTATGACTAAATCCTGTGGCAGAGAGGCATGGATGTGAGGATATTGCTGACAGTGATGCAGCTGGGTACTTGTGGATGGTGATATTGCCAACTAATGGACCCTTAACCATTACAATGCAATGGGCAGTAGACTAGAAGTGAGCACTAATTGCATGGAGCAAATACATGAGAACATGTGCTTTGATGTAGTTTTCTTGTATGAAACATACAAACATGCTTGTTTACACATGTTTTCGTGTATTTTCTCCATTTAGTGTTCTGATAGGATTACTGCTGCTTCCTCACCTGCAGTGCTGCTCACCAATATACTCCATGTTTGTGGGTGTGGCTCTGTTCTAGAGCTTCTTGTCGGCGAGCTACCCTCAGGCTACGTTCACACGTCACCCTACCTGCAAGTGGAAGGTCAACGGGACGGTGGAGACCTGACAGAAGAGACAAGTGGGGAGTTGGAAGTTATTGAAAGGAAGTCTAGTGCTACAGACGTTAGTGGTCATGTTGTGGAGGAGAGAGACATTAGGGCAGATGGAGAAGTCTGTGAGAGTATTGCAGTTGATTTGCAAAGTGATAGCAAAGTTACCGGTGACCTGGAAAGACATCAATTGGGTAGTAAAATGACTGACGGTTCTAAATCAGAGGAGACCTTAGAAACCAAACGAAAACTGGAAGGTTTTGGTACTGTGAACTTAGAATCACCGTTTGACACCAGATCACGCCATGATGTAGTAACCACGGCAACTGACACCCCAAAGGGCAGTTGTGCCATGGTATTCAGGAGCGGTCTACTGAAGGCCATCCTGCTGGCCCTGAGGCCCACGTTGAACAAGGAGAATTGGAAGAAGAGCCCAAATGCCAAGCACACTTTAGTCTGGTGCCTCAGGAGGCTCAAGGTAATCATGGTTTCTAATATACACCACCATACAGGGGCTCAGCACTCCAAAGAGAGACTCCATATCACTAGTTCACAATGAACTCTTTCACTAGTTCCTAATGAACTCTAGCAGAATATTTTGCACAATCCTAGGATTGCGCAGCAGAATGTTTTGCGCAATCCTAGGATTGCACAGCAGAATGTTTTGCGCAATCCTAGGATTGCGTAGCAGAGTGTTTTGCGTAATCCTAGGATTGCACAGCAGAATATTTTGCACAATCCTAGGATTGCACAGTAGAGTGTTTTGTGCAATCCTAGGATTGCGTAGAAAATAGTTTGTGTAATCCTAGGATTGCACAGCAGAATATTTTGCGCAATCCTTATACGGAATCTCTGTATGTGATCACTAGGCGGTCAGACCAGGTGCTATTCATTTAACTTTCTTTCCCCAGCACCCTCATGTCGGTCCCTACCTCAACTCCTTCCTGCCACCACTACTGATGTTGCTGGATGACCACGAGGTGTGTGAGTCCCATTCCATACTCATTCCCAAATCACTTAGCCACTTGATTTTTTATACTCTGGGCTATTCTCCCCTCCACCCCCTCCCCTCCACCCCTTCCCTCCCCTCCCCTCCACCCCTCCCCTCCACCCCTTCCCCTCCACCCCCTCCCCTCTACCCCCTCCCCTCCCCTCCACCCCCTTTCTCCCCTCTACCCCCTCCCCAGTAGGTCTACCACAAGGTGCTTGGCCTATCAGCCATCACACATCTCATTAAAAATACTGTAAGTTAAGACCGTTAGCCAGGATTCCTGGCTCCGTAGCACAGTAGGCACTTTCCCTGCGTTTCTACTGCAAGCTGGGGTGAAGACCTGAGCTCTCACCTTCTGGGCGTGGTAGGGTATGATACTCCACGATAGGTTGAAGATAGCCTCATTCCTAGTCTCCACTCCCAGCTTAATTTTTGGTATTTGGTCTTTTTTAGGAAAAAGCTGGGAGTAGAGACTGGGAACGAGGCTGGTCACAGATCGCTTGTCGCTTGTTGCACTGCGGTCCATGACACCATGGACAATGGCAGAATATGATGCCAGACTAACTTAAAGAGAAAGTCCACCTCTTCCTGCGATTCTAGGACCCGACAGAACTGCGCTGGTATGGAAGAGCAGAGGTCATTTATGAGGTATGCCATTCACATTCCCATGTTTTGAACCAAACCCTATCTCTGATCTGTAGCTAGGGAACCTGGAACTGAACCCATTGTCCTTATAATTCAAGAAATACTTTTGACTCCTCCTTCAAGAGTCAAGATGTGTAAAAAGACTCAATATCTTGCTGCCCATTTTCCAGGCAGTGAAGACTTTCCTGTACATGAACGACGTTGAGCTGATCGTGGCCCTCCACCCTTGTCTGCTGCTTCTCCTACCTGTTCTAGAGGGACACGCCCCCAGGTCGGTCACAGGGCCAAGAAAGGTAGGTATACATAAAAGCCCTCCTGGATAATTATGAACCCATCATTTCATCGCCCAATCTCAAACTTGGCCAAGAAGTTAATAGCAAGTTTCACAATGTCCAAATGCATAATATTATACATCATTTGGGGGGGGGCAGGGGGGGCAGTCCTATACTGAAAAAGTTCTTGGGTTTCCCCGTCCCAAACTGAGAAAGGATTCTGGGTTTCCCAGTCCCTCATGTACTGCCCGTGTATTTCCAACGTGCAAAAAAGCTGGGCAGTGGAGTCTGGGAACGAGACTAACTGTTGATTGTGACTAAGTCACTCTTCTCAGCCCTCAAGGACGGATGAGGTGTTTGCCATACTCCTCAACTCTCTAGATTTCGAACCAAAGATTGAAATTCGAAAGGTGCGTATTCCTGATATTGCACGCACAGTGCCATTTGTATGCCTAAGGAAATGATAATCTCCCTCAGGCCTATCTAACTGCCCTGAGTGGCTACATCAAACGTCTGGGGATTTTCACTACAAGACATATGAAAGTTAGTAGGTCTCGTGGTGCTGGATGACAGGATATATATTAGTTTTATAAATTGTGATGTGTACATCCTGTGGTGTTTCTTTTCGAAAATGCTTTTGTGTAATAATCTAATTAATATAAGGTTATGTTGTTGGTCAAAGATAGTATTTCAAAGTGTGTTACGGGTGAACAAAAAAATATTATCATGTAGTTTATGCAAGTGTGAATACACACACACACACACACCCATACACTCACTCACACACACTCACTCACACACACTCACAGCGCCTCCTCCCTGTTCTTTACTCCTGTCTGGAGTTTCCTGATTACTCTGGTGAGCTGACTCGGAGACATGCCCTCAAGGCGTTGGCAACCCTTATCACCTATACTTGGCCCAGGTGAGTCCACTTTGTTGTGGTATCCATCTAGCGAACCACACTCACTAAGAGAAAGAATGGATAAACTGTGAGAACTACCAGCATGAAGATTTGTACAGCAAATAGACAGTGTTCATTTATAACGCTGTAGAGCTAGACCCACATCCCACGTGGCCTGGGAACGAGGCTAATCCTGGGCCCACCTCCAGACAAGGCCTAGAGAGATTATGTGCATGTATAACTTGTATGCCTCTGGCTGTGAGCAGCTGTCTTTTCTCTTTCTAGGATTCCATTCCATGCAGATGAAATTCTGAAAGTTCTGCTGAAGTTGGTCTCCGACCTCTGTCCAGCCATGGAGGAACTTCCAGACAAACAGGGTTAGGAAAAGGATTGTATCACGACATCACAGAAGTCAGAAACAATTAATATTTTAAGATATGCACAAGCTTCGGAACACCGTCTCAATCAATGTTGTTCACTCTCCCACAGAGGTCCTCCTCCAGCTGCCTCTCATTGCCAAGTGCCTGGTACTGCTGGCCAGATGCTGTGCCCACATGCTGGTGTGTGTGTGTGGGGGGGGGGGGGGGGGGGGGGGCGGCTAGCAAGTCAATTCTGGATCTCTTTCTCTGACCTACAGAAACAGTACGAGGCTCTGCAGTCAGGGTCTGGGCACAGGGGCCTTCAGGTGTGTCTGGAGAACTGCTTCAAACAGCTGAACGAAGAGTGATGGGCCAGAAAAATGTTGAACATTGACAGCACAGCCATAAGAACTCAGATGGGTTAGCTAGTACGTGATGAGCTACAAATCAGCGCTATAATTGGGTTGTTGATGTTGTTAGCACCCACATGCACTATTAATAACTCTTTGAACGCCAAGGGCACATTATGTGCCTATATTAATTAATGCCTAATGAAAGTGTCAGCCTCGTGCACGTAAAAAGTGTAAACTGTTGGGCATGAAATACAAGTATTGTTGCCATAGCTACTAAAATCCCTAAATGAAATCTTAATGATGAGAGTAAATTAATGACAATCGTGTATAGGAAGAGTGAATACATTACACCATGGTGTGAAGTTGGAATGAACGTGACTGCATCATGGGATTGTGTGAGTATGTGTGGATGTTAACCTGCACAAACAGATGTGCGACTATCAGCTCAACAGCCTGTGCAAAGTTCTTGCAGACGGCAGTGGGCGGAGGCTTGATGTTCGTCTCGTCCCCTGAGCGATACTTCCCTATAACAATTAATACAAAAGGCAGTAACAGTCGTTGTCACTACTGACTGTCCACTAGACTATGCCATATCAGTTCAACTGCTTGGAAAAAGCTGTCACAAATGGTAGTAGGTGGGGGGGCAATGCTGGACTCATCGCCTAGACGATACTTGCCTGCGTACAAAAAAAGGAAGGAAAAAATTGTGCATATATAGAGTAGAGGGTCATATAAGCAACCTAAAAACTGAGGCTAACCACAGACAGCTGTTCAGTCCATTGGTATGGTGTAGCTGATAGAACTAAGGCCAGGGAGGGGACAGATTTTAGTTTGTTCCCATGCCCCCACTTCATTCGAATGCGCAAACGTTTCCTTCGCATAGCTAAAAAAAGTGGGGGCCTGGGGACGAGGCTAGACACAGCTGTCGCCCTAAGACACCACACACCTGTTTTCACCAGAATCCCCTTCATTCCCACGGCCTGTGCCCCCTGAATGTCATTGACAACGTCCTGCAAAGGATAAAGAAACACCAGCCTCGTTCCCAGTCTTGACTCCCAGCTTTTTTTTTGCATGTTGTAAAAAACCGGGTCAAATTCGTCACGTGGACCAGGCTCCCTCCCGTTTTTTTTACAACATGTGAAGAAAAGCTGGGAGTGGAGACTGGGAACGATGCTAGATAAACACAGCATACCATGCCTTGTATAAAACCCAACTTTATAATACAAGCCTACCTCTACACAACATTGTAACCAAGGAGATATATCTCACAGCCGTGGAGAAAAATTGGTTGGTTGGGAACGATGCTAGATAAACACAGCATAAAATATTGTATAAACTCCCACTTTATAGTACAAGCCTACCTTTACAGCTAAAGCACAACATTGTAACCAAGGCCTTCCACCCAGATATATCTCACAGCCATGGAGAAAAATTGGTTGCCCTCCACGGCTGTGAGCCCACTTCTTGTCTGGTAGCAAAGCAGCTGCTTACATCTCCGATCATGATAGTCTTGCCGGCCTGAGAGCCGATGTCAGCAAGCACGGACTCAAAGAACGCTGGCTCCGGTTTTCCCAGGCACACGGCCTCCTGTCCACTGGCATACTCCAGAGCAGCCACGAAGGGACCTGGACCGAGGGCAAGCCCGTCCACACGCCTGAAGTACCTCCCCTTGTGAATGGCCACCAGCCGACCCCCATCTTGGAGCAGCCTAGGCACGAATAATAATTATGGGTGATTGACCTTATCCATTAGCTCTGTGTTATGGCTGAAGAAGCCAACTGTTTATGCTATAAAGAAAGTGATAGGCTGTAGTTCACATGGTTGGCCGCCTGTCTGGTGTAAGTCAAACAAATTCCATGGCTACTGGTCGGCTATGAGTTGCTGGGTACAGAGGGTGATTTGCTGCTGGTCAGCTGAAAAACTCCTGGTACTACACTAGCAGACTCTCTGTTTTTGGTCTCTCGTACAATGAGTTACAGAGGCAGCAATCTCACCGGAAAGCATCATTCAGGTGGTTGTAATCAAACAAACTCGGAGCAAGTCCTACGACTACTGCGTTCGGGTCCTCAGTTGAGACTCCCTTGAAATCCTCCTTCGCCGATTCTTCCAGAAGTAGCAATGGCCGGAGTGCTTCTCGCTCCACAAACTTCCGAGTGGCTGATAGAGAGGTGAAAATCTCGTCCACTTTAATGTCGAAGCCAATCTTTTGGAGTCGTGAGTGCAGAGAATGTTTCGACTCTTTGGTTGTGTTGGTAACGAACCGCAGGGGCAGACCGGTCTCTCTCAGCCTGGAGGGAGGAGGGGGGAGGGTGGAGTGGGGAGGTAGGGAGGGGGAAGGAGTATTTAGAAATATAAGGTGATGCTAAATATACTAGAGGGGTATGCCTACTATGCAGACTAATTGCATCACTATGACATCATTATTAAGTCATTCTAAATACAACCATAATTCTGAATTGGGAGTACTGCTATAAGCGTGTCATTGTCTCAACGCTGTACCTTACCCCTTTAGAATACTCATTCTCTGAAAATTAAGTACATTTAGACCCCATGGGGGGGAGGAGGGGTACATGCTCCTCCTGGTCATGCAGACTCCTCACTTCTGGAGAGCGGCCACAGCTGAGGGAGTGGGTGTGTCCTCGATGTGCAGGGTTCCACTGAGATCCATTAGCACCCCTCCCACCCTCCCCAGGGCAAACTGTCCCATCCTCCCCAGTGCAGCCTCTCCCACCGTCACTGCCATGATGAAGCCTCAGACTAATTCAAGTTTGAGCGCTGCATAATTTAATGGTCAGCTGCAAAAGGAGAGTGCATACCACTGTGTATGAAAGAACTACAGCTGTTCAACATAGTCTTGCAGACCGGCCTCACTCGTGTGATCGCACAGAGAAGTGAGACAGGCCCGTGAGACTGCATCAGATAGAATGGGTTCTCATCAGCCAAGCGACAGGTTGATACCAAAAAACATATTCATTTCTGATAGTTGCGATTTAGGGACCCCCGCGATATGGGGACCCCGTTCCAAAAACGCTACCGATGTGAGGACCCCCCACAAGCCCCAGGGATCCCAGATTTGTAAACGATTACGCCAACAAGTTCTGGGACTAGCTGCGCAGCTGCAAATCTCTAAAGAACCAGCCCATTCACAAGACTGCATAAATTGTTGACGGAGCCATACCATATTATGTAGTAGACTAGTACTCCAAGATGTCGGCCTCGGCTGCCTTCCCGGTCACCGCGGTGATCCTATACGGTACCAGAATCTGACACTAATTGCAAAAATGGTCGTGAAAATATTAACAGAGTGGGCAGTTCAGTCTGTTAATGCATGCAAAGCTTTAATGAGGTCCCCTTTGGCTTCTCGAAGACTTCTTTCTGCAGCCGACTTCGGGATTTCCAATTCTCTCATCTGTTGAACAAAAAAAAAGTCGCATCAAACCAACAGCCTTATTTCCAGGCTCCACTGCCCAACATTCACACAATTCATCTGCAAAAGAATCTACAAGCTTCTACAAAGTCAATTTGCTACTTAAGTAGCCTCGTTCCTAGGCTCCACTGACCAATGTTGTTTCCATACACGTGAGGAACGAGGTTACCAACTACTCTCCACTCCACTCACGATGAGTTCCACTTCTTCTTTCTTGATGGTGACTTTCGCTAGCTCCTGGTCCCTGGGGAATGGGAGCAGCCGCAAGTACTGGACACTCTACTGGAGGCATTTAGTACGTTAGCACTATGCGACGGCAGATGATGTAATTTCCTTATTATTCAAGGACTAAACGACTGCTGTGACATCATGCACAGTAGCCTCAATATTCAGTACTAGCCTCGTATGCAGACCTTCCACACTCACATTCATCTCACAGCTGTGGAGAAAATCTCCCCAATTTTTCACAGCCGTGAAAAAAAATGCTCCTGATCTTTCTCCACTGCTTCAAAATTAAAATCTGGCCTGGGTATACAGCTACCATACACTAGTCTTATCCCCAGACCTCGACCCCCACTGAGCGTGGTCTGGGGACGACACTACTGTACACTTCAAACAGGTTGTCCTTTCTATTCAAGGAATTCTAACCTTTGGGCTTTAGCTTCGTTCTTCTTTGTCATATCACTTTCAATAATGGACACAGCCTGCGAGGAGACATGAACGACATCATCAAATCTGGAGATCACACCAAATGCCTGACAGTATGTCACCTGTCCAAGCTCTGCCGTGATCTCTTGCTCCTCCACGTAGTCCGTAACCTTCTCCAGCCCGTGGGTCTGTTCGTCCGCCTGCTTCTTAGGCCCACCCACCAACGGAGACTCCTCCCCACCCTCTGGAACTGCCGCCACTGCCTCAGGGGTAGCCATCCCTCTCCGATATCTAAGAGGAGTATTCGTGAACATAAACCCTCCAGGAGTACCACCCCACCTTTGAGTAAAGGACGTGGCTATTGATCTGATGGAAGCACATATATTTATATAGGGAATGCACTTTTCGGCACTAGATTGTACGTAGCTTGATACTGGCGCAACGTAGCCTGCTCTAAACCCAACGGTTAGTTCCTCAGCCCAACCTAAACCCCAACCCTACCCTAATCCTAATCTAACCCTAAAACAAAATCGTCAGACTGTCGGACCAATAGCCACTTTGTTGAGTACAACCCAACCCCGTCAGAGTTAGTCTCGTGCCTAGACCCTTCGATCTGGGAATGATACTCTGGAGGTCATGTACTCCACTTAATTGGTCACTATACCATAGAGTGGCATATATGACATGCTGGTGAACTTCAAATAAGTGTGCAATTATATGCTAGTCACTATATCAGCTTAAAGTGACTTAATGGGTGCAAAAACAGACCTTTTTTTTTCAGTTCACTACTTCTTCGTCCAAGTCTCGTCCCCAGACAGCACTGTCAGCAGTCCAGTCGTATCCGGAACGGAGACATTCTCATGAATCTCATTATCGACTTGCTACCGTATGCGCATGCGCGGAATTGCACCATCCTCGTGCAATCTCGGTATAAAAACCAATGCGGCCATATTGATCTGCCTTTTTTCTGTGTTTAAGACAAGAAGGCAGTATGCCGGTGAGTTGGAGTATGAAAACTACGGGTTTGGGGCACTCTGGGTGATGTAAAGTAATGCACTTATGAACCTCTGCTGCAAATGAAACCTTAAAGGCCTCGGTAACGGCGTATTTCTGTGGATGAGCAGTGCCTGAGAGTCAGTTGTGGTAGCTGTGACATCCACGTGGCTTCAGTGCATTGGGTTCGTGTTTGGGTTCTAAACGGTCTGCCTAGTGCATATCCGAATTTTATTGCTAACTATGTAGTTATGTTTCTAAGGGGGGCTGGTATCGTTAGGAGAGGTCTGACGCAAGTTCACGAAGTGTACAAGATTTCAACATTAGATTAATTCAGCTGATTTCCAGCGAGACAAATAGTGTATGGAGTGTATAGAAAAGTTGGGTGGGGTAATTGGGCAAATACAGGTGACAATCTGGTTTCATTTCACCTAATTTTAGAACAAGGTGTACAAGATTTCTTTCACGTCTGACCCCTCGCAATGTCTGTTGAGTGTGCTGCTGTCTGGTGTTGGCAGGACCGTCGTCCAAAGACGGGATCCTAGCACCGCAACAGTGCAATTTGAGTAGCAAATTTTATTCAATAAAAACACGAATTTGTCACTGGCACTGCAGTTGCATCACAACCTTCAAATATACAGACTGTACACGCTTCCAGCTGCTTAAAACTTGTCCAACTTGTTCTATAGAAGTTATATAGCTGACATTACAAAAGTGTCATAACCTGTTTAATTTCACAAGAACTTCTATCAACAGTCAGTCACACAGGTTAGGCCAGTCTCAAGACTGTCCAAAATTTATGCTCTCACTAACCAAGATACATTGTAGTTTTCTGAAGTACAAGCCAAGTGCATGTCGTATAATTGGAAGTTTTCTAAAGTACAAGCCAAGTGCATGCCCTATAATTAGAACAAACTCCGCATTGACCTTTGCTCCCTTCGTATTTCCCACAGCTTGCCAACGACTTACTAAACCCGACCCCGGAGGAGGAGAAGAGGCAGCACAAGCTCAAGCGATTGGTGCAGAGCCCGAACTCCTATTTTATGGACGTCAAGTGCCCCGGCTGTTACAAGATCACCACAGTTTTCAGCCATGCCCAGACTGTTGTGTTGTGTGTTAGCTGCTCCACTGTCCTCTGTCAACCCACTGGCGGGAGAGCGAGACTCACCGAGGGTACGTTCGGCCGTGTGATGGTCATGTTGTCATCAGTTGATTGGTGTCTGCAGATACTTGGGTACTTACACAAAACCCATAAGCATTCTGGCCCCCATAAAACCTTATACTACTGTCAATTTCTTTATACTATAATTATGTGCTATAGTTGAGGCCTAAACAGGTGTATGTATCTGTACACGTACATGTCTTCTTGTTGCACGCTCTCTACTGTTAGGGGCTCCTTAATAACGTTTGTCTTTCTCTCCAGGGTGCTCTTTTCGGCGGAAACCATACTGAAGTGGAGGAGCCTTTACCATCATTTGCTGTTTGTGTTGACTGTTGCTTACAGCAATATACGTGTACATGAAACACCATTTGAGAATATGAAATTTCTGACATGATTTACTCATAAACTTCACTCTGAAGTCTCATTCCCAGACATTGACTTGCAAGAAGAGACTGGGCATGAGACTAAACCTCCCCGCTCTGTAATCTGGGAATGGGACTGTATAGCATGAATCACTTCTGAAAGTGACAGACACTTTGTTCTTGGCCTGACTCACAAGCTGTCCAGTTTTTTTATACCCATGTTCAAGACTTCTTCCACAGAAAGTCTGAACAAGACTATATACCCCTCCCTGTTACTGCAGCTTGAGCCCAAAATTATTGAGCAGAAGTCAAGGTCTGTTGCTTGCAGTACTATTCTCCATACTGTAAGTGACGTAAAAGTGAAGTGGAGGGACTGAGATAGAGGCTAGTATTTGCACCCACACCCAAGCAAAAGGAAGGTTCATTTAATAATATAGTGCAGAAGTGACAACCACCAGGAGCATGATTCAGTGTTCAGCTGATCACTTTCGTTTTCCTTTCTTCTTCTTTGAGCCTCCTCCGCTCTGCCCTCCACTTGACTCCGCCCCTGCAGCCCCACCCCCCTTCCCTTGACGACTCTTCAGCTTAGGAATTAGATCACCCAACACTAGGAATAGCTCTTTTTCTGAGTGTGTGTGTGTGTGTGTGTTGGAAGAGGAGAGTAGTAGGTTGCCCGAGCATCAAACATTGTTGGAAGAGAGTTTACTAGTATATAGCCTCGTCCCCAGGCCATGGTGTGGCCTGGGGACGAGGTTAACTAGTATAATTACACAAATAGATGTTCCTTTGAGTGGAAAGGATGTTGAATGCCTGACACAAGACTTGATTGGCTACTCACTTGTTTTGATGCTGGCATCGCAGGGACTGCCATCCGCATTCTTTAACTGAACTCTGATCCTTTCCAAGTGCAGCTGGTCTCTTGCCGACTGACGAGGATATCGCTTGGGTTCCAGCTGCAACAAGAGATCCGTAAGAAAAGGGCACATAAGTATCTCCATCTCCGGCTTCTCCCTCCTGTCGCTGTTATAAAGGTTAATTTCCTGTTCTTATTCCCCCGCAGTCTGTCTCATGGGCCAGTCTGTCTCATGGGCCAGGCTGTCTCATAGGCCAGGCTGTGACAAGTGGAAGAACAGTCTGGTGGCTCTTGTCAGCTTCCGTAACTGCTGCAAGAATATGTGCAGCTGCAATCTGATTGGATAGCTGTTTGAAATATAAATTGAATTTTTCTCTATAATTGCATTCGTAGCAGTGTGACGAGAATCAGCAGACTATTCTTTCGCTTTTTACAGTCTGGCCTGCAAGACTAGTACACGTGTTTGAGGCACTCCTCAGCCATCTTCCCTCCCATTTACTGCACTACGGGAAAGCTCAGGAATGAGGCTAATCAACAAAAAGGAACTGACCTCTACGTTGAACCCTTGACTGATGCAGACGTCTCTGATTTCGGTGCAGAGGGGATTGTCTGCCGCCCGCTCTTTGGGGATCCTGCGTCCCTCCTCCAGTGTCCTCCGAGAGTTGATGTAGGCAGGGTAGATACAAATCCACCTGAAGTGGGGGAGGGAGCATGGCTGCACTGTGCTTCGGTTATGTCTGCAAAACAAGCATCACTCCCGCCAGCTGGATGGTCAAATGTCCTTTCAAGTAGTTGATGACACAAGATAAAAGCTGGGGGTGGAGCCTGGGAACGAGGCTAGCTACAGCGAAGGATCTCAAGCATATTAGCTGCTGATGAAACTACTTACGTGTTGCCCGTAGAAGTGTTTGCCAATGGGATCAAAATGGAATTAAGTGATAGTTGTTAGGAGACGATCAAAGTATCAAGATAAAATCTGAGCACCAAAAATTAATGGTTTTTTTCCCCGATGTTAAGGAAGTTAAATCAAGCGATCAAGACATTCACAGAAGAAACAATCAAGGATGATTTTCGCCAATCAAAATTCTTGATCCCGTTCACAAACGTTTGTACAGGCAATGCTTAAGTGATTACCCCTTGCACTCCTAGACAGCATGGACTCTGCTATCAGGTATGGCTGCCCAAGAAACCACACGTCTCAGCAAACTACTGTCACTCTCGAGGCTCACCTCTGCCTGTGGTCTGGAGGAAGACCTTCGTAGGGATTTGGAGGTGAAGGCTGTGGCTGTGTGCTCATTGTATGAGGTGCTCATCAAATGGAGTACACAAGCAGGCTTGTATCTAATTATTTGTAACTGGAAAAATAATATTTTAAAAAGGGTGGAGCTAGTTAGCAACCGACTGCTGCATGCAGGCGATGAGTGGAACAAGCCTCGAAGAAATGTTGTCTGGAGTTATGAGTGGCGTGAGTTTATCGTCAAGAAGACTATTGACCCTCCATTACATATTTGTTATGTATGTCCACAGCATAGCTGTACATATATCACTCATATTAGCTGTTGATGTTCATCCACATACACACACACATACACACACACACACACACTGTTAAAGGGTGAGGATGATGTAAGCTTATCTCGTGAGCAATCAGCAGCCGTGATTCGGCTGAGCACTGAGCCTGAAGGGGCTGGGCAAGGGGTGTGGTCTGAAGCACTGCTGCGGTCGAGAGTGGAGCAGCAGTCAACTCTTATTGCTATGCTGAAGCAGAGGGCGGACGAGACCTTTGCTGAGGTCAGCATTTTAGGATGACACGGACCGTATATACAATCCCCTTCTCTCTCACTCACTCCCTTCTAAAGTTCTCCTTCCCTCTCACTCACTCCATGCAGCTCTCCTGCCTCAAGCTCTCTCCCTCCTTTCTTCTTCCCTTAAACTTCAGGCTCTCTCCTTCCTTCCCTTCTTCCTTAGCTCTCTCCCTAACTCTTCCTCCATCAATCCTCCCTCCTACAGGTGAAACTCTACAAGCAGCACTATGAAGAGACTGTTGCCAAGAGACAAGAGCTGGAACTCAAACTACAGGAAGAGTCCAGACAAAGGCTGCTCGTGGAGCAGAGGTTTGCCACACTGGCAGAAAACCATGAGGAAATGATTAAAATTAAGGATGAATACAAGGGGTCCAATCAGGATCTGAGGAGTGAAAATGAGAGACTGAGGCGGGATAATAAAATGATGTTTTCAGCTGCCCTTGAGGAACGAGATTTGCAGCTGTCTCAGCTCCGAGAAGAGCTGGCAGCTAGTGCTGAGCAGAGGAGGACAGTGGAAGAGAGGTGATCTTGCATGAGCACTTGATGAAAATTTTACAGGAGGTAGCTGGTGGTTTAAACTGCAGGGCTATGGCGCAAGAGTTCATGAGTTTGAATCCTGGTCAGGAGACTTTTTGTTATTCGCATTTTCACTGTCATGTGCGCACTTCAAACTTCGACCGTACATTGCTCTATCCCTACTTGACTTAAATTCTGTGACAGTCCTGGTTTGGATAACAATGTAAATGGTTAATTAAATGCCTTTCACGCTTCTCAACAACCCCGGCATGAAGTTCATGGAGTCTGGCTGTCAAGAGGTAATAAACACACTGCTTACCACTCAATCCAGACGCTATCCTCGGGCAATCTAGCAACTAAAATTGCTTGGACAATTAGCTAGCTATACATACTCTCACGGCAATGGAAGGGCTATATGCATATGAGTTAATACCAGTCAGCTTCTATGATTGCAGCCCTTGTTCTCAAATTCGAATTACAGGTGTTCTTCACTAGAGTCGAAGGCTAAGGAGGTGGAGCAGACACTACAGAATGAGCGAGAGAGACTGGCAGGGGAAGTAGCTAGGCTGAAGGGAGAGCTTACAGGCAAGTGAAGGCGTGGTCTTCTGCCTGACTAACATCACAGTATGTCATCTTTCATTATCTTGCCGATCTCTCCAGGTAGCCAGCAGGTCCACGGAGAACTAAGAGCTAGTCTTGAAATGAGAGAGGACGAGATCAGAGCACTCAGGGAAGAGAAGCAGCAGTTAGAGGATCTCCACAGCAACTTGAAACAAGAAATCCAGGTGTGAATATTGATGATCACAGAATGGTGGTATACCTGGCCAGACAAACAATTATCATTGCTCTCTTTTCTACTTTTGCTTTTCAGTCAAAGGAATCACTTGTTGCAGAGCTGCAGTCCAAGTGTTCAAGAGCAGAGCAAGACTCCAAGAAGCTGAAAGAGGACTTCAAGTTAGTACCGAGTCAAGACTAGCTATAGTGCCAGGGAAGGCTGAAGTTAGGATCAATTTCCCCCAGTCTCCACTCATTTGATAGCATGCATGCATGTATACTTCCCATTCTCTCACTCCAGACAGAGGGCTGAGGAGGTCTCCAAGGATACACAGGTTTCGAAATTGAGAAGAGAGCTACAGGCGGCTCAGGAGAAAACCCACTCACTGGAAAGAGTAAGCAACTTCTTGTTTGTGTGTTTGTTCTGTCTGTCCTTAATAAATAATGAGCTTTGATTTGATTTGATTTGACTTTTGCTGTCTTTGTGCTGTAGGAGTTTTCAGCCTACAAGAAGCACAGTTCGGAGCTACTCAGACAAGAAAGAGAACTGAACTCGAAGCTAAGACACATGGTTGAGTAGCAGCTGCACATTTAAGCATGATCAAACAGAATAGAGCTCATTTATGAATACTAGGTGAATGCAGAGCATTAGAGCGAGGTAATCAGCGGAATTGTGTTTAATGCTTCACTCCTGCAAGCTAGAGATGCATGTGGCTGTGTGCATGCACACGATCCATATTTCATGCATGTTCCAGCAAAAGCACATTTTAATGGGCATATCAGAAATACTCAATAAATAAAAGAGTGACCACATTTGCAACAACTCACCATTAGCTATAGATTGAGGAGTCCTGGCAGGAGCAGTCTCCAAAGAAATCGATCGACTGAGGCTCTTAATCGAGCCTTGTACATGCAATGTGTTATGCTCAGCTAGTGAGTATTGAGGCTTGCACAAACATGTACAAACGCATACACAAACATGTGTACAGACAATAGAAACACAGCTAAAAACGTACACCATTTCATGCATACAACTACATAATAATGACCACAGATCATAATATTATTATACACATGTATACATGTACACTGTATATTACTACTGCAATTTAACGATATACATAACAATACCACCCAACTTGAAGAGTAATGTAATGTGCAATAATGTGCATTGTGACCACTCACCAAGATCATATTATACACATGTACACTATATTATTACTACTGCAATTTTAATACCATTATATACATAATAATAATAATACCGCCCAACTTGATGAGTACTTATCTTATCGTGTACTGGCACTGGTCAGCCACGTCCCGCGCGTCACATTCTTATGTGCGCATCGCTCATGCACAATGTCAAACATTTATTATAATAACACAATATTATGCTACGTTATGCCATGCATATGCATGTACACATGCAGTTAGTAACTTTGTATAGTATAGTGTAGTATACCCATTCACATGCCTTTAGCCATTCGTCATGTCGTGCGCATCGCTCATGCACATTGTCAAACATTTATTGTAACTGCACATCATGCACAGTACCATAGATTTAGTGTATTACGCCATGCACATGCATTTAGTATACCCAACACATGCATTTTAACACCGTTGCGTTCGCTGACCAGTGCATGCGCATGCAGTTTTTTAGCGTGCGCGTGTTGGTTGCTCACGTGCCACACACGGCACCACGCACCTGTACATAAGTACTTACTTTACAGACATGCTTTAAAGTTATACACATTCTAGTATAGCGTCTCACATTTTCCTGTTGTGTTGAGCTGTGCTTGGTAGGATGGTGGCTGTGGTTGTGGCTGGGATGAGGGATGAGCTGTGCTTGTGGCTGGGATGAGCTGTGCTTGTGGCTTGGATAAGCTGTGCTCGGTGCGGCGGCTGTGGAAACTCTTGCAGTCTTGCAATGACTGGATGGGGGTGAGAGAAGCAGGCGCATAAATAAAATTAGTAACACTAGATACAGCATTATTAGCTGCAGGTCTAGTTTCTACATAGCCTCCTCGTTCCCAGGCCACGCAGTCGGCCAGGCTAGTGTTCTGCAGACCATGCGGAATACATGCTCACCTATGCTAGCTTGGTTGCCACACACAATGCAAAGTTACAATGCGAACACTGCACCAGCAGAACACTCACATTTCACACAGCCAAGAAACTCAGTACTGAAGTAAAATGCAGCTCGTCTCTGGGTTTTGTACGCGCCGAAATTCGCGCGTAAAACGCTGTTCAAGTCTGCAACTCTGACCAATGAAAAGTGAATGTAAGCCCGCCAAAAAATTGCCAGCCAGTCTGGGCACCAGAAACCGGAGCCTGCAATTCTGATGTCTCGGAATCCCAATCCAACCTAACCATGTGCGTTTATATAAACACCGTTCTGGTGCATAATAATTATCTACAGAATGAGGACCTAAAAATGAGAGCCTCATTCCCAGGCCTCCACTCTAGTTTTGCCACCAGAGGACAGAAGCTAGGAACATGGCTAGCAAATCATCCCGTTATATCCCCCCCCCCCCGCTTCACTTCCCACCTTATTCACACTATACAAAAAAGGTAAGGAGTGGATGCCAGAAACAAGGCAAAGGTTTGATACAATTTCATTTTCAGAGGTGAGGAATAGTGTGCACTAGTGAGCGAGCCTGGGGCTGTGTGAGGCAATATTGGATGCTGTGCACGTGGCCAGATAAATACCAGGTCACCGGTGTCAGGAGCCCAGTGTGAACCATCCTTTCTATGGAGTCAGTGGCAAAAGTTTCGCCATTAAATGGCATACTATAATTGGTAGCTATGGGAGAGCAGAGTCCGACTCAAGTATGCAGAGGCTGCAGCTACTTCCCTCCTTTGACTGTGAGAGGCTCTGGGGCAGCTGGGGAGTATGAGAGGTGCAAATCGTGACCGGCAACAGTTTCAGGTCTCCACTGTGGTTCTGCTTCTGCGTGTGTATGTGTTCCAGCTGTGCCTTGGAGGAGTTCTGGGTGTGTGACTGCTGGATCCTTTGGTCTGGAACCAGGACTGGGATTAGGACCTTTCATGAAGTGGGCCAGGATTCCATACAACAGGGGGCTGAAATGAAGAGAGCATGTGTAATGGCAGGACAGGCCGTGAAATCAACTACAAGGTGACACTGTATGGGATGCGGCTAAAATAGTGGCCATCTGCATATCACCAACAGCCATAATACACCCATAATTCATAATTCTAGTCACCATGTTTATTTTTGCTTAATCTTTCAAACCACTTTCCAAAACTGATAGAAAATGAAGGCACAATTCGATGTGTCCTAGCAACAGAAAAGCCGATTTCATATAGTCCTAGGCTACCACACACTGTCGAGCATCAGTACTCACACAGAACCAGCTGTCTCATCAGTGGAAATGTCAATATTTAGCTCTTTAGCTAGAAACTGCCGACCAAGAGCCTCCTTGGGATGGCCTGACTCTGCAGAAGTGAAGGAGAATACAATACAGTGAAACTGGGGACTCAGCAGGGAGTATATATCAGTGGAGCCTGTGAACGTTAACGAGGCTATGGTAAGCTACAGCTGTAGTATATACCTGCCAGCAATACAGAAGAGGTGTGGTTATAGCTGTTGAACTCGAGGTAGTCTCGAATCAACTCATTGATCAGGAGATTCTCGTGTGAGAGGGACGGTTTTTGCTCACTCTGAAATACAAGAACAGCAATCAATGAACATTACCAATATTCAGCCAATCAATATCAGTGTTTGATACAGGAGCATTTCACTGGCAAGCAGGAGAAAATGTCCAAAAGCCACACTTAACAGCTAAAGTGAAACATGCGACTGAGTTATGAGGGTTACCGTACAGTAAGGGTGGTAAAGTGAAACATGCGACTGAGTTATGAGGGTTACCGTACAGTAAGGGTGGTAAAGTGAAACATGCGACTGAGTTATGAGGGTTACCGTACAGTAAGGGTGGTAAAGTGAAACATGCGACTGAGTTATGAGGGTTACCGTACAGTAAGGGTGGTAAAGTGAAACATGCGACTGAGTTATGAGGGTTACCGTACAGTAAGGGTGGTAAAGTGAAACATGCGACTGAGTTATGAGGGTTACCGTACAGTAAGGGTGGTAAAGTGAAACATGCGACTGAGTTATGAGGGTTACCGTACAGTAAGGGTGGTAAAGTGAAACATGCGACTGAGTTATGAGGGTTACCGTACAGTAAGGGTGGTAAAGTGAAACATGCGACTGAGTTATGAGGGTTACCGTACAGTAAGGGTGGTAAAGTGAAACATGCGACTGAGTTATGAGGGTTACCGTACAGTAAGGGTGGTAAAGTGAAACATGCGACTGAGTTATGAGGGTTACCGTACAGTAAGGGTGGTAAAGTGAAACATGCGACTGAGTTATGAGGGTTACCGTACAGTAAGGGTGGTAAAGTGAAACATGCGACTGAGTTATGAGGGTTACCGTACAGTAAGGGTGGTAAAGTGAAACATGCGACTGAGTTATGAGGGTTACCGTACAGTAAGGGTGGTAAAGTGAAACATGCGACTGAGTTATGAGGGTTACCGTACAGTAAGGGTGGTAAAGTGAAACATGCGACTGAGTTATGAGGGTTACCGTACAGTAAGGGTGGCGGTATAATAGTCTAAATGTAGCTAGGAGGGGGAGGATATAGCCATACTGTATCAAGCTTGGCGTCAGTGAAGAGCCAAGGTTGCAGTACCTGGTCATCCAGTGCACTGAAGAATACATGAGAACGTGTGCTTTGATGCAGATGCCGTACCAACGTACGACGTTAACACTGTGTCTCGGCACTCTGGTGCCGAGACAAAATTTAGTCTTATAAACATGTAACGGTGAGAATTTCAGAGCGTTTAGGATACTAGACTACCCCTGTTGTAGAAACAAACTCGCTTGTCCCCCATACTCACCTCTTGCTGTGGTGAGCGCTGTCTCTTTTTCCCGTGCCCTTTCCTAGCAGGGAGGGTGGCAGAGGAGATTTTGAGGGAGGAGTCTTCCTCAATTTCCCACACAGCCTCAACAAAGCCTTTCTTGACCGTGTTCTTCTTGAATCGCTCTCTGTGTTCCTGATAGGGAAATAGGTCAGCAGGAGCGATCCAGGCACTGGGTAGGAGGGGCGGGACACGGACTGATATGCATACACAATGTACACTGCTTGCATACAGCTGTAACAGTGAAGCGTTGTGAAGGCAACTGCTGACACGTGGTTTCCCTATACATGCAGCACTCCTTCACACACTCACTATTCGTGCGTGCCGTAAAAGAAGACATAGTGTTTGTTTTTTGGACCCTTTTGGCCCCGGGGAGGCTTCGTCACCTGCAGAAAAGAGAGAAAATTCTATTCAGAGCACACCAACAACCCACGAAGACAAGCCGGCTGTGCGGCTGTCTCGTACCCGGGCTGGCCAGGCGGGGTAGCCTCGCATCTTAGCCCACACCAAATCTTTCTCACGAAACTTTGGAGTAGCCATCGCTTGCTGTTCGACAGTGTCAAACAGAGAAGAGCGTATGCCACGGTGTGGGCGCCAATTCGCATCCGGTAGGTGTGACTAGCTACGGTTAACTAATAATAATTATTGTTAATTAAGCAGTAAACATGAATATTCATAAAAATTTGCATATAAAAAGTCGTGGGTGTACACATAACCTGTGTCTTCAGTAAACAAATATCAGCACACTAGCCTGCTTCTCTGAATCCACTGAGGCGCTGCAAGAACTCCAGCACATGGTCATAAGTGCTGAAGCTGACCCCCACTGCAATGGGTCCCTTGATCCAGTTCATGGAGACTCCCTTGTAGAGCCCTCGGAGGCCCTCGCTGTGCAGGACATGCCTGAGGGTGGAGAGGACACTGGGGTAGCGGGTGGAGGTCACCAGACCTTCTGTCTGCATCCTGCGGCGGACAATGTCCAGTGGGTAGGAGGCGTTCTGGCCCAGGAGGCCTGAGACTGCCCCAAAAGAGAGCCTGACCAGTGTGGGGCGTGGCTACGGTTAACTAATAATAATTATTGTTAATTAAGCAGTAAACATGAATATTCATAAAAATTTGCATATAAAAAGTCGTGGGTGTACACATAACCTGTGTCTTCAGTAAACAAATATCAGCACACTAGCCTGCTTCTCTGAATCCACTGAGGCGCTGCAAGAACTCCAGCACATGGTCATGGTCCTCTTAGCAAGTGAAGGGCATCAACTCGCAAATAAACGAGCAAGCAAACTCTGGCCTGCAAAGGATAAAAGGACAGCTTGCCTACATGAACATCGACAACTTTATTTTCCATTGCTCCCTCTTTTTGGCAATAAAGAACATGGATAAGAAGAAAGGCCTTAGTTTAACTAACTTGCATTTGTAATTCCTGTTGTACATGTATAATATAATCGGTATCAAAGTTCATTTCAGTTTAAATAATCTTCCAAAAATGGATGACTAAATCCTTCCAATAATGGAAGCTCATTTCAGTTTAAATAATCTTCCAGAAATGGATGACTAAATCCTTCCAATAATGGAAGCCCACATCAATTTAAATAATCTTCCAAAAATGGATGACTAAATCCTTCCAATAATGGAAGATTTGAAATTGCTTCCAGAAATGGAAGACAAAATCCTTCCATTTTTGGATGACATTTGTTTATGCAGTCTCTATAATTATAGCTAAAATCAGTCAAATTTCATCCAAAATTGGAAGATATTTGTTTGTTCTGAATAATCTTCCACATATGGATGATTTGTGGCCATCTGAAACCTTCCAATTCTGGAACGCGACCATACCTGGTGAGTTGGTCCGCTTGGGCTCATACAGGTTACTCAACCACCACTGGGAGCCGGACCGGGGCTTACTGAGTTACTAGCTATACTCCTACAATCTGCATTTTGCACAAAAAATTACTTGCATGCATTTTGTGCCTTCTCAGGATCTTCATGTCAGCCCCTCCCTGCTGCTGCATCTAATTGACTAAGTGTGTCTGAAATTTGTTTGTGAAAACTCTTACTGGCCAAATATCTGCACATTTGTTCCCCCTGCAGTGTCCTCCCAGCGTTATTCCCTCCGTAAGGCAATACAGTTTATGGTACGGAGCTATCAGCAAACAGGTCTGACCAGTCTCTGGCGAGGCAACAGTGCCACAATGGCCAGAGTCATCCCCTTTGCAGCATTACAGTTCACAGCACACGAGCAGTACAAGGCTCTGCTAAGACCACATGGCTCTCATGGGTGAGTAGTGCAAAGCCAGTGCTAAGACCACATGGCTCTCATGGGTGAGTAGTGCAAAGCCAGTGCTAAGACCACATGGCTCTCATGGGTGAGTAGTGCAAAGCCAGTGCTGTACGATTACAATCAGTGCCTTCTTGACACAGTTTGTTATATACATCTTTTGGTACAGTACAGATCTTTACTGTGCTAAACAGGTTACATTTATTTCATGTAAGAATGCAGCATTATTACCTGTTGTTGGGGTAAGTAGTCACATGATATTTGGGTCACGGACATTATGTGACAAACTGAACAGCCACTGGCAGGATACTTTTAACTACATATGGGACTGCTTTAATACTTCTGTAAACTTCCAGGTGTGTTCGGTTGTAGTAGTCACCGTGACGCAACTAGTGACTCAGCATGTGGTACAGACTTAGACCTCAGAACATACTACTGACCTCACAGAGAGATTGTTACACTACTGTATCTGCTCCAATAAACACACCACATTTACAGCAAGTGGCACTCTCTGTGGCGAGAGATAAAATATATAGCTGCTTCTTCAAGTAGCAATCAGAAAGGTAAGTTTCTAAGAGTGAATAATTAGAGCAGCACACTAAGTATTTCAAACCCTGAATCACCTTGAAAGCTGATCTTGGTTCTGTCTAGTGGGGCAATGGTCGTTTTGGCAACAGCACCAGCGATAGAGCCAGCCATCAGTGACATCAACACTCCCTTCCCACTAGCATTATGCAGTGGCTTCTTTGGAGTGGCCATGACCTCCTCTGGCTATATTGGGAACACCTGGTTACAATAGTCTTGGGTACACATAATCATTTAATTTCCTAAAATTTGAAGTTGAATTCGACGCAAAACTACGCTGGTATGTTATCTAAGATTCCATTTCTGTCTGTCCTTGCACCATGACCTGTGTTTGTATCGACTGCGTTGCTTTATCGGTATAGCACCGCAATAGTAGTCGATTAATTGCAATGTTTACCGCAGAGACGGTTACAAATACAACATCAAGACTTGGTATGACTACTCAGTAAATACTGTCCACCATTTCTGTGACTTGATTGGGCCTTGCTTTGGGTCCTGGCTGCAGTCCTGGTGCCACCTACACTGCTAGAGAGGTTTCTCTTTATTCCAGAGCCACTTGCTGCAGGCTTCAAACGATGCAGGGCTGTAGCAGTACTAGAAGTCTTGGGATAGCTGCTGCTAGTTCTTGCTTGCTCCTGTCTCAACTTCCCTGCCTTCGTCCCAGCCAGGCTCCTCTGCTCAGCATTCACAGGTAACTTTCTCACTGGTGCAGCCATCCTCTCCAGCTGGTCAGGTGGTGCAGCGGGCCTCCCCTCCAAGCCACTCCCTCTTCTGCTGGCATTTTCTCCGTGCTTGTGCGGTCTGGTATTGCTCTCGGCCTCCAGTAGCACTCTCTTCTCACCATTTAGGAGCTGGTGGAGGCACTGCAGGTAGTAACTCTGTACCTCCTGGGCCGAGGCTCGAGAGGCCATGAGGGCTTCCTGTCGGGAGTGGGCGGAGCTCTCCTCAATCACCTCCTTCAGCTATTGACATAGGAGAGGGAAAATGGGCTAATCTTATGCACATCGGTGTGTAGAGGCAACAGCTTGATGACACCACAAGAACACAGCACCGCAAGGGCCTATGACAATAGCATCCAGGCTCTCTTCATCCAGGCGTTAAGTTCTTTCCACAGGTCGAAATAAGACGGGAGGTCTGGATATGAGTGTAGTACCGTTTCCATGTGCACCATGACATCACTAAGGCTGACCAACTGCAATGCAGTCTCACTCACCAGGGCCTGCATGTCCCTAGCAGTAACTCACAAGATTGCTTTTGGGATGGTCCTAGTAGGGATTTTGTACCCCTGAGGGTGGAACTCTTCGCTGATGATCTGAGCCATTTCTTGCATTGATAGTGTCTCAGAGGAAAGGATGTACCTGTTGCCAGCAGCTTCAGGCTTCTCCATAGCTGCAAGGTGGGCAGCAGCCACATCGCGAACGTCGACTATAGAGAGAGTGAAATCAAGGACACCAGGCATCTTGTTTCCCAGGAGCTGGCTGCAGATCAATGCGGTCCCTCCCCCAGAGGCTGCGCTAAACAACGGACCCTGTACATAGGAAGGGTTGACAACAACCAGCTCAAAGCGTTTGGCCTCCTCCAGCCCTTTCATGAAGTCCCAAGCAGCTTGCTCGGCTTTGAGCTTGCTCTTCTCATAGGGGGGGCATATGGCCTCATCAGACCAGTCCGTCTCACTGTAGACATAGTCCCGTGGCCGGCCAGAATTTCCAACGAAGCCTGAAGACACAGTTACCATTGAGCTTGTCAGAACCACGCGCTTTACTGTCCCAGACTCTGCACATGCCTTCAGGACGTTAGTGGTGCCTTCCACGGCAGGTCAGATTATTTCGTTCTCATCTCGGGATACTTCAAGTGGGACTGGCGAGGCAATGTGGTAGACATAGGTGCAGCCCTTGACAGCACTACTCCAGCTCTCAGGGTCCAGGAGGTCCGCTGGCACCAGCCGCAGTGGGTATTTGGCATCAGGCACGAGATCTCGCAGTGGCTTCACCTTGTCTTCACGCTAGAGGCTGCGCACTGTCCCCCGTACCCTCACTTGGCGTTGCTGCTGCAGCTGGTAGATCACGTGGGTGGCAACGAAGCCTGAGGCACCTGTCACCAGTACCCGGGGTACCCCATCCTCTGGCTCCTACAAACAGAATATCAGGCTTCATTATGATGTATTCCACAAAATGGCGCTGAACAGAAAAGTCCTTAAACACTGTGAGATCTTCATTGGGTGGTCTCATGAGCGTGGGTGCAAACACCACAGCCAGGTTGAGGCAGACATTTTGTTTTCTGCACTCAGCTGCTCAACTCTATGGAATGGGAAGAGTGACGTGCATAAATGCAGTACAACAAAGGAGTCTAGAAAACCACAACCATACAAGCTATATAGGACACTATGTGCCAGGCCACATAAACTGGATCAGTCAACCACCATGAACTTAATATACAATGTATTTGCATGCTCCGCATCCTCTTGTTGAACGTCTTGGCTCGGAGTTTCAGACATTGGTGATGTGGTGCGTGGCTATATACTGCAGTCCCTCAGCCCTCGACTCGAGTCGGACTAAAATTCTGTCTAAAATCTTGTAGTGAAACGGCTGAATGACCCACGTTTGCTTAATGCTGATACAGCCAGCATTTTAATATGAGTGCGTCAATATAAAATTTTAAGGAACGGCCAGTCCCGCCGCGGTGCCGGCATATTTACTAATGTTAGTAAAAATTTAAGTATCCCAGCGTATTTGTGTAATAGACCCTTTCCACGAAAAATTCCATTCATTAGGCTACAAGAGAGTTTTCTGTAGCTATGGCAACAATTCTCTTTGCATTTCATGTCCACTGGGCAAAGGGTAGCCTCAGACCCAGGCCTCGCGTTTTTTTCCACGGTTGCGAAAAAAGCTGCGAGGGGAGACCTGGGTACGAGGCTAGGCAAAGGGTACTTTTCAAATTATATTTGAAGAAAATTGGATACTTAATAGAGTTATGATCTCACAAACTTATACACATTTTATATAGGCCCATATGGGAGATTTCCACTGGAGGTGCCTCCAGACCAAATCTCCCATATGAGAGCAGAGTCCGACTCAAGTATGCAGAGGCTGCAGCTACTTCCCTCCTTTGACTGTGAGAGGCTCTGGGGCAGCTGGGGAGTATGAGAGGTGCAAATCGTGACCGGCAACAGTTTCAGGTCTCCACTGTGGTTCTGCTTCTGCGTGTGTATGTGTCCCAGCTGTGCCTTGGAGGAGTTCTGGGTGTGTGACTGCTGGATCCTTTGGTCTGGAACCAGGACTGGGATTAGGACCTTTCATGAAGTGGGCCAGGATTCCATACAACAGGGGGCTGAAATGAAGAGAGCATGTGTAATGGCAGGACAGGCCGTGAAATCAACTACAAGGTGACACTGTATGGGATGCGGCTAAAATAGTGGCCATCTGCATATCACCAACAGCCATAATACACCCATAATTCATAATTCTAGTCACCATGTTTATTTTTGCTTAATCTTTCAAACCACTTTCCAAAACTGATAGAAAATGAAGGCACAATTCGATGTGTCCTAGCAACAGAAAAGCCGATTTCATATAGTCCTAGGCTACCACACACTGTCGAGCATCAGTACTCACACAGAACCAGCTGTCTCATCAGTGGAAATGTCAATATTTAGCTCTTTAGCTAGAAACTGCCGACCAAGAGCCTCCTTGGGATGGCCTGACTCTGCAGAAGTGAAGGAGAATACAATACAGTGAAACTGGGGACTCAGCAGGGAGTATATATCAGTGGAGCCTGTGAACGTTAACGAGGCTATGGTAAGCTACAGCTGTAGTATATACCTGCCAGCAATACAGAAGAGGTGTGGTTATAGCTGTTGAACTCGAGGTAGTCTCGAATCAACTCATTGATCAGGAGATTCTCGTGTGAGAGGGACGGTTTTTGCTCACTCTGAAATACAAGAACAGCAATCAATGAACATTACCAATATTCAGCCAATCAATATCAGTGTTTGATACAGGAGCATTTCACTGGCAAGCAGGAGAAAATGTCCAAAAGCCACACTTAACAGCTAAAGTGAAACATGCGACTGAGTTATGAGGGTTACCGTACAGTAAGGGTGGTAAAGTGAAACATGCGACTGAGTTATGAGGGTTACCGTACAGTAAGGGTGGTAAAGTGAAACATGCGACTGAGTTATGAGGGTTACCGTACAGTAAGGGTGGTAAAGTGAAACATGCGACTGAGTTATGAGGGTTACCGTACAGTAAGGGTGGTAAAGTGAAACATGCGACTGAGTTATGAGGGTTACCGTACAGTATGCGACTGAGTTATGAGGGTTACCGTACAGTAAGGGTGGTAAAGTGCATGCGACTGAGTTATGAGGGTTACCGTACAGTAAGGGTGGTAAAGTGAAACATGCGACTGAGTTATGAGGGTTACCGTACAAATAAGGGTGGTAAAGTGAAACATGCGACTGAGTTATGAGGGTTACCGTACTGAGGGTTACCGTACAGTAAGGGTGGTAAAGTGAAACATGTGACTGAGTTATGAGGGTTACCGTACAGTAAGGGTGGTAAAGTGAAACATGCGACTGAGTTATGAGGGTTAGTACAGTAAGGGTGGTAAAGTGAAACATGCGACTGAGTTATGAGGGTTACCGTACAGTAAGGGTGGTAAAGTGAAACATGCGACTGAGTTATGAGGGTTACCGTACAGTAAGGGTGGCGGTATAATAGTCTAAATGTAGCTAGGAGGGGGAGGATATAGCCATACTGTATCAAGCTTGGCGTCAGTGAAGAGCCAAGGTTGCAGTACCTGGTCATCCAGTGCACTGAAGACCTCAGCTCTGATCTGGGCCTTCAGCCGCCCCAGCACTCCTCTGTTCTCCAGGTTCTCCCGCAGTACTTTGTGTGAAAGTGACAGTGCATGGGTGGATTTTAGGACTGAGCTTTTCTTACTGAGGTGACTCAAGAATTATTGCAACTGTAGCATTTCAAGCGTAGGGCTTAAGCTAGTAATAATTTAACCCACAAGATATAAAAAAGACATCGCAACTTTAACTGTTTAGCTACTCTGCTGAAAAATTGTCCCTCAATCGTGAATGAGACTAGCTAGGAGAGCCTTCCTGTAAGCTACTGGCCCTCTCAACAACACACATACATACTCACAGCTATACATATGTTCATATTCTGCAGGAAGCTGCAGGTACACCCACAGCAAATTCTCAGGGCCCCTGCGTGCTACACTAGACTGTCTATGGTAGCAGCTGAAAATTAATGTAAAAGGCTTATCATTATGGCTAGCTACAGTCTGCAACAGCACCTGATTTCAGTTCTGCACTGTCTGCAGTTCCACCGCCAATAGTAGCCATGGCTCCTCGTTCCCGTTCCAAACTGCATACCCTGTCCCATTCCCATTTACAACGCATGGTGGTGCAAATGCCAATCACACCATAGATCTATGGCTATGCTGTGCACGTGGCCAGATAAATACCAGGTCACCGGTGTCAGGAGCCCAGTGTGAACCATCCTTTCTAGAACGTTTTCTCTATTATCTATGATCACACAGACAAACACTGACATATATAATCTGCGTACATCAAACACTGGGTAGAAAAGATACAGCCACAAGCACAGAACACAAACAACACAATAATATTATATAATAATATATCTTCTCTATAACTCTGCAGCTCTGATAAATGATTTTTCTTCATCGCTTCGTATCAGCTAATAGTCGTTTCTGGAGATATAAGGTAGTTCTACAGCAGTCATACGCTGCGGGTCGGATATTAAGTTACCACTCTTCCAAACCTGTAGGGGGATAAGAATTCCAGTTTCAAATATATTTCATCCGCTGTTATAATAATATCACTACTATACACTTTGTACAGGAACACCGAGAAAAAAAATGACTGGCATCACATGACCATCACATGATACCCACCTGTTCTTCCACCGTTCCAAAGACCATCTTTCTCACTCCTCTTCCATTCTTTCTGCTCCTCTCCCACGTGCCCTCGAAGATGGTCCCAACGAGTGTCCGCTCCTCTCCGTGCCCCTGCTTCATATCATTCTTCCAGCTGCCTTTGTAGTTGCCATACTGTGAGATCTCTTCGCCTCTACCCTCTCTCTTTCCAGTTACAAAGTCACCTACAGTATTGGAGAGAAAGCAATTGATACATAGATCTATGTAAGGCTGGGAAATTGCTTACAGATTTCGACAGGGTAATTCATACATAGCCTCGTTCCCTGGCTCTGGCGTGGGCAGCTCCCCTCCACTAGAGCCTGGGAATGAGGCTAGGTAATTCAGTGTTTGGGTGCTTAAAATTGACTTTCTGCAGTTGAGGACTAGGTGGTTTTTGGTTCTTTGGGTGGGGCTGTATGTAGTATAGCTGTTATACTGAGTTTGCATGTGCAAAGCACTGGTTATATTCCGCAGGTAAAAGTCTAGCGTTTATGATGGAGGTTTGGAGAGGGGATTCAGAAATAACTCAATATTACTAAAAACCATCAAATTACACCGCCTTACTTTAAAAAAATACACAGAAATAAACCCTTTGCCTGTTCAAAGGCAACAATAACAAAAACGCGTCAGATATTGCACGTACCAATGTAAGTGTAATTAGCCGCAGGAATGTGCAGGGTTCCCTTTCCGTGGTACATGTCCTCTGCCCACAGGCCGCGGTAGACAGAGCCGTCTGCCTTCACCAGCTCTCCTTGGCCGTGCCTGAGGTTCTTTTGCCAGTCTCCATTGTAGCTAGAGTGGTCTGCGTACACCATGGTGCCAGAACCTTGCCGCTGAGGGGGAGGGACAGAGGGGTGAGTCATGTGACAATCATAGGATCACAGTTTGGGAATCACATGATAGTCGTAAGATCCAGGCTTGATAAATTCAAGACAGTCATAGAAAAAATTGATGTGTCACATGATAGTCATAAGATTAATGCATGATAATCACATGAGTCAGAAAAAATTGACGAGTCACATGATAGTCATGCCTTGTCCTCATGATCAAGCCTTCGGCAGGTGATAATCACCTAGGTAACACTCACCAATCCATTGATAAAGCTGCCATGGTACTTTGAGACCTCACTGTACTTCATCTCTCCCTCCCCGTGAATCAGGTCGTTCTTGAATTCTCCCGCATACACTTTACCCGTTGCATAATGGAGGACCCCTTTGCCATGTCGCTGTGTGTGTGTGTGTGTGTGTGTGTGCATGTGCATGTGTGTGTTTGTGTGTGTGGAGTACAAGTATAGCATGTGCTCTGCATTCAATTAGTTTACCAAGTCATATGGAATGCACATTGATGAGGGTTTAAGTAATATCTGGAAATGAGTGTTATGGTCAGCATTTCCAATCCGCGATCTCTTACATCTTACCTTATTCAGCTCCCAGCCTCCATCATAGACGTCGCCATTTGGGTAGAGCATCTTGCCACGCCCATGTTGCATGTCTCGTTCCCACGATCCCTCGTATGTGCCTATCATCTGTGATTCCAGCTTCCCTTGACCTTGACGCTGAGGGAGGTAGGGAGGGAGGGAGGGAGGCAGGGAGGGATGAAGTGAGGGAGAGAGGGAGGGAGGCAGAGGGAGGGAGGGAGAGATGAAGTAAGGGAGGGAGGGAAAGCTTAGTTAATGAAAAGCTATACGTACAGGTATAATCGAAGCTCCACCCAAAGCCACACCTACTCACCACTCTCTACAAACCCCACCCAAAGCTCCACCCACTCACCACTCCATTCTTCCAGGAGCCCTCATACTTTTCTCCTGTCTTGTACTCCATGATACCATGGCCGTGGATGAGGTTGTAGCGAAAGTTTCCTGAGTACACATTACCTGTCACCGTCTTTAGTGTTCCCAATCCATGACGCTGTGTGTGTGTGCGTGTGTGTGTGTGTGTGTATGTATGTGGGGGGCATGTGTGCCATGAGTGTGAGAGCAGTTACCGGTATGCTACATTACCTTGCTCAATGGTACACTCGAATTGGCCACCCACTCAATGGTTAACTAACCTGTGACTGTTTCCACTCTCCATCGAACTCCACCCCATTGATGCACCTGAGCCGGCCACGCCCATCAATCTGACCACTAACAAAATGTCCATCAAACATATCCCCATTGGCATACAGAATCTTGCCCTGAGGGGAGATGATTGTGAATCATGATACGAACGTAACAGGTCAGCTAACACTGTCCCCCTTGTTTCCTTACTGTTCCATGTCTAACTCCATCCTTCCAGTAGCCTCTGTAGATGTCATTGGAGGCAAACTGCAACTCACCCATGCCATCTGGGCAGGGAGAAGGATGATTTTTCTGACTTGGTGTGACAAATGTCAGACCAACTCAGACTTTGATTGGAAATACAAGTAGACATTATTCATTGAACACAGTGAGGGTTATGTATTTTCGTACATGAAAACATCAGAACATGCTTGTTTCCTTGTAATTTCTTGTGCTTGAAGCACTTTTACCCCCCATTACATCACAACGGATAAAGGTCTATTCATTAGCCTACTTCGTATCTCATAACTGTCCACGGCAAAGTGCACAACTGAAGTCAAACTTAGGGAGGTAAGGCTACATGCTCACCACCAGTAGCCTCATTCCCAGGCCTTCCCCACAGGAGCATGCGAAGTGAGTGAGGTCGCTTCGCTCACTCGCACGGGGAAGGCCTGGGAACGAGGCTACACCACCAGTACATACAGTGTAGCAAGCTACTGGTAGCCCAGAATCCCCAGACTGCTAACAAGATTAAGAGCCACGGCTTACTTTGCCTATCTTCGTGCCATCTTCCTCTGTAGACGTCTCCAGTGTTGTAGGTGAACTCTCCTTCCCCACAGCGCTCATCATCCACCCAGTCACCCTGACAACAACCAATCAGACTGCAGCATCAAGTCACATGAGCAAAATAAGAATCCGAGATCATAAATCCCTTACCACATAGAGGGTCTTGTTGGGCCAGGTCATGGTTCCCTTACCGTGCCGCTGTGGGTGGGGGGGGGGGGGGGACAAGAAACTACAATTATTACTATTACTTAAATAGAGAGTTTTCATTGACATCATCTTATGTCATTTGCATCTAACAACTGTTGCTAGGGCGCCATCTTGGTGGGCAGCAAATAGCGGCATGATGCACATAAGGACAGGAAGTAGCTCTCGTACTGACAGTATAGACGGCAGATTCACTCAATTTATCCCGTCGGAAAACTGATTCACAGCAGTAGTTGAGGCTCCGAATGCGTAAGTTCCAAGCAGCTGTTGATTCTGAGATCACTGTATATAACCTACTATTCTAGTTTCTATTTATCGCCCACGCTTGGTGGGCAAAAATGGACATAAAGGGACATAAACGGAAAATGACAGGTTATCATGCAGGATGTAACATCACATGAAAACTCTTTATGTGTACTGTATTTAGTAAGATGCTGGTAATCATCGAGGGGCGAGCCTGATTGAGCGTGGTACGTCCACTCAAATGAATGATACACATTCAGGACTAAAACTTTACCCATGTAAGGAGTTGAAGGGGTTGAAACCATAGTGGACTAATCCAAAATCAAATACTAGAAATTGCAAGAATTGTACAAAAATGGGGTAAAAAAACGTACTCTGATATTTTACAGGCGTATAACTCATGTGCAAGCTCTAATGAAAATGAGCAGAGTGCTGGATGATGAGCAGTTGCCACACCACTGCAGTAGCTTTATAACTGTTTCATGGGCTTTCAATACTGTGGGCGACTGGATGGTGAATCCACTTTCCGCCAGCACAGCCCGTACTTCTATGCTAGTTCACAGAGTTGCGAGGCCGTGAGACTCTAGCCCCACCCCTGTGAGGGGTGGGGCTAGCCCGGTAGCCAGGTTCATAGCGCCATCTGTAGCTACCTAACATTTATCCCCAGTGCTTGTACTTTAGCGGGGCGCTCTAGCCATCCTGCTGCTGACTTGCAGTTGTACGCTCATTCGAGGAACAATTCTATTTAACGCACAACACCGTTACAGGTTTTTAAGCCTAAATTTTGCCAACATCTGACGGGAAGTCAAGGTGGCGCGTTCGTTTCAGACTGGGGTCGGAACGTGGCCTCCCCATTAATCGGGTCGCGGGTTCGAATGCCGCCCGCGTACATATCTGATTCTTGACTTTCTAAGCCTACAGCCAATATGCCGGTAACTTTCTTCTCCGGAAGAACTCCGAAGCTAAAAGGATGACTGGGTACGTTACAGCAGCGGCTCCTGTAATTCCCAGCCATCGCCTATCCAGCGCTCCGGGTGTCTAACACTCCAGGAGGGATGGGAGGCTCCCTAGGCTTTTGCTTTTTTTTTTCTTCTCAAGTTTCTTTTTTTTTCTCTCCAAGTTTCTTTTCTTTTCTCCTTTTTTCCCTCCAAGTTAAGTTGTTCTCTTTATAGAAATGCCACAAAAATAATTTTACAGATTTAATTTGAATTTTATAACATTAAATAACTATTTTTTATAGATATCCTATTGGCTGCTAGGCTTTTTTCCCTCCAACTTACATTGTAATTTGTTTCTCTTTATAGAAATACCACAAATAGTCATCTATCCATCAGTACTAAGCCTGGGAAGAACAGTTTGACCGACCAGGAGCTATAGGCTTCTTTTTTCTTCTCTAAGTCTTTTCAAGTCTAAGAAATAAAACCTCACACCCAGGCCATTCATTATGAAAGAGCTGGGCGCGAGACAGGAATACACACACAGGTGAATATCCCACATCCATTCCATCTGCCCTGCTGTCAGAGCCTGCCCACCACACTTTCACCTTCTCCTCGGTCTCTTGCTAATATAATTCTTTTCCTTGGGACTTTTCGATACTAGCTGTCACAGGAATATGACATAGATCTGGTGGAGGGATGTCTGGTCCTAGAATGTACTTTAGAGCTAATAAAAATTCAGAAGTTTGGTCATGTTTCTCTGGCTTCCCTCTCCTCCAGTATGCCTGCTCCCCTTCTCTCCCACTGGCAGTTCCTCTCCCGTTGAGGCCTTGCCTCTCTCTCTCTCTTTTGGGGTACCTGCTACCCTTTTCTCTCATTGGCCCTCTCTATCCCGCTAGCGCCTGACCTTTCTCTTCCACTGGAGCCTCGCATCTGGGGTCTCCGGGTACTACGTTGTCGCCTAGCAAGTACCCTAGCTACGATAGTATCTTCTGCTGTCCTCGCTTCTTTCTTGCTGTCAGTTAGCCATCAAGGTTAACACGATTGAAGTCAAGTAAACTTGAATATGCACGTGAGCTCGAACTGTTGTTGGATATTTGGAGCTTAAGCGCATATGCAGTACAGTGGATGTACAGACATACATACACACAATAAAATTGTTCCACTATACATGCTAGTGTGGGGCTCGCTCAGGCTCGCCCCAATGATTCACAAGGAAAAAAAATATTTTGGCCTATGCAAAATGTGAAGTTTGTGAATTATTGGAATTGTTAATTATTATTTCCGGTAAACTTTTACCTTTGCCACCTGCATTCATAATCACATAGAAAACACTAAAGCTAGAGTTAGAGATCTGGACACGTCTATCACAAGGAGCTTGTACTTTACATTAACACCTAATGAACCCTATGGAAGCAGTGAAAGGGTTAATTTGATTAATTACACTGCAGTATATCTTACCCTAGCATCCACATAGTGGCCACTGTACACTCGGTTGTCGGCATAGAAGAAGGTGGCATGTCTCTCAGCTACGGGAGGGAAGAAACGGCAGAAGGTAAAGTTATAAATAGCAGGGGGTGAGGGAGGGAGGGAGGGGGAGAGAGGCAGGGAGGGAGGGGTAGAGAGGGAAGAGGGAAGAGGGAGGATTGGCAGGAGGGAGGGAGGGAGGGAGGGAGGGAAAAGAGAGGGAGGGAGGGAAGGAGGGGAAGGGAGGGAGGTAAGGAGAGGCTAACCAGTGTCAAAGCTGTCACTGCGGAGGCACTTTCCTGCTGTGTGCAGGTGGTGGTAGATAGTCTCCCTCAGTTTTGCCAGCCACAGTCTCTTCTCGGAGCTGGTACGTGTGTAGATGGTGTAGGGCCTCTCGGGAGTGTAGATCTCAATGGCATCCTCGTGACCTGTTGGGATCAGACACAACGAGCCATCAACACGGCCGGGAGTAGAGAACCACTAGGCTACTTCTCAAACTCCACTCTGTTAACTGCAGCTTTCACAGTATGTGAGCAGAACAGTATGTGAGCAGAACAGTATGTGAGCAGAACAGTAGCAGAGTGGATGCTTGGGATAGAGAAACACCAATGGCCCCTTTTCAAACAAGTAAGTTGCTGGAACTCTACTAAACAACATTCTAAGTGCCCTTCTACTGTTCCCTCCATTTATTGTGTATTCTACCAATACTCTGGACTCATAGTAGTCACATGACTCCAATACTGCAATCCTATTGGCCATTTCCATAGCGACTGACTGGTCTGGGGGTCCAGGTCCTCAAGATCTTCGATCCAGACAGCCTCCAAACTCAGCTGCAGCTCCACTGTGCTCTGTTTGCTGTCCCCCAGGGCAAACACCAGCATGTCATTGAAGAGGATACACTAAACAAATGGAGGAGAAGGGGTCATATTGTGGTCTGTTTCCTTGTAACTGCAAGCACAATTAATGTATCATGCATTTAATAAAGGATATTTTCACTATAATTATGAATGAATCCATGTGTGGCATCCCGAGTAGAAAGTGATTATTCCATTGCGTATTTCAATGGTGTCACTGTGTTTAAAGTACTATATCTCTGAGCTTCCATTTAGGGTGGGACTCATATGCACTGCGTAGTAGTGTCAATGTATGGGGCTTCTACGTAGCACGTATGAGTCCCAACCTTAACAAAAGTTCAGAGATACAGCGCTTTGAGTGCAGTGACGTGATCAAAATGTGTGACGGAATAATGTTTTCTATTAGAGATTGCCACATGTAAAAGAAGTGGAATTTGCATATCACTGCATAATTTTTATGCCATCTGTAAACTACTGACGATTGTGGAATTATTTTCAATTAAGTGTACCTGATAAAGTTTCTTGATACTTTTGAGATACACTTGCCCTTCCTTCACCAGGCTGCGGTCAGGTGACTCCAGGTCCTGCATCATGTGAGGGTCATGTGAGATCATGTGATCAATAACTAATTAGCTTGATGCCCAATGCAAAAACGTACGGCCAGTCCATGAACTTTGTTCTTGAGGGATTCAAACGTTTTCTTAGTCTGTGACTCCCTGACCTGTGCATCGATGTAATCAGCTAGCTCTCCCTGAGGGGAGGGGAGGGGAGGGGAGGGGAGGAGAGGGGAGGGGAGGGGAGGGGAAGATTAATGGACTTGCAGTGTGGAAGTACCGTTGATACTATTATTAAAGGGATAATTATTTCTCAAGACTGCCTCGAGTCTTCAGGTGCATACGTAGCCAGAACTAGCTGAAAGCTCTGACACTGGACAGACCAGCCAAAGCTGCTGACTGCTAGCCAGATGTTCTTCCTCAAGACTGCTGAGCTACTGGGGAGGAGATTGGCTTCACCGTGGCTCACCATTCTCTCCAAGGCTTTCACGAGGTTTCTGTAGTCCGGGTGGTCCTCTGGCGTCTTCTTGATGATGTCCTAGAGGAAGGGGAGGGGGGAGGGGGGAGGGGGGAGTGAGGGCAATGAAGGGAAGGGAGGGAAGGGAAGGTAAGGGGAGCGGAGGCACTACCTTGAGTAGCAAGATGTATCTGGTGATTCTCTGAACGGGAGTTATGAGGTAGGCCGTGAGAGTGAGTCCAGGGATGACACGAGGACTGGCTAGTGATAACTGAGGGGAACGTGTGTGTGTGTGTGGGGGGGTATGGGGGGTGTGAGGGGTGAAGGTTGTGCATGTGTGTGTGTGTGCGTGGACTACTCTATAAAACATTTCTGAATAAATACCTAGTGTATAGTAAGTTTACATTACATCACCATTACATCATTACCAATAGTACTTTCTATGTATATATGTATGCTCATCTGGCTGACATCACCATTACATCACAGTCTTGGCTTCACCTGCAGGGCTTGCTCAAACTCTTTCTTCTTCCGGATCTTCTGGTGAACTAGCATCTCTGCCGTGTCATAGTTGCTGCAGTAGATGGCGTACATGCTCTTGTGGGACTGTGTGAACTGTCAGGGTGTGAGGGAGGAGGGAGTGAGGGAGTGAGGGCGGAGAGTGAGAAGGGTGTGGGAGTGATACTATCGAGGAACATGCACGTACGTAGGGGAGTGCCTCACTGCTTACCATTCCAATGAAGAGGTCACCGAGACACTGCTCTGAGTCCCAGTTGTCCAGCCGGCTGTGGAGCAGAGCCAAGAAGCCTTTGTTGAACTCTAGGATGCTACGGGGGGGAGGGAGGGAGAGAAAAAAAGTTGTGAGGGGAGGCCTGGCTACGAAGCTACATCACTATAAGCCCATCCTTAAACTAACTCCACCCCTTATAGCGACTTACTCCGGCACATTGGCAAAGATACTCCCGGTCTCATCTCCCAGGATCACTGACAGAGGTGCCTGGAATACCTGGAAAGACAGAACACAGTCCAAGCTAGAGAAATGGTGTACCTCAAACTGGTCTCTGTGAATGTAGCCATTTCTACATTTCCAGAGAGACGTGTGGTGATACCATGTACATCACAGTAAGGAAGCCTATCTCCCCCACACCTGATTCAAGCCCCTCCCCTTGCCCAATTCAAGCCCCTCCCCCACCTAATTCAAGCCCCCTCCCCCACCCAATTCAAGCCACTCCCCCTCACCTCCAAGAGCACCTCCAGTCCCTTCACGTAGGTGTACTCCGTGGTATACAGCTCGTGGATCACCAGAGCCCGGGTATTCACAGGGAAATCTGGGACCCGAGGGGGGAGGTCCGTGGTGGAGATGGTGTGGGGCATCGCCTTCGCACATGCCTGGATCAGCTCGTAGATCTGTGTGTGTGTGTGTGTGTGTATGTGTGTGTGGAGTTGGGGGAGGAAGGTAACTATTACTTAAGGGCTAAAAGTGCATACCATTTACTTTATGAACTGTCAAAAAAATTCACTAATAACATTACGGGTGTAGATATGTCAAAGTGGCAGGTGACGCTTGCTTGGGTCAGAGCAGATGACTGTCACTCAGGCCAAATATGGTAATTAAAATTATGTAATGGTTACGCTCACAGATTAATGGTGCAGCTAATTTACTAGTACTAATGTCTAGGCAGGTCTCACTGGCCAAGAAGTCTAACCAAGGAAGAGCCTGAATGAGAACGAACTAGCGTTTTTCCACCGCCAGAAAATTGATTGTGTACACTTCCGAGTAGCTAACACTGTCTCCATGCACAGGATCTTGAAAGCAACACCTGCAAGTTGGTCATCACAGCTTCTCCTTTCTTTTTTTCCCAAAATATGATTTATCAAAATACATGACTAAACCATGATAAGCCAGTTCTAGGGACTAATGATGTTGTCCACAGTTTCTTCAACAGCAGTTCTCCTCATTTCTGTTTGTCTCCTATAGCAACACAACTCATGTATTAGCTAATAAATTTCCGCACCAAAAACGTTTGCAGATCGAAAGGTATGGAGTGTTTATATAAACTTCACGGGCTATATTGTTAACCTATGGAAACACAAGACCCATAAAGGGAATGGAATTGTCATAGCGACTACACGTAGCTGGTAGAGCAACAAAATAGCATAACACAAGCTACCTCAGGGCAACCCTCCACTGGGAGTAGATTACCTCTTCCCAGTCTTGTACTGCACACAAACTACATAAAATACTTTAGTTCTGGGACGGATTGAAGGGACACTGTATAAACAACCAGATTATAATAGCAACCTTTATTTGTCATGTGACTACGTATTGATCATTTGATTGGGTGAAGGTCATGTGACCAATTATGCCCTAAGGGGCAAATGCCTGGTCCACCTACGTACGTTAGCATCCTGCAACCTCTCGTCATACTCCCTCATGGACAGCATCACATCTTCCAGCTTGCCACTGGCACCGGGGATCACCTGACAGGAAGTGGAAGGAGTTAGAGCATTAAAGTGGGTGTGGTCAAAATTATAGTTCCTGGGGGGCCTGGGAACAAGGCCTTTATTTCCTCACCTCAAAGGAATCAAAAAGTCCACTGCGACTGTATTCTGAAACTGGTCTTGCCTTCATTTTCAGTGGTGCAGACTTTCTTCTAATGAGTTGCTGACTTCGTTCCGCGCTGCTGACGGTTGAACCCCGTACCATGCGAGGTGGACTGGAATTAGGACCATCTTTGAAACCATTTTCCAGGCTGCTCAAACTAGCACTGGGGGAAGTGGGTACACTATCTGCGTTCCATCCCGAATCATAGGAACCAGAACTGAGGTGTTTGTTAGCAAAGGTTTCAGGACGACTCATAATCCTGCGTGAAGAAAGAAAAATATTTCACACACACACACACACACACACATACACACACACACACACACACACACACACACCTGCACACATGCACGTGCACACACACACACCGACATACACATACATACTTTGATGGATCAATAGACATGGTGACTGGCACAGCAGTAGAAGAATCCATCGGATCAACCTCTTCATAAATCGGACCATGTACCATCTTCACGCCAGTACTCCCTCTCTTCTCAGGACTGGAACTGTCAGCCGACCTGTTGCTGCTGTCCCTGGACGACCTCACCTTCATTGAGAAAGCCTTCCGTTGTTTGCTGGGCAGGGGTGGGGTCTGTCGTTGGTAGGGAGGTGGGGGCAGAGGGGGAGGTTTCTTCTTCTTGGTTACTGCGAAGCCGGGCTGGGATTGGGGCAATTCCGGGTCTTGTGCTGCCTCCGCATCGTTTGTCTTGGCTTGGTTGGACTCCTCCGTCTGGCCGTTATGGCTACCCTTTTCTGCCATTTCCTCTGGCTCCGGTGTTGCCCCGACGACCCGAACTGTGAGGGTATCCGCCCCCTCGGCTGGCGAATCTGAGCTCTCGCTACTTTCTTCGTCCTCGTTCATGTTGATGCAAATCTCCTCAACTTCTAGCTCGCCATTTTCTACTTCTCTTTCGCCATCATCTTCTTGTTCTACCTGCTGAACGGGTAAATCCGGTATGGCATTCTCCTGTGCTGGTTCGGTAGATTCTTCCGGTTGGTTTTGCTCGCCTGGTTCGCTTTTTTCATCTGGTCTCTCAGGTCCATCCTGTTTCTCCGGTTCATCTGGTTTGTCTTCTCTCTCGGGATTGTCTTGTTTCTCTGGTTCAGCCAGTTTCTCAGGTTTGGCCTGTTCTTCTGGTTCATCAGCTTCTTCCTGTTTTTCTGGCTCATCCTGGTCCTGTTTCTCAGGCTCATCCTGTTTTTCCTGTTTATCCTGCTCCTCAATTCGGTCTGTCTTGACCTTCTCCTCCACATCCTGTCCCTCCACTTTCAACTGCCCCTGTTGCTCGGACGCAGTCCCACCCTCCGTAGGAGCATTCGACTGCCCCTGATGCTCAGACGCAGTCCCACCCTCCGTAGGAGCATTCGACTGCCCCTGTTGCTCAGACGCAGTCCCACCCTCCGTAGGAGCATTCGACTGCCCCTGTTGCTCGGACGCAGTCCCACCCTCCGTAGGAGCACTGAACTTTCCCTTCCTCTTCCTAATGGGCGGCTTTGGCTTCTTCTCGTTGCTGGACACCATGGTATGGTTGGCCCTCCGTCTCATCGGGCTAGTAGGAGGTGTGACCATGCGAATTTCGTTAGAGTGGGGCACGAGTTTCCTGGGTTTGGGGACGGGGGAAATGGGCGGGGTCTTGCTGCCCGTTTTGTGGATCGCCTCCACAATCTCCTGCACGTTAATCTGGCACGGTCTTTCGAGCTTGTGTGCGCTCATCTCCGGGCTATGGCCGCTCATCTCCGGGCTATGGCCGCTCATCTCCGGGCTATGGCCGCTCATCTTTGATCGGCTGATCGATATGCCAAACACAATGTCATTAGTTCCACCAAATGAAAACTACTGACGCTGACCAGCTATTTCTTTGCTCAAACAATTTACCACCAAGTAATATTTAGTGACAAGCACCAGCACCAGTACTACTCGCTGACCCCTTCATTTGCCATTCATCACTCTCATTACTGTAGGGGAAGAGTGTGAAAGCATGTAGGAGGAGTAAGACAGCGATCTAGACCATATTTGGTTAAGATGACTTCGGGTATTTTGGCTGCCATGGCAACACTAGTTTCTTGCGTGTAATATTTATCACACTAAAAAAGTCATCTTTCAAATTTGAAGTAAATTGGACATTAAATGGAGTAGACGTGACCCAAACTTATACACAGTTTTTATGTCCATATGAGGGATTTGGTCTCCAGTGCAAATCCCTCATATGAGCCAATATAAAATGTGTATAAGTTTGTGAGGTCGTGTCTACTCTATTTAATGTCCAATTTACTTCAAATTAACCTTTTGATATAAACATTACATGCAAGGAACTGGTGTTGCCATGGCAGCAAAAATGCCCAAAGTCATCTTAACCGAATATGGTCTACAATCTCAAGCAGGGCCACAGGAGCTGGAGCATACGGTAACACTTACAAGTGTGCCAGCAGGCCGTGGCTTCCATTGTATAATGAATTACATACCAACAAACTTGAAAACTCACTGTCCAATTTATCCCAATAGACTGACTATGCATGCACTTTGGCTGCTTCTTGCCATACACACACACACGTCAGTACACTGCTAGGAGGAAGGTAACCTCGTTCCCAGGTCGGAGCACCCGGGAATTAGGCTAGAGGAACGCTCATAGTCTGCTCAAAGAATAATACAGAATCAACCTGACATTTAGCAAGAAGACACTGGAAAGCGATGGATACACTTCTCGGTTTACAGATACTACGGAAGCCACACAATATTTGAAAGGGGACACCTATAGCCCCTAGCCCCGTTGCCATGGAAACAGCATCTATAGTAGTACACTCTCTGAAGGCCATGTACACACTGTGGCTACGATTATATTACAAAAACTGGAATTCCCACAGCTGCTTATGCCATATATCCCAGTGCACGACTCTTCACTGTGTTTGTCGCACTCTCAAAGCCAGGGAAGTGAACTGCTGTTGTGAAATGAATCCCAAACAATGTGCAACAGGTACTTGATCAAATTAAGCCGGTATATAGAGGCTGCCATGGGATGCTAGGCTACAACTGGCCAAGCACTACTGACATGTGGTCTGTGGGTGGCAGGCAACAGAGTAAACAGGAGCTACTCTCTTAATATGCCTTATTTGCATACACACATACACTTTGCCACATCTATACAGACATGCAAACACATGTAGACACATACATACACACCAGTACTACATGCAGTAGTACATGCAGACATGTGTATTAACACCTACACCTTATAAGAGTCACAACATAATACATAAATGTACGTATGTGCTATAGGCAAAAAAAATGCTTGGGGATCACCAGGTACGAGCCCAGGGGTGTGTACAAGTGAACTAGAGTACAGCTGCCAAGGCACTGCTAGAAATTACTTGTGTCAGCTACGTAGCCTCATTCCCAGGCCACGAAGTGGCCTGTGAATGAAGCTAGTCATCTAGTAACAACAGGTTTGCAGCCCAAGAGCTTCTACTGATCACCGCATTTACCGACTCTCTGACCCTCGGAAAATGTAGCCTTGTTTCCAGGCTCCACCCCCCCAGCATTTTTTGCATGACGTAATGTATGGTGCAAAAAAATATGCAGGATTGGAGCCTGGGAATGGGGTTTGATTACGGTATGGAATAGGACTTGGGAATGATGCCAAAAAGTAGAAGAAACTGCCACGGGTACTTCAGCAGTGAAAAACAAGCGACCTAACTTTCATTGTTTCTGGGAAATATTTATGACTTGAGTAGTGTATACTGATTAACGTAGCTCGAATTCCCAGAGTTAAATAAAATTTGAACTGGAAGGAAATATACATTATACCTACTCAACAAACCAGTTGAGAGAATTAATGCCAGCCATACAGTGTGCGTAGGTACGATATCATGTGACCCACAAGCTGAGACTGCTGGCACATGCGATGGAAGGGAAGCACCTTGGTCTTAGCTTCCTTCCCTGTCTCTCAACTCCAGCTTCTTCGATGTAAAAGCTGGAGTGGAGGGACTGAGAACGCTGCTAGTTTAGAGATATGGGTCTTATTAACCGCACGGCTACAAACCAAAACTTTACCTCTGCCTATGTGAAGAGATTATGTAGGTTTCTAAGGCAACCTAAAGGTCAATGCCACCCCGCCCCCTCTCATTCATAAGCAATCACTCCACTACAGCAAATTAAATCAGGTCCTTTAGAAATAATCTACTGCAACACGTTGCTACAGACACACAAGAGACCCTTCCATCCCACGGTATAAATGGTCCCCACCCACTAAAAACTGCAGATAGAAAACGAAATCACCAGATCCCCCAGACACTCTCGATCTCTCCCCGGCCCCCAGCCCAGGCAAACATTATGTTACCCAAGGTCAGTCTTTAATACAGCACGGCATTACTCGCATACAGGAAGGGTAAATTCACCTTTACTGCCGCTGTAAAGATATTCAGCCGCTCCTTCCTCCCGCCTAGGCGCTCAACGTCCAAAGACTAGCTAGGTTCAGATAAACTAAATATATTCATAGCTATGTTTATCGCTCTTAATTACCTCACGAGACCTCGTTGCTGCGCATTACTTGGAACTGCAGCATTTCATCAGATCGTCTTCTGGACTGGTGCTTACCCTGTGCTCTTGCAGCAGTCACCGCCAGAAAATGCAGCTTTAATCCGCAGAGATAGTGGTAGGTGTAGAGGCTAATGATTCTCTAATATTTCTCCCCTGGCTTTATTACAAAGTCTTGTACATAATTTTAATAAAGCTAGTCTCGCGGGCCAGCCTCACTCGCACACGAGCCTCACTCGTGTGCGAGTGAGGCTGGCCCGCGAGACTATAATAAAGCATGATCTTTATGTTGACAGAAATTTATTCAATAACAGTAAATAGTTCGGGTTATCAACAAAGATGGAGACTGCTTACGATACGGGATGCTGTAAGCAATCTCTACCTACATGACATGTAGTCTCGTGCCCAGCCGACTTTTCGCCCCTCCCCTCCGTCGGGAAAAGTACGTCTGGTAAACTCCTTATTCCATTTCGGTTCAAATGCGCCGGAATGTTGGCGCATTGTATTATTTTAATTAACGTGTGACGTCACGTAAGATTGCATTGCTGTCAACGTGCAGTGTACAACGTGACGTAAGCAATGAATACGTGACGCAAGCAATGATTGAAATACCGCGAACCGAAACGCAATAGGGAGTTTACCAGACGTACTTTTCCCGACAGAGGGCGAAAAGTCGGCTGGGAACGAGACTACATGACACGGCCGTAGTTGAGCATTTTGCGATCTCCCCCCCCCCCCCCTTCCTACACACAGACAACCATACACACATCTCTGCTACTACTTTAGACATCACCAATGGCCATACCTGTAGTGTTTTGGGGCCAGCGCCCGCCCACACATGAGATCACATGCATCTGTCGCTCGGAAGACAAGAAGGGCTTTGCTACGGCTTCTAAGAGTGGCCAAATCTGTCTCTGGGATATTTACCGTGAAAGAGAGACCGATAAGTTGAAGGTAGGTGTGGTGTCCTTAGGCACATGACTATCATGTGAATTTGGTGTGTAGTCATGTGACTTTCATTTGATAAGGCCCATGATTGCCACTTATAAGTTAATTGACACATAACTTTCCACGTGCATGTGATTCCCACATGACAGGTTCGGCCCCGCTGCCTAATTTTTGGCCACAGTTCTGAGGTGATATCGCTATGTTTCGTCCGGAGCTACACAGGGGAGCGAGACATGATTGCCAGCCTCAGCAAGAAGGGGTAATAAGGGGAAGTCCCTTGGGATGGGCTACCTTAGCTGTGTACCTTTATCCGTTATGATGTAATGGGGGGTAAAAGTGCTGGAAGCAAACAAAAATACAAGGAAACAAGCATGTTCTTATGTTTTCATGTAAGAAAACTACATGAAAACACATGTTTACGTATATTTTCTCCATTTAGTGCCTCCTTTTACCCCCCCCTATGGATAAAGGTCTATAACCTCAGTAATAGCTTGTTGTGAGGCAGTACCCTTCCGTTCCGATACACAGAACTATCTCCCTGTGGGATGGTAAGGAGGGCTCCTGTCTCCAGTACGTAAACATCCCTGGGCACCACACTGGGATCAAGGTACCATAATGATAGCCTCGTTCCCAGGCACACGTGCGCGTTTCACTTTAGCGCAGCTGTGGGCCTGGCCGAACCGTCATCATAATCATTAAACTTTTGAGTATAATACGCTCAGTCCTAGCTGTGATAATTTCATTGTGTAATAATGATGTAATCGTTACTGTGGTGATGTCATGATGACGTATTTTACAGGCACTCTCCAGGCAGAAGTATGGAGAGTCATTGATAGCCTTGTATGGCATGTACAGCGATGTCTACATACTGGATTCCACCACTCTGGAGGTAGGGTGGCATCACATGAGCATCACATGAGAGTCATGTGATTTAGGCTATACCTGCCCATTTCAGATCGTATGCCTCCTGAAGACCGCCCACAATCCAAACTGGAATGCTCGAATCTCTTTCATCTCAAATGTTGAAAGGAGAGGTGAGTAATGATAGAGGTTAACGCTGTAGGTCAGAGTTACGGTAACCTCCCTCTCCCCCTCCCTCCGTCCGTCCCTCCCTCCCTCCGTCCCTCTCTCCCTCCCTCCTGCCTGCCCTATAGATGCCCTGCTCTCCCTGACAGTGGATGGAGTGGCCAAACACTGGATACTTCCCAGCCGCAGTGAGATGAAAGAAAGTGGAGAGATCTACGAGGAGAGGTCGAAGACCCTCGACTTCAACAACCCTCTCTCTGTTACCTCCTGTACGTACAACTCCCACTGCACTGTGCTTGTGGTACGGAAGGATGCCTGGCAGGTATGTGGAATGGAATATTTATCAGTTTATTGGAATGAAAACAGCTTAGTAGAGTGACTGAATGAGACCTCAATTATCGGTTATCCACATGTCTTCTTTCCTACCTCCCTCCCTCCCTCCCTCCCTCCCTCCCTCTCTCCCTCAGTTGTACGATGCAACGGGAGGTAAGATGAAGCTGCTGATGATTCACGCCTGTGAGCCCACCGTGGAGGCTTGGAAGGAGGGTGACTACCTCGACTACAGGAATATTATCGTCTGGTCCAAGGTCAGCAAGAGAATGAGGCTCATTCCCATTCCAGGTGTGTCCCATACCAATGTATCTCTCTCTTGTAGAATGATGGAAGAGGGTTTGTTTTTAAGCTGTCACCACGGTACGTCACCCTCTCTGCTTACTTTACAGATCATGTGATGTCATGTGACCTGTTTCTCTACATTGCAGATGTGTTCCTGGGATCGAAAACGAATTTGAGGACAGCGTTTCTAGTGAGCTGTTGTTGCCATGGCAACCATTGTTTGTACCTGTGTAGTCCATTGTATTGAGAATGGAGCTCTGAACAAAGGTGGACATTCTGTACCGTGATGGTTTAGTTTGCAAAATCTCTTGTCATTACAAATGCATTCATAGGAAGCTATCTTTCAAGATGCTCATGTCACCTAAATGCAGAACTATCACAAAAATTAATGTATGGCTGGACACAATGACATAACACACACACACACACATACACACACACACACACACACACACAGCCACAACTACTGCAGGTTGCCGTGTCTCCTATATCCTTGGATGCCCCGCCCCTTCAGGGGGGTTCCCCCTTGCATCCTACCTGGACAAGTATTGGCAGATTCAGGGGGACAAGGAGGGCAGGTGGGTGGAGCCGTGATGCCACGTGTAGCGATGCAATAATGATGTAATTAAAACACTTCCCCCTAGAGTGTACTTATGGGACATTCGTACGATTCGTGAAGAGATTCCCGAGTCTCATTCCGGCGATCCCATTCCACCCGACACCACTTCCTGCATAGCAAACTCCTGGGAGCCGCCAGCCATGCCCTGTGGGCTAACGGACATGCTGGTAAGGCAATGGCACTGCATTGAACCTCTGGAGGTTCACCACTTTGATTTGCATGTGGAAAAAAAAATCTACATCTAGTGTAGCCTCGTTCCCAGGCTCCACTGCCCAGTGTCAGTATATAAACATAGGAAACTTCTAGCCTCATTCCCAGGCTCCACTCCCCAGCGTAGCCGCAGCCCATGTTTTTCCAAAGTGCAAAAAAACGCTGGGGAGTGCAGCCTGGGAACAAGGCTATCTCTAGTGCTTAGCTAGTGTGGTTGGTAATATATTATTAGCACTAAACCATGCAGTTACGTGTTTATATCCACAGTTTATCGGGACAGTGGAAGTATTTAATAGGAAGGGTGTCAGATTGTAAATGGTTTTACCTATGCCACGCCTCCTCCCCTCCCCCTTCACCCGTTACTCCATCGCCAGTATCCTCCGAACACTGTCCCTCCCCCCATCTCCTGCGGCCTCTACCTGGTGTCATTTGGCCGGCTGGTGTGTGGGCAGGACGATGGCTGCATCGTGGTCCTCTCGGCAATACAGGCCGCCACTGTCCTCATGCTACAGTCCAGGAAGTTCTCCAGAGGTGCGTAGCCATGATCAAAGTTATAGCTCACCTTTAAGGTGAAAGCAGAGCTTTGTGGGGCGAGCGTGAACGAGGTAACCGGCGATAGCCATGTGGGAGCTCTCCTAGTTGTAGCCCTCCCTCTCTCCTGCCACAGTGTGGCTTGTTTGCAACCTGGAGACATGGCAGCTATCCCCTGTCGGCATCGCTGAAGCCTGACCTCCCTGGTGTCGACAGACTCAGTGACCCTCTCCCTTTCACACTGCAGCCTAGTCTGTGCGGACGTACTATCTTTCATGGGCTCCTGGTTTTAAGTAGCCTCGTACCCAGGCTCACCTTATAACATTTTCACAGCTGTGGAAAAAAGCTCATTCCACTGCAGTGAGGGGAACCCTGGGGAGGGGTTTTAACACTAGGACATGATGTCATGTATAACAATAATGATGTTTTCCATGTTAGGCTGGCCTCAGTACTGCAAGATGTCCGGCCACAAAGGGAGAGTGAACTGCCTCCTCCACCCCAGCACCAAGAGCAAGGCCTACAACGTGGACCATCTACTCTCTGGTAAAATCACTCCATCGCTTGATTTGATTGTCTGTCTAGCTGTTAGAGGAGGCTTGGATACAAGGCTAGCTTTAAATGCCCTTTATCACTCCCTCCTCCCCCCTCCCCTCCCCTCCCCTCCCCTCCCCTCCCCTCCATTGCAGGTGGTTCTGACTTCACGGTTCGTTTGTGGGACCTCTACTCCGGGGCTCTGGTCCACACCTTTGCAGTGCATGGGGGCGGGGTCAAGTCAATTGTCAGCTGCCCTCCTGATATCAATGTAAGTGTTGGGGAACTCCGAGGGAGGGGAGGGGAGGGGAAGTGAGGGGGAGGGGGGGGGAGGGGATTGCGGGGGGAGGGGGGGTTGTGCATGTAGAGTGCATGTAATTGAAGGACTTACAACATCAGATGGAAGGAAATGTAGCAGATGTTTCTGTACGGTCACTGGATCGTTTGAACTTAGTGGTATTGCTCTCAAGAACCTACAGTGAGTCCTGCCTGTGTACACACACACACACACACAAACACACACACACAAACACACACACACAAACACACACACACAGCCACGACTGCAGACCTGTGTCTGCTCCATCGCTGAGGACTATTCCGTTGCCATCCTCTCCACTTCAGAGCGAAAGTGTCTCCTGGTGGCCGCCTCCCACTCCTCGCCAGTGGAGTCAGTCCGGTTTCGTCTGGAGGAGGATTTCCTGCTCGTCTCCTGTACTAATGGCAGACTTTATGTCTGGCAGATTGAGACAGGTGGGTGGAGCGTGGTCATGTGACTGGATGGGGGAGAGTGTGATCGTATGATGGTGTGGGTATAGTGTGGTCATGTGACCATTATTGCATGTGTGGTCACGTGACTAGGCTTCTGTAATTATGGCAACTTTTTAGTTGATAATTTTTTTATTCCATTCCCTTGTCTCCATGTACCCATTCCATTCCTTTGTCTCCATGTCCATGTTCCATTCCCTTATCCTCATGTCCCTATTCCATTCCTTTGTCCCCTACACTACAGGTTCTCTGGACCGCAGTGTGGAAGGCGAGACTGCCCAGATTATCCTGAATAACTCGACAGACACCTCACGCTCTTCCCAGTCCACACACTCACCAGAGATGGCACTACAGGTAGGGCTATCTCTCTGTGTAGCAGTAGGTACTGTAAACATGCTTATTTTTGCAAGAGACAAATTTTGCTATATTCATAATTGAATACGTATATGACCACGAAACTATACTCACGTACTGTGTAGCGTGTAACTGTGAATTTTAAAATTCTGCAAAATTTTTGCTCGAGTACATTTGATGGGATTTCATGAAAATTTTGTTCCGCAAAATTAAGTACGTATATGGTACCTTGGATCATAGGGATGTGTCTGTTGTGCAGGTACGTAGCCTGAGGGCTGGTGAGGGTGACTCCATGGTGCAGGTGCTGCTCTTTGAGCCGACGCTGCTCATCAACCGGCTGGCCAAGATGGAGAAACTGGAGGAGATGAAACCGAAGGAGAAGGAGCCAAAGAAGCAAGTGGACGCCTTCAGGACTTACCTGTCTGCAAGGTAAGAAGGAAGTTGCTGGGGAGTGGGCTCTAACAACAGGCTCTTGCTAGAGGTGGGCCCTTGCTAGAGGTGGGCTCTTGCTAGAGATGGGCCCTTGCTACAGGTGGGCCCTTGCTACAGGGCTCTTGCTAGAGGTGGGCCCTTGCTAGAGGTGGGCCCTTGCTAGAGGTAGGCTCTTGGTAATAGTGGGCTCTAGCTGCAGAAATACTTTGTTTCTGTGCATGAACCATTCCCTACTTCCGTCTCATCCATTGAGGTTGAGAAACTTGTTCTCAGGCTTCACTTCCCAGTCAATAGTCTATAAACTGTTAGTACACTCTACTCATTAAGTACCCATTAATTAACTGACCCTCCCACTTCCTCCCTTGTAGGCGACACTTTGGCTCTGGTGCTAGCCGACCCCCCACATCCAGCGTCCGTGCCGCCCCTCGCAGGGGATCGACCGACCCCCTGGCTCGGTCGTATAGCTTGACAGGAGGGACACCCTCAGAAATAGCCCCCACCTCCAACCCTCGGGCCCAGGAGAGAGTGCGGGAAGCACTAGGAATGTGAGGACATGGATCTTGGCTTGTTACGGGATGGGTATCATGTTTTCATGGTCTGCAATTCTAAGGCCCCTATGTAACATCATTTCCTGGCCCCGCCCTCTAGCTTTAGCCCCACTAATGCCACTAACTTAATTAACCCTATAAATACCATGTCTGTTAAAATTTCTATTCCAATTATCGCCCATCATTCTTCCTAACAGGGTTGTAGCCAGTCAAACGAAGTCCGAGCAGCTGACACGAGAGGCTCCCGGGACGATCATCGACATCGTGCGCCTCCTCCTCTCGTGCCTGCACGCGTGGAACCTGGACGACAGCCTGGACAAATCCTGTGAGGAATTCCTAGGCCTGATCCGTCCGTCTCGGCCGGTCTCCTTCGGCTTCTACTGCAAGAGCTCTCTCTCTCTGGTCCTCCCGGGCTGGGGGCTGAAGAGTCGCCCGAAGCTGGACAGCCAGATGAGCGCCATTCTCGATCTCAACGGCTCTGAGCGGACGAGGGCGGAGAGCTTCGGTGACACTGTCAACAACATCAATCCCAGCACCACGCCCATAGACAGAGGGATGATGTATCCCCCCTCTGTACCCGACGGAGGGGAGGTCAGGACTGCATCGCCACAGGGCGTGCTGAGGAGAGCAAACAGTATTGGCTTCACCTTTGATCAGAAGTATCACATCCGCTGGCAGTTTTCTCGGTCTCTGACAACACAACACCTCTTGACGATGGTCTCACTCACAAACACGCTGATGAACCAAAGTGTTGGTGCCCATGCCCTTGCCAGCAGCGCTAGGAAGAAGAACGTGAGTGAGTCCTCCATGGACGAGGACAGCGACTCTGACAGCGAAGAGTCTCTCACGACTAAAGACAACCAGATCAGGGCCGTATGGAGCCAGGTGGCTGCGCTGCACTGCGTCATGTTACCTGAACGGATGCAAGGGAAGTTCCGAGCGCCACACCTCCCCGTGCTTGCAGCCCGATTCCTGGACCCTTGCCAGGCCGTGAGTGGGAGGGGCTTGCTTCACCTAAAGTAAAACCTGTGTGAACCTGTTTCTTAAACCCATATGATGTTTTACATATGAAAAGCTGGGGGTGAAGACCAACGAGGCTAGGCAGATGAGTCTTGATAGTGGTGTGGTATGGAGACTAGTCTTGATAGTGGTGTGGTATCGAGACTAGTGGCAGATGGTGTATTGGCATAATTATTGCAATGAAGAGTAGTACGTTGTCAGTGTGTTGCATAGCCATGAACGAAACTGGAGATCTCTCCAGCAGACTTTAAGTTTTGAGACCATTCCAGGGATATGGCATTCACTCCATGACTGTATATCCTGTCCCATTCCAGATCCGGGAGGCCTCCCAGGCGCTACTCCAGGCTGAGCTCAGGAGGATCGGATCCGAGGGACGCAAGGAACTGGTATCGTTCTGGGCCACCAAGTTGCAGAGTCCAACAGGGCTCAAATCAACCATGGAGAAATCAAAGCGGGGATCGGATGCCGGAGATATTCTGAGTCTGGAAGGCCCTGTTCCGTCTCATGCACAGCAATCCACGGCACTGATTATCCTCGGAATGATAGGGGCGGAGTTTCACAGCACTTCGCAGAGGGCTAAAAAGAAACCAGTCGAGGTGAAGGGTGCTCACAAAAGCTCGGCACAGCTGACACTCTCCGACCTGGAGGTGCTTGATCCTGCCATCGCAAGGCAGACGGCGAAGACACTGCAGGCCGTGCTGCTGGAGAAACCAAGTTCCAAGGCCTCTCTCTACTCCAACCTGCGCTGTTCCGCCGCCGAACTTATTGGCCGAGGGTTCAACCTCTGGGAGAAGTACGTGGACATTCCACAGGTGACAGTCTCATATAGCAACTGATTACATCTCCTCCACTGGAGCAGACGTCCATGTGGTCTCAGACGTCCACTGGAGCAGACGTCCATGCGGTCTCAGGTTGTTGTCCATTATTATAGCGCTAGGTGTCCTTATCTCAGGAGTGCTTATAGTACTGAAAGTGAAAGCTAAGCCAGACGAGCCTCGTTCTAAGGTTCCACTGCTCCAGTGTTGTTTTGCACAGTGATGCTGTTTTACAAAAATATTAATGTGCTGGGCAGTGGAACCTGGAAATGAGGCTGAGCTAAAGCCAGACGTTGGTAAGTGTCCATTATGGGCAGATGTTCTTGCTTTTGTGTCGATACCTAATTTGGACTTTTGTCTGACTGGTTTATTAGGGGAGCATGTACGTTTGTACGAACTACCTTCTTTACAACCCTGGAAAAAAAGGGCCAGCATGAGCCGCTTCATTGTCTCAGTTCCTGCTGTGACTCATGGGTGTTGCTTCCACTGCACATGTAGTTAACAAATGACCGAACTGAGTATGTTCTATCAATTATCAAGTCTACGATTCCGTTCCCCCTCAGTCTACGATTCCGTTCCCCCTCAGGTGGTGATGGGCCTCCTGGACCTGGTCATCCAGTACAGCCCCATTGCCATGGGCAAGGAGGAGGAGAAGTCTAAGAAGAGTTCCTCTAAGAATCTCAAGTTTGCGTCGGAAGTTGCCCGCAAGGCACTCAACCTCATGGTGCTGCTCCGCCCTATCACCATGGTGACGACCCTGGCAAAGGAGGTTGCGTTGTTTCTGGCTTCGCAGCATATAACACACTTTCCGCATTCTTCGCTGCCACCTGTGCAGGTGTGTGTGTGTGTGTGTGTGTGTGTGTGTGTGAGGGTGTATGGGTATGGGACTATGGGTGGAGGTGTATGGGTGTGGGTGTGAGGGTGTATGAGTGAGGGTGTGTGGGTGTGAGACTTGCGTATCCAGACCACTCCTTGCAGGGGCCAGTCTGTGGCACAAGACTGTCTGGCTAGTGTACACTTGTAATGGTATTCATGTGTCATAATTGCAAGTAATTGGTAAATTAACAAGGAAACCCACAAGTGTTTTGAGCAAGTGCTGCTATATAAGCAGAAGGAGCAGTACCGCTATATACATCGATGACAATAGCTGACTGGACAGTCGTAGACATTAAAATTTTTGGGGGCTTCTTAGAAAGCCTACTCTATCACACATTAATGAAGAGGAAAGATTTAGGGGGCCAGGGTGTAAATAAGTTAAGGTCAAAGACGAGGTCACTATTGCATCATTCGCGCCCCCGAGCCCAAGGTTTCAAAAACTGAGGAGAGACTTGCATTGGTCACTAACCAGCTTAGAAAATTGATAGAGAGAGAGGATGCGGATTGGCACTAACTGGCTTTGAATCGGTGTATCTATAACCATGCACAGCAGAAACAAGTCACAAAAAACATTTTAAAACCACAAAAGCACATATTAGGGATGAAATCCCCCAAAAAGCAACAATGCTGTTCCCAGGTTTTGAACTTGCGTAACCAGACCACTCCTTGCAGGGGCCAGTCTGTGGCACAAGACTGGCTGGCTGGTGTACACTTGTAATGGTATTCATGTGTCATAATCGCAAGTAATTGGTAATTAGCAAGGAAATACAAAAGTTTTTTGAGCAAGTGCTGCTATATAAGCAGCAAAGCAGCACCACTACAACAATTAGACTTTGCAGCCAACAACAATAAAAGGTTTTAGTTTCTTAAAATTTTTGGGGGCTTCTTGGAAGCCTACTTTATCACACATAAATATACTGCCAAGAGGAAGGATTTAAGGTTACAGGTGGGATGTTATTGTATAAGTAGGTGAGGTTAATGTGTGTGGAAGGATGGTGAAAAGTACATATTGAGTCTACGGTGTATGTTGCAAAGGAACAGTTAGCTATAGTGTGAGCCTGCGAGTTAGCTATAGTGTGAGCCTGCGAGTTAGCTATAGTGTGAGCCTGCGAGTTAGCTATAGTGTGAGCCTGCGAGTTAGCTATAGTGTGAGCCTGCGAGTTAGCTATAGTGTGAGCCTGCGTGTTAGCTATAGTGTGAGCCTGCGAGTTAGCTATAGTGTGAGCCTGCGAGTTAGCTATAGCGTGAGCCTGCGAGGTAGTGTGAAGTGCTACAATCATATACATGTAGTTGGGTGTGAATATGGTTGGTGTTGCATGTAGGTGATTGTGGTGTGTAGAAGATATCGGCCCACATGAGGACATTTTGGTGAAACCAGTATTTTTGCAAAAATTTTGTTGCCATTGTTTGTTGACACGATTTCCCTTCCTGCCTAGGTTGGTGTGACTCCGCCCCCTAGTACCCCCGGGATTGTGACTCCGCCCACAACTCTCCTCCCCCTAGCGAAGGGAGAGGTACTGGAACTGCTCAGGGCTGTCATGGAGAAGTGTTCACACCAGATACCACTGCAGCTGCTGGAGGTCAGGCAACTAGCTGGTCCTTGTGAGTTTGTTGCTGTTGTTGATTGGTGATATTGCTCCAGGTGGTGGACATCGTTCTGTTCTGTCTGGAACAAGACCAGATAAAGAAGAGAAATCTGTTGGAGCTCTTTCCGGCCTTTACCAAGTCAGTTGCATGATGGTGGAGTTGCTGTAGTGGTAGGATGGGGGTCTTGCAGTGACATTCTAATGCTTTTTTACCAGCCGGGCGCGAGCGAAGCGCACACCCGGCTGGTCATAAGATTGCTTACATGTTTTCTGTCTGTGTGTTCGTCTGCAAATATCACGTGCGCTATGTTATGTCATTACGTTACTATGCCACTATAGCCATGAGCGCAGTGGAAGCTACTGAAAATTTGCAGGCTCAATAGGCCAAGGCATGTCGGGCTAGATTAGTTTTGTGTTGCCTAGATGGCGAAAGAGTAGTAGGTAGCGATGGTAGTTCTGTCTTGGCAAGTTCTGATTGCTAACTGGAAGCGCACTACGAAACAGCTGCATTAACCTAAGACTAACCTGTTGCTGAACACAACCTTCAATTGAATAAATTGTGTAAAAAAACACCCGGCTGGTTTTTAGATATGAAATATCAGTCTTGTTAGTAATGTAGGCAGAAAATGCAAGAGAGCATGTGCTTTGATGTAGTTTACGTTTATGAAAACATAAGAACATGCTTGTTTGCTTGTAATTTCTTGCGCTCCCACGCGTATGCGTACACGCATGCGCCTGAGCTGCATATGCGCATGCACTTTTACCCCCATTACATCATAATGGCAAAAGTCCATAGCTAGCTAGCTAGCTAGAGCAAACAAACATGTTTTTATGTTTTACTACATCAAATTACATATTTGTTTGTATGTTCTCCATTACATCATAATTTTTACAGTGCCATGCATGCTATGCTCTTTCATCCTAGGATGCCCAACATTAGCTACTCACAGAAGACCAAGCGGCTGGCAGTGGGTGCCAGGTCAGGACAGGTTGGGATCTACGACCTAAAGCAGGGGAGGACACAGGTCAGACCATGTGATCATCATGGGATAGTCACATGATACAGTTGGTATAGAACACTCTGCTTATTTTTCACCACTGCAGTTTCTATTAGCCTATGTAGCTTGCAGTACGAAACCAGTGGCAGCCTGGGAATGAGGGTAACATTAGCCAGACTGCAAGAATTTTTTTTACTATATCAAATAAGCTGTATGTATTGATTTGTAAACTGGCTACTCTTCTCTCCCTCCCCTCCACTCCCCTCCCGTCTACTCTCCCTCTCCTTCCCCTCCCCTTCCCTCCCCCTCTCCCCTAAGATGCTGAATGCACACACCCACTCTGTGACTGTCCTCATGTTCTCTGAGGATGGGAAGCTGTTGGCGACCTACGCCTACGGTGACTCAACCCTCAGTGTGTGGCAGGTTGGTCTAATTACTATGTGTGGTTATGCTGGGTTATGGATGGTTATAGTGGGTTATACATGGTTACGAGTGGTTATAGGGATTATAGATGGTTATAGGGATTATAGATGGTTATAGAGGGTTATAGATTTATCAGTAGATCGCTAATCTTGATTGCTGTTACATGACTTCCTCTACTGCAGATTGGAACCTCCCTCTTTGGACTCAACCAGACCCCAAAGTTCGTGAGCAGCTGGCCTGCCATTTCCAGCTCTTCAGCAAGTGGCTACATAAGCTATGTCCGGCTGGAGTGGGCGGGATCTCGCAGCATCATCCTGCACATGCCTGGGGGCGTCGAGTGCAAGTACTCACTGTAGCAACTCCTGCAACGTTCAGTCTAGCTCGTTGGATCCTTCACAGTTTGATGTTTACTCTGAAAGAGGTATTATACATAATATGTCATTGTTTTGCAGTCCTTGGTTATACACAGTATTGTCATCCCTGCATGGTGCTATGTTGCAATCACTCTTTACCACTGTTCACCTCACTGGAGCTCCTAAAGAAGCAATGGGTGGGGCTGCACTGCAGCATGGATGCTCTATTATAGAGCATCCATGCTGCAGTGCATTTATGCATGGCTGCAGGCAGTGTGACTCAAGTGGCCTAGTCTCGTGACCTGTTATCGTCATCAAAACACCCAGATCTCATCGCTCACTGCATGTTGCTTGATGGTTATTAAATTCTTTCATGCTGGACCATCAGTGATTGTGCCGTGCATACATGATATTATTAAATGGGGGGGGGGGGGGGCAATCCATAATTCTCTCCGTCTCTTCCACCAATCCAGTAACTCCAGCAACAAATACCCATACACACTGTCTGACACAGCCATAATCGGATAGAGATATGCACTACAGCCTGACCGGCTTAACATCCCTATTCTGAGCCACAAGCGACAAGTAGGACGTGTGTAGCTATGCGGCCTGTATGAGTCAGGCTCATACCGCTACATGTATCTGTAGCTACCTAACCTTTATCCCCAATAGCGGGACGCTCTAGCCATCGTGCTGCAGCCAGTGCCGGCTGTGTGCTCAGTCGAGGAACAATTCTATTTAACGCACAACATCGTTACAGGTTTTTAAGCCTAAATTTTGCCAACATCTGACGGGAAGTCAAGGTGGCGCGTTCGGTTACAGACTGGGGTCGGAACGTGGCCTCCCCAATAATCGGGTCGCGTGTTCGAGGCGCACGCGTGCAATCTGATTCTTGGCTTTCTAAGCCTATAGCCAATACGTCGGTAACTTCCTTCGGGACTCTGAAACTAAAAGGATGACTGGGTACGTTACAAGGCCTCCTGTGATTCCCAGCCATCGCCTATCCAGCGCTCCGGGTGTCAGGAGGGATGGGAGGCTCCCTAGGCTTTTGCTCTTCTTAAGTTTCTTTTTCTTTTCTCTCCAAGTTTCTTTTTTTCTCCTTTTTTCCTCCAAGCTAAGTTGTTCTCTTTATAGAAATGCCACAAAAATAATTTAAAAAAATTTATTATACTATTTTTATCGAGTTTGTGCGACTAGTGCTGTAGTTTGTATGTATTTGCTATGTGTTCTTGTTTGTGTTGTGTATGCTTGTACAGGACTCCCTGACCAGCCACAGGGTGAAGGGACATTTCCTGTCCAAATAAAAACTTGTCTGTCATCTCGACCGTCCAGGAGGGAGGGTCTGGGCGCGAGACTACACGTGGTACATGGTATAGGGTGGGGCTAAGGGGCGGGGCTAGTAAGATTAGCCAATAATAGCAGGAGCATACCTAGTGTTTTCTTGAGCTGGAGATCGAGAGGAGGCTGCTTGCGTCCGCCAGAGGTAAAATACGTTAGTTAGAGCGTACAGTTTAGTACAATCAATCAATCAAAATTTTAATGTCACTTGTAAGAAAGGTACAGCCAGCCCATGAGAGCTTATGAGACGGTAATAGGATAAAACAAAAAACACATGTCCAGGCAGTTTTAGGTATATTAATAATTGCGAGGGCCGAAAGCCGCATGCAAACCACCATTTAACTCTTAAATTCTGTGACCTTTTCTCAGCTGTACACAGAAATTACAAATTATGGACACCCCTAAAGCGGGTTCTACAACCGTCAACTTTGTGAACTGTGCGCAGGTGGTGCACATCAGTGGTGATGGCAATATTGTCACCATCCCCGACGCCAGGATCCTGATGAACCAGCAGGCAACGGGACCCAACCCAACCATCGGCGTTAACATCCCTGGTGACCCAGACTCCACCTCCTCAGCATCATCACAGTGGAGCAGTGGGCAGCCAAATGGGTCTCCTGGTACAATCGTCAGCTATCAGAACTCCCATCCGATGGAGAATGGTCCAGCAGCTGTACACGTCTCCCAGAGTAACACCAGCACCTGCATTAGATATGCTGAAGGTACCAGTACAGTCAACATGCTACTCTAAAAACAGCCCGCTCTTTACGTACACTTTGTACAAGGTTGGAATTTGAAGTGATTTGTTCAGGCATAATGCGAAACGCCTTAAATTTCTGGTTTACGTTTTTAATTTCCAAATTCCAAGTCTTTGCGACTTCCATAAAATGATATCCACACTTTGTGATTATGGGCAGAATATAAATTTTGCAGTTAAACCGTATCCATCTTCTCTTCCTCCTACCTTCCACCTCCCTCCCACCTCCCTCCCTCACCTCGCTATCCTACCCAGGCCCCCCAGGAGATATAGAAGTGGTGGAGCTCACCCAAAAGCTGATGATTCTCCGAGGTGATTGGACGATACTAGGACCCTACCTCAGTCTACCGGACCATGAATTGGCAGCTGCAGACATGGACGAAAGAACTCTTTATAATAAGATTAGTAGGTTGTTGAAACGTTGGGTGGACTACGACATAACCAATGACAGACAGAAACTGGCTGACATTCTTGCAGATGCCCGTAGTGATTTGGGCTTCTTTGCCCAACAAGTCTTGAAGAAAGCAAGCTAAGACCTTCAGTGTTTCACTTTTTAGCCTTTCTGTTATTTTGTAACGACAGTTGTCTTTCTGTGATACAATGTCAGCTATAGCTATACAATGTCATGTATGCCATCCACATGACATACTTAGCACAAGCTCTATACCTGGCCTCTCACGTGCAGGAACTCCAGCAAATATTTTCATCCACTTAAGCCTCTGTATTACCACAGGCATGTATCAAGTCACATGGGCTGAGAACCAGTTGTCCAAACCACAATATGAGGAGGATGTGCATTATCAATTTCCACTCCAGTTCTGAGGCCTTCCTTTAGTATGCACGCGCCCCACACCAACTGTATACAGTGATCCCCAATATAGGATGCACAACAATTCTTAATCCGTAATATAACACAAACACTATAGCTAGCCTTGTTCCAGGTCGCATTCCCATGTTCCCATGTCCCACTCCCTATGCAGCTTCCTTTCTCACTAGTAACAGGTTGGAGGATGGGGGGGGTGGGGACGGACGGGAGTGGAGCCTGGAACAAGGCTACACAAAACCACAGCATAATACGCCAAACACTCAGACACGCAACTTTTAACGACATCTAATTCAGTTCTTCTTTGCCAGTTCCCGCCAAATGGCTCCATCAGGGTAGCCATACTGTGTCAAGGAGTCTGGCTTCATCTCACACGAGTATCCATGGGCCTCCGGTGGCATGTAGCACCCTCGTCTGATCACAACCGGAGCCAGGAAGTGCTCGTGAAGGTGATCCACGTACTCTATCACACGACCTTCCATCGTACCAGAGACACACACAAAATCGAATATGGCTAGATGTTGGACAAACTCGCATAGTCCCACTCCTCCGGCATGTGGACAAACTGGTACGCCGAGTTTCGCAGCCATGAGTAGCACAGAGATGATTTCATTCACTCCTCCAAGACGACAGCTGTCAATTTGACAAAAGTCCATTGCCTTTGCCACCAGAAACTGCTTGAACATGACCTTGTTGTGGCAACACTCGCCCGTGGCTACCCCGATGCCAAACTTGCGAAGCTCTTCAGAGATTTTTGCATGCCCTAGAATGTCATCCGGACTTGTGGGCTCCTCAATCCACAGAGGTCTACACAAGACAGGGGAGGGGGAGACGGGAGGGGGAGAGAGGGGAAGGGGGAGACAGGGGAGGGGGAGACAGGGGAGGGGGAGAGAGAGGAGGGGGGAGACAGGGGAGGGGGAGAGAGAGGAGGGGCAGACAGGGGAGGGGGAGAGAGAGGAGGTGGGAGACAGGGGAGGGGGAGAGAGGAAGGGGAGACAGGGGAGGGGGAGAGAGGAAGGGGAGACAGGGGAGGGGGAGAGAAGAAGGGGGGAATCACTGCTGGGGCTGCTAACCTAATTACGACACATGGCTATGTGCTTACGGCACACAGGATGGTGACACAGTAGCCCTCACTTGAACTGAGCAAGCTGTGTCATGTTGTGGATGGCCTCAGCAACGTCCCACCTCTGGTTGGCGTCCATCATCAGGGGATGCTCCCAGCCGATCTCACCACGGATCACAGTACACCTGTGGGGAGGGAGACAGACAGCAGGCATGAGAGGGGTCAAAGGGCAGCACCATCACTATAGCTGTTTCTGTTCCATCTGCAAAGCTTTTGTCAATTGCCAACAGCATTCCACAACCTGCTACTAACAAGTTGTCTGGGTAAATTTTGACTTGTACTACAATGTATATTCACAGAGTTATTGGCACCAATTTTCCAACCGCAGAACACCACATGTATGGGCCAGGGACATGTCAATCAATATTTCCATCTATAAAAGTAATCAACCACACGTACACACACGCACACACCTACCTTCGAATATCATCTGTTATATCTTTCCCGACCTTCACCTTGAACCGAGTGAACCCCTCTGCGATGGCACTCTGGCAGAGCCTCTTGATCCTATCGTCACTATACCTGCCACAGACAATGGCAAACACAAGTATCTCCCATCTTCTATGCTCAGATAAAGATTTAACAATGCAGAACTCCATGTGTGTGTGTGGAACGAGGTGATGCCATTAGCCTATGATGTAATAGCCATTATATTGGGGAGAGTGCAAAAATAAGCCACACCCATAAATGACTGGACACTTTGAGCAATTAACTTTGGCCTGCACTTCATTGGGAGGCAATAGCATACAGAGTAGCCTCGTCCCCAGGCCCCCCGCTTTTTTTGGATACGCAATTAAATTAAGTGGGGGCCTGGGAACGAGGCTACATGGAGAGGACATGTGCTCTAATGATGTAGTTGTCTTGTATGAGAACATAAGAATCGGCGACAGCGTGTGGTGTGTAAGGACTACTATTCCGACTGGTCAAATGTCCTCTCTGGTGTCCCTCAGGGATCCATACTGGGCCCGCTGCTGTTTCTGCTCTACGTTAATGATATCAGTAATGATCTAACGTCAATAACCAGACTCTTCGCTGATGATTGTGCTATCTTTCGCGAAATTGGTAGTAACGCTGATTGCATCCCACTGCAGAATGATCTCTCTAAACTACATAGGTGGACACAAAAATGGCAACTACCTCTGAATACCAGCAAATGTAAAGTAATGTGTATCTCAAACAAGAGATGTCGCAGAGTAGTTTCCATACCGGTTTTTGCTCAATTTTCCCCCAGAGGTCCCAGAGAGCATTAATTAGAGCTGCCACGGCCAGGTGAACGGCACCCTTTTCTGGTCCAATCCATCGCAGCTGCGACTCATTGGTGAGGGAGTGCCAAAATGAGCCAAAATCTGTGTAAATCGCTAGCAGTGACTTCCCTGTGACCAATGGGATTAGCGTTCTTATTGCAGATATGACTACGTCCGTCCCCCGCCCCAGAGTGAAAGTTAGCCCATGACCCCGCAGCTCCAGTCCATTTACGGTGATGACCACATAGGCTGCGGAGTAATCCGGATCTTTGTGCATGGCATCGGACCCGTGGGCTTCTAGGGACGTAGGAAAGCGGATATCGCGAACTGAGACGTCAGATACCACATTGTCCGTCTTTAGAATCTTCTGCAAACGAGAGAATAGCTTGTTACTTGCTGCAGAACTTGGAGAATCCATCATACAATGGTCATACACGTGCGTGGCCACTGCTTTGCAAGAGGTCTAGAGTTAATTCTTTTAGAACTTCTTTTTTTATAAATGCTTCTTTTCTTTGGAATAAACTTCCTTTTGATGTTGCTTCTGCAAGTTCCGTACAAGATCGCCAAGCGTAAATTAAAAGCTCACCTTGCTTGTATTTAATTTGTATAGTCCTTATTTTGTTTTGTGCATTGCCTTGTCTTTGTTTTGTTTTGTTTATGTTTTGATTGTTAGGAGAGTACATATAATAGGACTTACCTTCTGTACAACCCTGTCCATCTGGAAACAAAATTTTCAATTCAATAAGAACATGTTTGCAATTTCTTGTGCTGCCATGCCATGCATGCCAGAGCTTTTACCCCCATTACATCATAGTTGTGGTTCCTGGTGGCATAGTCTGCCACTAATGACAAAAAGGTGACATACCCCAGCCATCCAATGGAGGTTGTGTAAGCAGGGTACCCCGTCTGGAAAACTTGTTCTTCTCGTTCTGAGCGGGTTGGAAAGTGCTTCAAGAGAATTTGGAGTGCATCGTCTTCTGTCAATACATCGGATAAGTAGCGGAAATCGATAAGCGTCAGAATCTCCTCAGGGGTCATGTCGCAGAGTAGTTTCCATACCGGTTTTTGCTCAATTTTCCCCCAGAGGTCCCAGAGAGCATTAATTAGAGCTGCCACGGCCAGGTGAACGGCACCCTTTTCTGGTCCAATCCATCGCAGCTGCGACTCATTGGTGAGGGAGTGCCAAAATAAGCCAAAATCTGTGTAAATCGCTAGCAGTGACTTCCCTGTGACCAATGGGATTAGCGTTCTTATTGCAGATATGACTACGTCCGTCCCCCGCCCCAGAGTGAAAGTTAGCCCATGACCCCGCAGCTCCAGTCCATTTACGGTGATGACCACATAGGCTGCGGAGTAATCCGGATCTTTGTGCATGGCATCGGACCCGTGGGCTTCTAGGGACGTAGGAAAGCGGATATCGCGAACTGAGACGTCAGATACCACATTGTCCGTCTTTAGAATCTTCTGCAAACGAGAGAATAGCTTGTTACTTGCTGCAGAACTTGGAGAATCCATCATACAATGATCATACACGTGCGTGGCCACTGGCGCATGGCTAGCTACAATGTACTTTGCACGAGACTGTCATGCTGTATGCAGCCCCGCCCACTGCACTAGCGGACGTCCAATTCCAGAGAATGTGGGAGTGTCGCGTACAAGATCGCCAGAGATAATCTATGGTCTGACAGCTACCAATAGTAGCCTACTAAAGCTGTTAGCTGTGACTGGGGGTGTCGGTCAATATGGCAGAAGAAGGCAAACGTAAGTACTCTCTAGTCTCGCGTAGCCAGACTCTCGCTTGCAAGCGAGGGTCTGACTACGCGAGATTAAGTACTCTCACAGTTCAACAAAAACCTGGGACACATTACTAAGTGTCCTTGCTTGGATCTATCTCGCGCCAGACTGTAAAAAGTGGTCTGGCCCGCGAGACTAGGTTGGATCATATCTCGCGAGGTTGATGCCTAGCCTGCATATAGTCTCGCAGGCCAGACTCTCATGAACAGAGGCTTCAGAGCTTAGCTGTCTGAAATTTGCAAACTAGTTTGGATAAGGATCCAAAGGGGTGAAACAAGGTTCTTCATAATTTGGCATTTTAGCATCCTTGTTCCACCCCTCTTGATGGCCTCGTACCCGGGCTCTCCCAGCGACAAAATCTGGGCGGAGGCCTGGGAATGATTGACATAACCTTGAGTGGTGTGTGGGCTATGATTCTAATGAGTGAGCAGGTGGGGGCATTGCTTGGCTTATGAATGTCTGTGATCAGAACGTATTCACAGAAATGTGATAAGGGTTATCACCCGATACATCCAGAGGGTGGAACAAGGTCCGTTTAATTTGCTATTCACAGCTCATGCAGCTTTACTGAAATGTGACTAGCAAACCTGTATCCACCGGTCTGGATCATTAGGATTTCACCAAAACAGTTTTTCGGTCTGCACAAATCCAGCATAAAACCTAGAGACCTTCTGTGTTTAGTACCTTCGCATCGTCAGAAGCTTTAATAAATGTCATAGTCGACAGTCACACCATGCAAGTAAGCGGTATTGGGATTGTACTTGCTCGAATTTGAATACAGAGAATGTTCCATCTGAATAGCTATGCCCTGTTCACGCTCCTTGCCTTGTTGCCAGTGTGCTGCCATCACAGAGCCAGCGGACCAATAATTTAAAACTTATAATTACTAGTGTACAAGTATGTGTGTCAGCCGTTGAATGCTTTGTTGAAGTGAGTCATCCACGATTAGCCTCATACTCAGGCCACACCCCTCACACTCTTTCAGGGGGGTGTGGCCTGGGTACGAGGCTAACCCACGATCACTGCCACTGGGTCTTATGGGCTCCTAGTCTCATGCATGAGGTCTGACTCTAGGGTCAGCTCTAATTGGAAGTCATGTGACCTCATCATACAGCACTCAGGGTGTGCTATGGATCATGTGACAGATGTGTATGTGTACGGGTCACCTCCCAGTAATTAAATATTTATTGGTGAAAGTATTTTTTTAAATTAATCCAAATTTTCCTATATTGCCGAGGCTCTTGTGTGATGGGTGGCTGTTGTGTTTCCTCTGCTGCAGATGTCCCACTCACCATCGACAACATCTGCGGAGAACTACAAGCAGAAGGAGTGGATTGTACACGGGGAGTAGGACTGGGGGCATACCTATGTGTCCCTCGCCATAAGCGCAGTGAGATTGAACGACAGCATACTACCGAGGCTAACGGGACGAGAGCCACCATTGCATACTGGCTCTCTGTGGACCCCACCCCCTCCTGGAGGAGAGTCGTAGAGGCCCTCGAGGACAGTGGGGAACACAAGGCAGCGGAGAGGGTGAAGCCATATGTGGAGCCACTGACAGGTGAATATTGTATGTATGACTGTAAACATGATGGCAGGTAATTATCACCTCCTCTACAACCCATACAGGAAGGGTATGTGTATGGAGATTTCTCTCCTACTAATTAGTATGCATAAGCTACCCTTAGTCTCGTTCCCGACCCTCCACCCGCCTCCGCTTTTTGTGGGGTGGGTGGAGGGTCTGGGAACGAGACTAAAGCTACCCTATGCAGAAACAAGACTCTGCTCTAATGAGGGGCTGCTTCATTTAGTACAGCACTTCTCCAGTGATCCTCAGACTAGTACTGTAGCTACAATCATACACAATGTAGTCTTATATGGACTGCCACCTCATTCCCAGCCCAGCTTTTGCAATAAAAGCTGAGGAGTGGAGCCTGGGATGAAGCTAGTCTGCTCTCAACTCAAGCACAATGTGTTTGTGGATTGGATTCTCAAACTATTTTAACTCACTCAGTAAACCAGCAGCCATCCTCTGACATGAGTGTAAAGCCAACACCAGCTTTCCACATTCCCTGCCCTCTCTGAGTCTGGGGAAGAAACTAAATAGCACATAGGAGCCGTGTTTCTGAATCAAACAGTGATCCTCCACACACGTCTCCTCAGTACTTATGTCCCTGGAGTGTCCCCTCTAGAGGGGGTGGTGTGACATCATAGTGAACACAATGTACATGTGCATATGCCACTGTGGGTGGGTGGTATAGCTTAGAAGTGATCTACTGTCATGGGAAATTTGGTCTGCAAAAAGTTTGATCCTTGGGACCAAAATTCCAGAAAGATTGCCCCCCCTTATTTTCCTGAAAATCTTTCAAACAATGTTTCAATTTTGGCATGGAAGTGACCAATGGAGGATGTATGTAGGTAAATCTGCTAGGCAAGTAGCCTCACAATAAGCCACAAAATCAGCCGATTCAGAATTACAAGTGTATTAACGCACGAATTAGTTCCAATTTGATAGCACCATTTGGATGAAGCTACTCTGCTAGTGTAGTCAATAACCTCGTACACATGCACTTTAACATTAAAGCACCTGTGTACCAGGCTAGTGGTTATCGAAACAGATTTCTGTGTCAACGCTGGCCTGTTCCAGAGGTTCAGTAAGTACCTATAAAAAAGCATGCACATCCAACCGGCCCTGGGAGACGTGATGCAGCCCTTGTACAGAACAAGGATGAGCAAAAGGCTGAGAAGACAACCCTCCATATGATATTTAGATCCTTGAACTGTACAGACGGACCATTTTTCTATGCACGGACCATTTTAACACTGAACGCTTTGGCCAGACAGACCAAAATTCCTGTGGCATTCAAACATGCATCTTTACAAAAGTCAACACATATCAGTGTGCATTACTCAGGCAGCACAGGACTGACCTATACAAAATCAATAGTGTCCCTATTAAAATTTACTGCAGTGTTAATTAATGCACACCATTGTACATGTGCATATTCTATTGTCCTACAGTAACCTCACTATTGTTTCTTATCCTGGTCTGGAATTTGTTGTTGTCTTGTTCACCAGTTTCTTCCTTCTCTGTTCTCCCCAGAGCCCAGCCTCACTGCTGAGAATGTCTCCAGTGTTTTGGAGACTCTGAGGGACTGGGTGAGAGTGAGTGGTGTCCTGCTGGTGCCACCCTCCAGGCAGCACATCATTGAGACGACCTTCTCCACTGAGACAGCCCGGAGGCAGGCCGCAGTGGACTGGTGGCTACGATACTCACCCACTGCCTCCTGGACCTGGCTAGCAGGGCAACTATACCAGGCGGAGGAGAGGACGGCACTGGAGGCAGTGTCACAGTACATCCATAAGGAAACTGCAGGTACTGATCATCTTACTCCTGCTCTCACCATAGCAACAGCTTCATATGGCTTCTTTTCTATATAGTACAGGGCACACTGACTTAGTGCCACATACAGTCTATGAGATCCTTTTGGCACTTCCCGATTTGACTAAGTTAGTTGGCCTGGGATGCTTGTCTCACCTGCCAATTCCACCATTTCCTGTCATTTCCTGTTTCAGTGTCTAAACAAAATGCCCAGGAACTCATTTCCAGAGGATAATTTGCAGCGTATACATTGGAAATCTATAGTGTGCCCTGCACTGTGTTATACAGGGGAGAAAGAGTGTACCCACACTCCTGTGTTGCATAGGGGAGATAGAGCATACCCACACTCCTGTGTTATACAGGGGAGATAGAGCGTACCCACACTCCTGTGTTATACAGGGGAGATAGAGCGTACCCACACTCCTGTGTTATACAGGGGAGATAGAGCGTACCCACACTCCTGTGTTATACAGGGGAGATAGAGCGTACCCACACTCCTGTGTTATAGAGCGTACCCACACTCCTGTGTTATACAGGGGAGATAGAGCGTACCCACACTCCTGTATTATACAGGGGAGATAGAGCGTACTCACACTCCTGTGTTATACAGGGGAGAAAGAGTGTACCCACACTCCTGTGTTGTACAGGGGAGATAGAGCATACCTACACTCCTGTGTTGTACACAGGGAAGAAAGAGCATGCTCCCTACACTCTTTGTCCCCAGTGGTGGGAGTGAAAGGTCTAATAGCGTAAGTTTATTATCCCCATCCAAAATTCACTATAGAACATTATTACCCTCAGATTTGGCATCTCAGTGCATATTTGTACATGTAGCAGCTTCAGTGCCAAGATGGTTTGATAGTAAGATTACCCAGAGAATTAGAGCATGTGCAACTGGCATCACATTAACAGCTGTGTCCAGTATGCAGGGGGGGGGATTGTAAAGTGTCTCAGTTCAAGCACTGCTGTTAGACTATTCTAGGCCCTCACCTATCTTTATACCAGGCCTCCCACCCAAATTTATCTCACAGAGAGATATAATTTGGATGCGAGGCCTGGGCATGAGGTTAGCTCTAACCTAAAACTTAAGGCATATTAGAGGTTGTCTATATCTTGTGTCTAGTGAATGCCAGTACATGTGTGTGTACTGGTGTACACACATGTAGCCTCATTCCCAGGCTCCACTCAGCTTTTTTCACATGAAGTAAAAAAAAATGGCTAAAAAAAGCTGGGGAGTGGAGCCAGGGAATGAGGCTACATACATGTACATGTACATGTAAACCAATGCCAGCAGTGTACACATGTAATTATGTACCTGTGAAACTTGTACATATCATTTGATAATGCATAGAATTCTAGTGTAAGCTGCTACTGAAGTATGGGCTAGCTCATGTGTACATGTAGCCTCGTTCCCAGGCCACACCCCTCCCCACGAGGGGTGTGGCCTGGGAACGAGGCTAGTGTACATGTAATGACGATGCATGTATAGTTCGAAATGTCGTATGACATACTGGCATGTATAGTTTGAGATGTGTCTGAAGTCACATGATGGCTACACACAACAATCTGTGCCATTTTTATAATCACATTCATCTTTCTCCAATTAGACCCCACTCTAACTCCGACTAACCTGTGGAGTGTACTTGGTGGCGTGACTGACTGGTGGGTTGGTGGACTGTGTGCCTGGCTTCAAGTCCCCGACTCTGTGCAGGATGAAATCCAGCAACAGACCTCTGATGCCACCCAGCAGAAGAAGACACTCCTCGAGAGGTGGCTCCGGGACCATCCTGCCCCCTCCTGGGCAGTGGTGGCAGAGGCCCTCTACCAGGCGGAGGAACATGGTGTCCTGGAGCAGGTGAAGAAGATGTACATCACAGGTATGTTGGGACGGCAGGGTGTGCACTGTAGGAAAGTAACATACTAACAATGCTATAATAGTCCGTGAATTTTCTCCTAATCCATGAGAGCATAAACTGAGAGTTTTGTCCACCTAGTATCCCATTGGGTGATGGCCACACACGTTTACTGCAACATGTTAGCTCACTGTGTGCTTGCACAAGTTGTATGATAATGTATACCACAACAAACCAGGTATTTAGGTGCTGTCCATCCTTGAATTACTGATTTTGTATAACATACAAAAAGAATATTCAGTTTTCTGTGATTGCATTCTCATACTCCTGTGGATATTTGATGTGGCCTTGAAACCAATCCATGTTTGGTACTGTAAACGTTCAAGTGTAAGGCCATGGATTGCCCTTCAACAGGGAGGGACTCACGTATGGGTGATTAGCTTTGCCGTGAACAGAAAATAGCCTGAGGCAAAAATGAAAACATCCACATTTTAGTGAGCTATGAAAGCTACAAGTGTAGAATGGTTTTCACTGATTATCACATGATAACTTAAAACGTACGGTATATGTACACCTAGAACTATGTCATCTCCCAGACTCCCGCTTTATTCGGTTGTTGCACGAAGGTAAAGTGGCTTTTCCTTCACGTAGCTAAAAAAAGTGGGGGCCTGGGGACAAGGCTACATGTAGACAGGCCCTAGTTGTGAGGAATGCCCTCTGTAGTGCCTGTTTGGATTTATGATTGGCAAAAAGCGCTTTTTGATTGATTCAAAAGGCGAAAAGTGCTCAGACACTGTCCAAGACATTCACTTGCCTAGTCATTGTGGGTTTGTACATCATATGCTGTAAGTTTTGATTAGGTCAATTACATAGTTGACATTGCTACAGGAGTGACCTTATGCAGGTTAGTTGCATTTATGCAACATTCAAGCACCTCTATACATGTAGCTGAATAAACTTGACATAATATTGTAGCCAGGTAATTTCTACCCAGATTTTACTGCCATGGGATTTTTCCCTACAGTTACAAGCTAGGTGGGTATGGCCAGGCTATTGGGCTTAAACCTTTTTTTTGATCACTAACCTTGTACCTTACTTTATCCTGCAGGGTCCGCGAAAAAAATCTTTGAGGAAGCAATGCGTCATGGCCGTGTAAACTCTCAAATGACTAAAGTACTGATCACTGGGATAGCTGGATCGGGCAAAACATGTACCAAGCACGTCCTCATCGATGAGCCTCCACCAACAGTACGTAAGAGCACACCTTGTGCCGAGCCTCCACTTAAACTGAGACTCATGAAAGTGGGAGTTCGACGACGAGCAGTGAAGTGGGAGAGAACGGGTCCCACAAGACTGATAATGTATCTCGCAGCTGCAGCAAACCTTTACACTAAGCTGGAGGCTAGGAAAGCAAAAGCAGCCCAGCAATCAGATGATCGTCATGAGAGGACACAGAGCACCGCAGGGAGACTACAGCGTGAGGCAAGGCCAGATGTAGCTAACAAGAAGCTGGTTTCGGAGCAGGAGTCTGTGAGTGCTTCCAGTGGGCCTAGAGCTGATAGTTTTGGGTCAGCATCACCACAAAGCCCAGATGTTCAGTCAGCACTGGCAACTTCTGTGACAGAAGAGGAGATTGTGAGGCTCATAGAGCAGTCAGTCGGCTCAGAGCTGTTGCATGAGATAGAATGGGTGCAATTTGTAGACAGTGGGGGCCAGCCACAATTTCTTGAAGTCTACCCTGTCTTTCATCGGCGTACGTCTGTTTGGGTCTTTGTCTTGAAGCTATCAGAGAAGCTTGATGAGTATCCCACAGTGGAATACTATGATCAGGATGGAAAACTAGTGTGTAAGCCCTACACTGCTGCTCACACTACTAAGCAAATTCTCCTATACAGCATTCGGTCGTTGCGGTCTCATGGCTGTGCTCCCAAAATCCTGATCGTTGGTACCCACAAGGATAAAGAGAAGGAGTGTGAGGAGAGTCGAGAAGCCAAAAATCAGAAGCTCCGAGAAATGTTGCTGCCAGAGTTTGAGGACCAGTTGATATTCCGTGGGGAAGAGTTAGATGAGTTGATATTCCCTCTCAATGCACAGTCACCTGGAGAAGATGAGAAAAGGATAGCAGAAGAAATCCGAAGGGTGATAATGGAACAATGTTCCCCGCAGACAGACACGCTACCGCTGGGTTGGTATGCTCTAGAGCTAAAGCTGAAAGAAATAGCAGAGGCTTTAGGACAGCAAGTGATTAGCTGGAAGGTGTGCTTTGAGGTGGCCCAAAGATTACACTTTGATGAGCAGTCTTTCAATGCTGCTTTGAGCTACCTAGATGAGCTTAACATCATCTACTACTATCGAGGTGTCCTTTCAGAAATGATTTTCTGTGACACTCAAGTACTTCTCGACAAGGTTACCGAATTGGTGCAGATGAGCTACAAGCTGCGTAATAAACCCACCCGAGGGGGTGCAGGAGCATTTGGGGCTGAGTGGCGACGCTTCCGTGATTATGGTGTGGTGAATAGCAAGTTTCTGCAATCCAATTTCAAGAAGCACTATGTGCCTGGCCTTTTCACATCTCAGGAGCTCATCAAGCTGTTTGAATCTCTTCTCATTCTGGCTGACTTTGGTGAGGTAGGCTGCTATTTCATGCCTTGTCTGCTGCATCGTCTTATCCCAGCCGAGGTGGGGGAACGTCGTAGCAGTACCTCCTTCATCCTTCACTTTCCTCATGGTACACGGAATGGCATCTTTTGCTCGCTAATTGCTTTTCTTATTTCCAACAACAACTGCTTTCCTAACGCTTGGAAATTAGCTGTTCGTTCACGTAGCACTACGCCTGTCTGCCTTAGCCGAAATTGTGTCATATTTTCAGTGCCTGGCTTCCCCGGTAGAGTCACACTCATTGACTCAGACAGCTTTTACGAAGTGCACATCAGTACACGTGTTGAGCAGCCGAAGTTGTGCCAGTATGTTCGAGATGCGATGCTCACTGGGCTGGAGAAGGCTGCTGCCAACCTACACTACACCAATTCCCGTCCAGTGATTGCCTTCCCGTGCCCCTGCAGTGAGGGAGAGCTCCACCCCGCCACTGTCGGCATTGACCAGACCCTGTGGCTGTGCTCCATCGATGATGACATATGTGGCAAGCTGGAGGAGAAGCAACTGAGGTGGATCCATTCAAGGCCAACATCAGAGAGTGGTAAGGTTTATACTGAATTCAAAATGTTTCTGCTCTGTGTTTATAAAATTTCCCACCTTTGCAGCTGTTTACACAACCCGAGCAATGACTGGAGCCTCAGCTACTGCAGCTGCTGTGTATAAAGGTGAGCATGCTCTACTTCTGTAACAGTAAAGGCTGACCTGTTACAATGCTTAGTACACAGTAATTTGAAAAATTCTTTCTTCTTTGTTGGCAACAGCAGTGGACGAGACACGTGAAGTACTGGAGTCTACCACACTAAAGCAAAAAGCGGAAGAACAGCTTGGTGAGTTAGCTACTTTTGTGTTTAGAGTGTATAATGATGCAACTACATTATAGTTTGATATTTTTTTGGGCTCCATGTCAAAGCTATGGCTCAGAAATGTTCATTTAAAAAACAGCTCACTGTGTGTAGCTGTAGTCTTATGTACTACAAATAATAGTACACATCGTAGTCCATACACCATACGTAGTGTTATCACCATCTCTTTTACTTCAGGAGAGGACGATTTGGTGGTCATAATGCGCTACCTGCGTACCATGGACAAGCACCAGCTCACCAACCTCGGCTTGGTCCTCGGACTCAGTCTGCCCCGTGTGAGAGAACTGATGGATAGTGTAACATTCTTGGGAGACATGATTTCATCCTGGCTGCAGCAAGCCGACCAAGTGGCGACCAAGAGCGGTGTACCGACGTGGAGAGCTCTGGTGAGAGCTCTTAGAGATCCTCTGCTAGGACAGAATGGAATTGCCAGTCAGATAGCCAGGGACAAGAGTTTAGAGTGAATGTAAGTACCTCATTGTTGGATTGTAACTATAGTTTACTTTTTCACTTTTCTACATGTATAACATTGTGTACACATCACATGCCATAATTCTCTTTCTTATGTAGTAGTATCCAATTGTAATCCATTCTTTGCACTTAGCAATTTTAGAATAATAATAATTATGCGTGCATAAAATTAATTAGTTCTCCCCATAGAACATTGTATACACGTCACATGCCATTGTATACATGTCACATGCCATTGTATACACGTCACATGCCATAAATCTTTTTCTTTTGTACTTTCTGTAGTATCCAATTGGAATCCATTCTTTGCTCTGAGCAATTTTAGAATAATAATTATTATGCGTGCAAAAATTAAAGTGGTTGCAGGTGGATGGAACAGACTAATAGTAAATTCCATACAATAAAACTGTGACATGAGAGTGCTCCAAGTTAAGGCCATCCATAGACATCTACAGCAACTCCTTAATTTTTTACTGTCCTACATGTATATACAACTTGCAACAGCTGCCAACACTATTTAACCCACAATTAGTATTCCAGACGAAATGTTGAGAAAACTGGTGTTTGGGATCAGGTGACGTGCACTTGCAAGTGATATTCTACATGTGCAATATCTGGGGAACTACTGGCATAGCTACTAGTCTGTCTACCGTACAATTTGACGCACATGGGAAAGCTAAGCCTACAGTACTCAGTAGTCAGTCGCATTAGTCCACTTGGAAGATTCGGATGGTGTTGATGTGGGCGGGGCCTGGCTTCCACCCACTCAGTAGGACAATGGTTGAACCCTTCGCGACGTAGCCCTCCTTCCTGCCCTTTTCAATGCCCGCCAACAGCCGCTTCTCAACGTCCTCATCCCAGATTGGCTCCCGAGGACCAACGTACAGGTAGGGGTGGACCCCACGGTGGGTGTGGCACTGAGGAGAAAGAGAAACAGATCACATGACAGTGTGTTCCATCTACACACATAGATAGTTCCGGAACCATACTGTGAGTACATCCCATTCCACTCTTGAGTACTGTACTTCCATTCCATTCCATTTATACCCATTTCCATTCCACACTGGGTACTTCCACTACACTCTCAAAAATCTTTTTCAAAAGTCCTACTTTAGTTGAGGTTTGTACAGACCAGGATCCATAGAGAGAGGACGGCTCTGCCTATCTCTTAAGCTGTAAGATATGTGTACACGTAATTGCCAGTAATAACAGCATGTACAGCAACCTTCCCACTCACCAGTCGAGCAGTGCGGGGTTGCCTGGTAACGGCAATGATGGGGCAGCGAGGTCGGTACTGGGCCAGTACGAAGGCAGTCCTACGGGAGAAGGGTGGGCATTGTGAAACTGAAACTCATCTGACATACAGCACAGGCTCACCTTCCAGTGGTTGTCAAGGTGATGATGGCAGCTGCATTCTGCTGGAAAGAGGCGTCCACGGCAGCAATGGCAGTGGTCTGAACGGTCATGGTGGGCTTGGGGGTCAGGTGACGCAGTTCGTCAAACACCACACGGTGGAACTTGGCAGCCTCTGCCTCCAGGCAAATCTTCCTCATGATGGTTACTGACTCCACAGGATACTTGCCTGTATAATCACATGATGGTCATGTGACTGACACCGAGCTACACTATGTAAATAACTAGTATCTAACGTGATCATGTGAGGTCATGTGGCGTAAAGGTCATGTGACTAGTCTCATTCCCAGGCTCCATTACTAATTCTCTCGTGCACATTGTACACAAAAGCTGCACTAAGACATGAGACTGAATATCAAGCATAGGAGAGTCTCAGCTATAACATGTGATGGTCATGTGACCTATATATTAGTGATCAATGAACAAATGAAAGAAAAACTAAAGTGATATGTATCCCAATTAATGCCCACCTTTGGCAGTCTCTCCAGACAGCATAACACAGTCGGCTCCATCCAATACTGCGTTGGCGACGTCACTGGCCTCAGCTCGAGTGGGGCGGGGCTTTCCCACCATGCTCTCCAGCATCTGTGGGCGGGGTCAGCATACATATATACTATGCACCAGCCTCATTCAGTAAAATAGGCACCTTCTAGGTGAACATGCAGTAGACTACTAGGCATGCTGAAGGGTCCCATACTGTAAGATCCATACAGGGGAACCTTTGTTACCCAAATTAGGGGGGAAGTAGAGTAAAAGTATCCCCCTTGTATGGAACCCTGGTTGGTCTGGTCAGGACCTATTTTTAGAAACAGAAATAGTAATGGATCGGACTGGACTGAGATTCTGCCAATAAATCAGTATTAATTTTTAACTGCTGTAGAGATATACAGGATACCCCCAGTGGCCCTGCCCCTTGCTCCACCTACCTGCGTGGCCACGATGACAGGCTTGCCAGCCCGATTACAGCGTCCAATCATCATTTTCTGAGCAATGAACACCTTCTCAGAGGGGATCTCTATCCCCAGGTCGCCCCTGGCAACCATAATGCCATCACTGGCACGCAGAACCTCATCGAACTTCCTCACCCCTTCTTCGTTCTCAATCTGAGGGGAGGGGAGGGGAGGGGAGGGGAGGGGAGGGGAGAGATTATTAATTCAAAGTCTTGCACCAGTGATTACAGCTGCATCATCACTGGTACACATAGGAGTATACTGAGTCACTGAAAGGCACAATAGGACCAGCAAATACACCTACTAACTTGGATCACATGCAGCCACACCCCCTGACTCCACCCCTAATCCGACCCACCTTGGAGATAATCAGGATGTGCTGGCCCTTCTCTCCAAGGTGGTCCCGAATGGCCTGGACATCATCGGCCTTACGGATGAAAGAGGCAAAGATCACGTCCACGTCTTTCTCCACGCCAAAGGTTAGGTCCGCCTTGTCCTTCTCCGAGATGGCTGGAAGGTCCACGTTCTTGCCAGGAAGGTTCACGCCCTTCTTGGAGCCCAACATGCCCCCATTCTGGACCACTGGAGGGGGATGGAATGAATTTCAAACTAGGGTAGCTATTTGTACTGGTTCCCAGACTTCTCCATCATGTATCTATAGCTGTGGTTACTGGCTAGCCAGAATCCAACATGCCCCCATTCTGGACCACTGGAGGGGGATATAATGAATTTCAAACTAGGGTAGCTATTTGCACTGGTTCCCAGACTTCTCCATCACGTATCTATAGCTGTAAAACACTGGTTACTGGCTAGCCAGAATCACAGTCACTCACCAGTGCTCAGGTGAGTAGGACCAATTTCTGTGACCTTCAATGAAATGAGCCCATCATCGATGAAGACTAGGTCTCCCTTTGAGAGCACTTTTACAATGTTCTTGTAGTCCACGAAGATGCAGTTTGCGTCGCCACACTCCTGGTATTTTTCATCGATGGACATTTTTACCACCTGACCTGTCGTTAGCTCTATCTCGGCTGAGCCACCCTGCACACGCAGGTGTGTGTGTGTGTGTGTGTGTGTGCAAAGTTTTAGGTCTATTTCTATTTGAATGGAAAAGTTGAAATACTAAATAATTAGTAGCCTTCCTAATTGTAGTAGGATCCTAGTAAGAATTTCTTGCTGGGCTAGTAAATCGTCCAGACTTCCTCCGGTTTGAACCTCTCTTAATTGAAACCCAAATTAACTTTAGAAACTGAGAAAGCAAAGACTTGACAAACACACCCCCTTAAGCAGTCCAGTCCGGATCTCAGGTCCCTTGGTGTCCAGGGCAATACACACACTCTTGCCGGGGATCCGGGCCACGGCCTCATGGACGTTGGCAATCGTTTGGGCGTGGTACTGGAAGAAAAAGAGAGAGAAACATCGCTTATAGAAGGTCCTTGCTGGATCAAGGTGGGCTTTAGTTAGAAGTGGATCCCTGCTAGAAGTGGACCCTTGCTAGAGGTGGGCCCTTGCTAGAGGTGAGCCATGCTAGAGGTGGGCCCTTGCTAGAGGTGGGCTCTTGCTAGAGATGGGCCCTTGCTAGAGGTGGGCTCTTGCTAGAGGTGGGCCCTTGCTAGAGGTGAGCCACGCTAGAGGTGGGCTCTTGCTAGAGGTGGGCTCTTGCTAGAGGTGGGCTCTTGCCGGAAGTGAGCCCTTGCTAGAGGTGTGCTCTTTCCAGAGGTGGGCTCTTGCTAGAGGTGGGCCCTTGCTAGAGGTGGGCCCTTGCTAGAGGTGGGCTCTTGCTAGAAGTGGGCTCTTGCTAGAAGTGGGCTCTTGCTAGAAGTGGGCTCTTGCTAAGAGGGAGGCTTTACTAGGAGTGGGTCTTGCCAGAAAACTATTCTCAAACCTCATGTGATCCGTGGGAGAAATTCATGCGTGCCACGCACATGCCCTCTTCGATCATCCGCACCAGAGTCTCCACAGAGTTACTGGCAGGGCCTATGAGGAAAAAGAGGCAAACGTGGACATTTGATTGGCTACATCAGAACTAGTACTACTACCGTATCAAGTACATACGTTACAGTTTTGAGTTTGGTACCATATATAGGGTTTCGAACAGCAAGCAAGGGGGGGGAGGACCTGGAATCCCCCCCCCCTCACAGAGGATTTTGTTTTGATACTCAGTAGTTTAAATTTTTGGGGGCCCAGAAGCCCCAGAAGCAACCTCAGAGCATGTAAGTTTGGGGAGCATACCCCCATGCCCCCCTAGGGGGGTATGGCTAAAACGTGCACGCACATCTTTTTTTTTACTCCCACCAAAAAATCCTGTATGAAACCCTGGATCTGAACATGATATTGATTATTCCATACTGGCCCAGAGTGTAAGAGGATGTTTGGTGAACAAAAAGCATACGTCAGTCACTATTTCAGCGATAATTGTTGCATTATGCCAGTACTATAGCCAAGCAGTGTGCAAACGTGAGTCAAGCCTGGAAGCGAGGGTCACCCTTGAATATCTTGGCCACCATGTTGATGCACTAAGTATAGACTCTGCAGCCTAAGCACACCATAAACTCCTACCAGCTCATAGCGAGGGAAGGCCCGGGTACGAGGGGGAAGGCCCGGGTACGAGGTGGAAGGCCCGGGTACGAGGGGGAAGGCCCGGGTACGAGGGGGAAGGCCCGGGTACGAGGGGAAGGCCCGGGTACGAGGCTAGGATTTTGTGTTAATATTTAAGTAGTGAAACTGGAGGATGAGAAGGTGCAGGGCTCAATCATGTGTGCATCACATGTCCTATCACATGAGCAGGAAGGGCTCATTCATGTCCTACAGGAGCAGCCAGGCCTCATTCATGTGTGCATCACATGTCCTATCACATGAGCAGGAAGGGCTCATTCATGTCCTACAGGAGCTGCATGGACTCCAGGGGTGGGGTGTTTGTGTAGCCACTGGGCATTTAGCTACACTTCAACTGATTTGTTGTTTCAACCACTATAAAAACAAAACATAATGTAATACTGTTTTGCAGTTCAATGGCGGTCTGAGATAAGTTCTGCCTGGAATAGAAGCAATCAAATAAACACAAGCACTCCACTTTCAGCCACCCACACGCATGCTCCCCCCGCAGTAATAATGCCATATATGGTAACTCCGGCTTTCGCGGGACGGCCTTACCGATGGTGCACACGATGCCTGTGTTTCGAACAATGTGGGGCTGAGAGAAGATGTCCAGCAGTGCCAGGTGCTCCAGGTGAGTGTTCGCCATCTGGGCCCGCATGTGAGGGACCTCGGGATCGCCGATGGAGTCCACCGAGTAGAGCCGCTTACGAGACTGTTGGTCTACGCTCAGCGTGTCTTCTGCAGTTGGAGAAAATGGTGATTCTCGTCCTTCGGCCATCTTCGCTCAGTGGCTGCAACAGTTTACAGGACGCAGACGCGGTATGCAGTTACCGATAGCTACCTATCCAATTTTCGGTAAGAGAGAAAAATTGTAAAATTATCGCGTGCGCTAGCCCCACCCACTTCAAGGGCATCCTATCCCCGCCTAACTATCATTCATCCAGCCATTCCGAAAATGCTGGAGCAAGGATAAGCACGTCAGCTGCAGCGGAGGCCGAGACTATGCAAGCGGCTACGTTGCTAGGAGAGCTGGGAAGGCGGTGAAACAAGCCAGACGAGTTAAAGAGAGGGGCGGGGCTGGAGTGTTAGGTAAACAGCACCTTCAAGAAACGCCTCATTGATGGTCCTCCGTAGCTGGTCCACTGCCAATCTGCAATAATTCCATAGACCCACATGTACCCCTTAGACAGCACAATAGCATGGCTTGACACTGATTAAGAATATCTAACCACCTTTTACCACTCCTTCTCCACAGCCCTGGGCTCATGGAGGTAGTTGAGCTGAATGTCCTCAATTCAGCCCATGCCAGTGATTTCAAGATCCAGCACGTGGTAGGCAGTGGGCAGAATGGTCTGGTGATGGCGGCCAAATGCACCCGTAAAGGTCTACCTTTCCCGGATAAGCTGTATGCCCTGAAGCTCTTATTCAATTTCACACACGAGTACTCCTCTGTTGTCCGTAACACGTACGAGAATGAGTGGCTAATCCTATCTCGGCTGCTGCCTCACAGCAACGTGGTCCGATTCTGGGCCCAGTTCATCAGCGTCATACCCGATTCTCTAGCTGAACTGCTCCCAGCAGAGGTGAGGAAGTTTGCCAGCTACAAAAACAAGGCCGGAGAACTGTTGCGAAGGAAGGGGCAGTTCTTGGTGCTGGACTACCACCCGCAGAACTTACACAGCTGGTTATCCCAGCACCCCTCTCCCATGCCCTACGAGACGGCCCTCAAACTCACGGAGCAGCTGATGGAGGCGGTGCTGTACCTCGAGGGAAACAACATCCGACACTTGGACCTCAAATTAAGGAATCTTTTGGTGACAGAGGATGATACAGTAGTACTGTGTGACTTTGGCTGTGCAGTGCAGTTCTCTGATGACACATTCACCCTCCGCTACACCCGAGGTATGGTACCCGGAGGTAACAGGGCTCACTTGGCTCCGGAAGTACTGAGCAGCTGCCACAGATGTCGTGCTGATCCTTCTAAAGAAGGACACGTGGACTACTCGAAACAGACGTCCTTTGCAGTCGGGGTTCTGGTGTATGAGATAGCACTTGGAGAGCACCCCCTCCCGGACTATCCGCTGGGGTTCTCCAACAATGGCTCAGTGAGCTACTCCATCCAGGATCTGCCCGCTCTCCCAGCCTCCTACCACAAGAGCTTCTGTTCCATCATCACAGACATGCTGCAGCCCAGCCCTGCAAAGAGACTACCAATGGAGGAGGCTCAGAATCAACTGCGAGTGTGCTGCCTGCGTAAGTCGAGCAACTCTTCCTTGAGCTCACTGCAAGCTCAGCTTGAGAGAGCGAGGCAGGAGAGAGATGTTGCTAAGGTATGTGGAGCAGAATGGGCCTGCATGCATAGCAATAGACCTTTATCCATTGGGGGTAAAATTAGGCACTAAATGGTGAAAATGCAAAAGGACATGTGCTTCTGCTGTTAGCTCTTTCCCAGCCAAGTGCTTATGTGAATTTATATGGGCTTTTTATATTAGCCATTAATATACAGTGCATAGTTTCTCTATTTTATATAGGCACATAAAATTTAATGTGCCCATGGCATCCAAAGAGTTAATTAAGACAATTTTACTTCAGCGCTGGGCCCCATCATAGCACCCACTGAGGTTCAGGATAGGTTGAGCAGCTCTGTCATTGAAATTATTTTAGTGGTAGATACACCCATATTTGTAGCAATTTATTTCCAAGCATTTATTTTGTATTCCATGGCACTCTTTCTCTCACGCCAGACCAAGCTGAGTGTTGTGGCAGCTGAGCGTGACTTTGCCATGAGTGAGATGCACAAGATGGCGGAGCAGTGTCAGACGGTAGCAGGAGAGTTTGAGCACATGGCCAGCCATTGTGAACAGCTGGCCAAGCAACTACAACAGGTATGTGTCTGTGATTATCACATGAGAGTCACATGACTGCACCACTGGCCACACAGCCTATCACATGATAGTCACATGACCATTGTAGTAGTCACAATAAACTACTAGAATAATATTAGTGGTGTCAGGTGACCAGCCTCTCTCTCCAGGTTCGTCGTGAGAGAGACAATGCTGTAAAGGCGAGCGAGAGTGCCTATGAAGCCAGTGAGATGCTGAAGGAGCAAGTGACACTGGTCACTAGGGAGTGTGACCTAGCCAGATTACAGGTGGGCGTGGCTACGCAAGCTTGCCTATGAGTCTTGTTCTCGCACAAACAAATGTTGTCTGGTAACAAGTCTACATTTTTTGATAGCCCACGAAACTTCACTACATACTCACATCTGATTTCAAATATAATATTGTACCTCATTGAGCTTTGCTTGGCCCCACATTGGTGAACAGGTTGAGGAGCTACGAGAGATTATTTCTTCGCGGAAACAGCTGGACGAGGCAATCAGAGAGTGTGGGCGGTGCCGAGGATTCTTTCTGCAGTCCCAGAACACACCCACATCTTGCCACTGGCACCCAGGAGTGAGTGAAGAGCCCTCTAGTATGATCCCTTTACCATCTCTATGGCAACGGTTATCCTGCAAGGGTCCATAAGACACTTACCAGAATATACCTATAGCTGTTCTCTCACTGCATGTCCGTCCACTTAACCCCCTCTCTACACACAAACACACACACACACACACACTCACACACACACACACACACACACTCACACACACAGAGAGTAAGTGCTACTGAGAGTGTCAATATTACGTCTGAATCTAATTTTGTTTCTTTACCTTTCACCTCCCAACTATTCACCCCTCCCGGTGTGTGGATAGCATGTGAGTTGATACCACCTTCAGTTCACCAGTATATACTAGTATATAGATCATGCTTGTTCTCTCTCCCCGCCACACACACGCACACACACACACACACACACACACACATGCACACACACACACACACACACACACACACACACACACACATACACACACTGGCCAGTTGGTAAGCTCTGCTACTGTATGATGTAGTCTGTTAGCTAGTTATGCACTTTAACCTATCTAATTCCTCTCTACGAACACCATCCTTGGCCATGGACTAGTTTGTGAGTTGTTGCTGTCACACATTCCAAACATTCCTTGAAACGTCATTTTTCACTTTCTTCACTTGATGCACACACACACACACAATGTTGTAATGTTGCCAACACCACACAGAACGTAAGTGAAGATTAACTCGTCATTCAGTCTCTGCCAAAGTTCGTCTAATTTTATTTTATCCTTCCCTCTCTGGCTGCCAATGATACATAGCGGGTGAGTTGCCTATCACGACTTGCAGCATAAATCTTCAGATGTTAAAGTAGCACTTACCCCTCCCTCTCCCCACCTACACACACACACACATACACACACAGTGGAGTTGCTGCTACAAGCGTGAATCAGATGCTAGAGGTTGCAAGACAGCTCCCCACGTTACTTGACAACCTCCATGCAGCTGCGTGCACCTCCGGATAACGTATGTCCAGGGGAGGGGTATAGGAGGTACAGAACTTCAGCTACATTTAAGGTATACAGTCGAGATGATCGATTTCAAATAACCGATTACTTTTCTTATTCCTTTCAGACCATATACCTGCACACGAACCCACCCCCAGAGTCCCATGACAACTCTAGCCTTAGGCTATCACATGTACACTATTCTCTGTAACCGCTACGATACCTTTGATATCCATAAACTTGAGGAATGTCGTGAGAAGCGGTTACAAGCAGTGTGAACAATTGAATCCGGACATAAATACGGTAACTTTGATGCACAAATTAGGTCGGAGGTGATACAAGCTGACACAGGAATCAACCCGACAGCAACACCACAGCTGTGCAAGAGCTAGTTCAGTTCTGAACATGATTGATGCGGGAATGATTACAGAGGAGGGCTACAAAATTACCAGAGTGCGGACAGGAATGAAAGGGCGTCCATTACCTCCGGTAGCCTACAAAATGAAATGATTATGATACATAGACAGGTGGGGGGGTTGCGGTCGCTGCTATCTGTGGTGGCTTCTCTCTCGTTCACTCACCCACACCAGAACCTTGCCGTTCCACGTTGGGAGCACGTGGTCATCTCGGATGATCTGGGGAGAGAGCGGGACATAGTAAAAAGGCTCCAGCTGTGTCTATCTCCTGAATTCAAACACGCCTCCCTTCCTTTATTATCTCATTTACAAAGCTACACCCTATTCATACAAACAGGAACCTTGCATGGGGGCCAACAAAACAAATGACAAGAGGGGCCTCATACGCAGGTCGTGGGTATTAAAAGCATGACTTGGGCAAGAGGCTACTGTCAGAAGCGGCGTTAGTCCAGGTGGCTATGGTTGCTATGGTTACCCACTTCCTCCTTGACCACTCCACAGTCGGGGTCCTCCGTCTTGAAGAAGAACCTGAAGTTGCCATGGCGATCAAACACGGACTTAAAGTCCCGCAGCGTTACACCAGACCTACATGTACAAGAGCAACAACCTCACATAAAAGAAGCAACTTCTAATATACAACACCATCATTGGCTGACATGTATGTACATAGGTATCCACCCTACAGGTGTTTAGTCTCGTGCCCCGTTCTGCATGAGTAGCACATGAACATCACACGTACATATTCTTACTTTTTGGGCACTAATGTGACGTAGGGCGTCTCTGTCTTGTCACTCAGCATGTAGTAGAAGACCTTTGTGATCTCACCAGTATTGTAGAGGCCTTCAGAGCGTGCTAAATGATAGGGACTCTCCCCTTTGGGGTCACTGTGAGAACGCATGGACTGATACGGACTTTCTTTGGGGTCACTGTGAGAACGCATGGACTGATACGGACTTTCTTTGGGGTCACCATGGTAACGCATCGATTGATAGGGACTTTCTCCTTTGGGGTCACCATGGGAACGTATTGATTGATAGGGACTTTCCCCTTTGGGGTCACCATGGGAACGTATTGATTGATAGGGACTTTCCCCTTTAGGGTCACCATGGGAATGTTTGTGTCTACGAGAGCGTTTGTCTCTGTCACGATGGTGGTCTTCTGAGTCACGCTGTAGGAGGGAGAGGAGAGATAGAAGAGGGAGGGAGGGAGGGATGGGAGAGATGTACCATCTAACAGGGACTACAATGGTATAGCCCTTAGCTAATTGTTCCATCTCGTTAGCAGGGCCTACTATTGTAGCCTGTTACCAGGCAGAGTTGCGGTTGCCAACTGATGAGTCCCACTGCATTAGAAATAAGGGACGAAAGGTACCTCTTGTTTTGTCTGGTCGGTGGGTGGTAATGTGAGAACCTAATTATTGCATAAAAGGATTGTCAATAGGAGACAGCAAATGGGGCTAATTATTCTCAGCTGTGTCTTGCTCCTGCTCTGGTTGGTAAGCTAAACTGTGGCCTGGCCGGACTTGCTCCTGCTCTGGTTGGTAAGCTAAACTGTTGCCTGGCCGGACTTGCTCCTGCTCTGGTTGTCTTGCTCCTGCTCTGGTTGGTAAGCTAAACTGTTGCCTGGCCGGACTTGCTCCTGCTCTGGTTGTCTTGCTCCTGCTCTGGTTGGTAAGCTAAACTGTTGCCTGGCCGGACTTGCTCCTGCTCTGGTTGTCTTGCTCCTGCTCTGGTTGGTAAGCTAAACTGTTGCCTGGCCGGACTTGCTCCTGCTCTGGTTGTCTTGCTCCTGCTCTGGTTGGTAAGCTAAACTGTTGCCTGGCCGGACTACATTCTCTAACTACAAGTGTTACTGATACCAAACTGGTTGCTGAAGCCATGGAGACTCACATGTCTCCGTGCTCTCCTGCCCGTAGGAGACCCCACCCTCTCCATCAACCTCGCCATTAGCTCTGAGATGCCCTTCTCCAGAGCATCGATGGTGGTTTGCTGGGGGTCCTGGGGCGTCACGGCACTTCGGAGAGAGCTCAGGCCCTCACGGATACCATCCATGTCCTCCGAAAGCTGAAAAGGTGAAGAGGAGGGAGAGACAATTGACTCAATGCTCCATTTTTCTCAGAGAAAAGGTATTGGTCACAAGACTGCCCACTTTCTCAGATAGTGTGGTTCTGGGTTGCCTAGCTACAGAATTGACTCATAATGCACTTCTTTGGTTGAAAAATAGAAATACGTGTTTGGCAGTCACAGGTAGAAAACAAACATTATTTTGTCATGTATTTCGATCATGTTGCTGTTTTCAAAGCACTGTAAGGACTCATACACAATGCGTAGTTGATGCAATATTCACAGCCACTACATGTGTCGCATATGATCCCCACCCTTACCAGAAGTTCAGGAATACATGTATAGCACTTTGAACGCAGCAACATGATCAAAGTACGCAATGGAAAAATGTACCTGTGACTGCCATGTGTAAAGTAAAAGAAAACTCAGCTGCCATGTACACCATGGTCATGACTACACCACACAGGCAGTGAGTCTGGTAAACGAGATCAGTCACCCCCCACTACACTTCACTTCCTCTTCTACATGAGTATGAAGAATAGGAAGCTGCACCCAACACCACAACAGAGAGAGGAACAGCTGGTACAATGACCATTACTCACTTCCAGTTAGTTCCACTTTATCACTGATCGAGGTAGCTACCATGATTCCTGGTACCCTCTTTGTATACCAAGACTTACAACTTCCATTCTCCGTTGCCTGGCGTCTGCCATGTCTGCTAGCTTGTCCTCCAGGTGAGTGATCCTTCGGTCTCTCCCAGAGAGACGAGATTGCAGTGCCTCCTCAGCTGATCCCAGTCGAGCCACCTCTGCCCGTAGTTCCTCAATCTCCACCTCCTGCCCCACCCTCTCCTCCAAGTGGTCTCTCATCTGCTCCATCTCATTCTGTTGCTCCTCCAGCGAGCTTCTTATTGATGTCAGCTCTCCCTGCAAGGAGAGGGTTTACGGTAGTTTAGGTAGCCAGATAGTGGTAAGTAGTATTGAGTAGTAGCCTTGTTCCCAGGCCCACGTGCGCGTTTCACTCCAGCGCAGCTAAGCGCACGAGAACCTGGAGACGAGGCTAATTGAGTAGTGCATGGCAAGAATCCAGGAAAGGGAGCTTAAATTCAAACTCGCATGTGATCTCCAAAAGAAATCCTAAACCGAATGGTAGGGTCTCAAACCTATGTTACTGTTAGTAGGAATGGAATTAGCTTATAATTCTCAACTAGTTTGCAGTGGAACAAATTACTTGTAATCATGGGCGTGAGAAAGCTGCAAAAGGGGCTGTAGATGTCACCAGCCAGCACAGACAAAAGCAGCTGCTGCCTTTTGATGGCTGATAAAGACTCTGTCATTGAGCCATGAATGGTGTCTCTGGCAGGGGTTGCTAGCCGATTACGCAGGAATGCACCACTTGATCAACTGCCCATACACTAGGCAATATCATTAGCAGAGGCTGCTAACAACAACCAGCAAACAGGAGCTCTGTATTGACTAACAAGCTACAGCTGCCATCCATAAAGGGAAAGGCATCCAGTAACAATGCCAGACAGGCGGAATTAAAAGGCATATGGCCATACCACTCAGATGACACACTTCTGAGAGAGATATCTGAACCAGGAGGAGCAAGGCCAGCTGGAACCGGCTATTAATATGAGACCCGTCTGTGTTCCCCAAACAGAGGTTATTCACACACACAATCAGCACTAGTTTGTTCAGTGGTCATAGCCTCTTTTCCAGGTAGCCTTGTCCCCAGGCCATACCCCGAGGCTACGGCTATACCCCGAGGCTAAGGCCATACCCCGAGGCTACGGCCATACCCCGAGGCTACGGCCATTCCCCGAGGCTACGTTCCCAGGCTCCACTTCCATAGGTTGTGCTACCAGTTGACTGATGAAAGTTGCATCTGATAGCTACCCAGCCTCTTGCAGTGTGTTAGGTTGAGACAGTCACAGGCTTGGCCATACCTGGGACAGCTCATCAGCTCTGTCGTACACCAGAGCAGAGCTGCTCAATTCCGACATGGCTACCCATCTCTTTCGAAATCTATAATGTTCTTCCAACTCCTCCGACACAAGCTGTCCCCAGCAGGACGCCATGCTGGACGTCATGCTGTCACCAGCAGGGCGCCATGCTGTCACCAGCAGGACGCCATGCTGTCACCAGCAGGACGCCATGCTGTCACCAGCAGGACGCCATGCTGTCACCAGCAGGAGCAGGACGCCATGCTGTCCCAGCAGGACGCCATGCTGTCACCAGCAGGACGCCATGCTGGGACGCCATCACCAGCAGGACGCCATGCTGTCACCCAGCAGGACGCCATGCTGTCACCAGCAGGACGCCATGCTGTCACCAGCAGGACGCCATGCTGTCACCAGCAGGACGCCATGCTGTCACCAGCAGGACGCCATGCTGTCACCAGCAGGATGCCATGCTGTCACCAGCAGGACGCCATGCTGTCCCCAGCAGGACGCCATGCTACATGCAGGTATGAGCAGGGATACTGCTTCTTTCTTGCCAGACAAACAACAGTGGTATCTCAATAATTCATTACCCAATTTTGTTGATTATGCTCACTAAATGTCAAACCCTGCAAGTGTCCACATATCTGAGAGTGCAATATTGTATTTGCTGTAACAGTATCTTCGGGAGGAATGTTTTCTATTTGTGTAACTGCCACTGGGCTCCACACACACACCACCAGTGCAGGAGAGCATGCAGAAATGTGAGATACGTGTACTTCTGAATACTTTGTTACCAGCAAAAGAAAGCCTACTCACCTCCAGTTTCTTAATGATGGCATCTTTCTGGTGGATCTGGGTGTTCAGGTCCACCCGCTCCGTGTCATTGCGGTACTCCTTCCGGTAAATCTCCGTCTTCATGGTTGTGATGAAGGTGTTTCTCTCCTCTACCATGTTACGAAGCGTGGCACATTCTGATTCCATCTGGGTGTATTCATCCTGGAGCTGGGACAGCTGGTCTTGGAGGTCTGACACCTAAGAGGGAGAGAGAGAGGGAGAGAGCGAGGGAGAGAGCGAGGGAGGGAGGGAGGGAGGGAGGGAGAGAGGGAGAGAGGGGGAGGGAAATGAGGTCTACCTCACGATACCCTGAAGACTGGTTCCTAATACACACACACACACACACACACACACACACACACACACAATAATCAATCTCACCACTTTTGTCTCTGCTGAATCTTTTCCCCCAGGCGATGCCTCAGGCAATGCTCTGCCTCCTGCCACACCCTCAATCTTAGTGAACTTCTCCTCCACACCCCCGTCTGTCCCCTCCTTGTGCTGAGAGGTCACTGAGCCATCGGAGTTGCGCAGCAGCTGGTGAGAGAGACAAAGGATCAGGAGAGTCATTGATCACACTATACAGTTACCGTGGCTAACAATGATGACAAAGAGCTCGCTAATTACCGAGATGGATGTCTGAATCAAAAGATAAAAATGGAAGATTGCATGTGCAGGAAGAATGAATTGGTGTTACAAGCCCGAACACTAGTAACCCTAATGGCTATTGGGCAGAGGAAGTGCATGTGTGATGAGAATAGAGCTTTCGAGTGGGGGGAGGGTAGTAGATATGTCCAAGCTATAAGTTGCTATGGTAGCAATTGTTTATACACAAAATGCAGAAGTGAAATTAAACGACTGCATCCGAATCAGAGATCTCACAAATGAAGGCTCACCGCTGCATGTAGCTGCAAAAGCTCTGTCTTAAACTCGGCCAGCCCCGACAGAACGGTGCCCATCTCCTTAAACACCACGCCCATGGCTGTCTCACTTGGCTCCTCAGGGATGCTCTTGAATGTGTGGGAGCCGGAGCGGAGCCGCATCGACATGTCCATCTTCTTCCTGGCCATCTTCATGTCTGCATCAGCAAAAGTAATTAGAAATGCTTTACTGCACAATCCTGAATGCAAATATTTTGCTTGGGATAAATCAACCACTCCACAGCCTTGAACCCAGCCCACATTTTATCTTGCAGCCATGAGGTCTGTCTGAACTTACATTAAGTCGCGATATCGAGCCGTACCATTTACACCGCGAGTTATGTGCATTGCATTCCCTCCTCCCTTTAGTTTGATGCACCCTCGAGAAACAGTCTAACCCCAAGTTTTTATATAATCCACTCATGCATGAGCATAAGATTATGCTCAGGTTCCATCTCGAAACATAAGTCCTCCATGTACTTCCTCATGTCAGACTAACCCTTTTAATACACGAACGGTGCACACTGATATCGGCGTGGAGGTGTAAAGACCTCACTGGCCTCTTAGGCACTTAAATTCAATTGCCAAATCAGACAATGCTCAGCAATGGCTATTTATATCCATTATGATGAGCTAATTAACAACTCTATGACGATCAATATAGTCAATGAGGTAAACCCATAAACAGTACAATACCGTGATAAACATAATGACCCCAGACACCTTGGGCTCAGGCCAAAGTGTCTGACCAAGAAAGGCTACAGAGGTACCCTTACATGGAGTTCTCATCAGAAGCACGCTATATAAGCACCATGGTGCTGTAGCGCAGTAGGTGTTAATTATTGCCGAGCGGGAAGTGAAGCAAGTAATCGTGTTGCATGGAGACTCCGTGCTTGTATGTGTAAGTATGTATGTGAGTAACGCTACTGTGGGCGCGACGTTGCTTACACAATGAAAAAGTGTCAGAGTGGGGACCAGGATAAGGCCATAACTCATTATGTAATCCTCACCGCGACATACCGCTAAATGACGCAATGCTACTCACCCTTGGCGATGATCTGTGGGGCGGCAGAAGGCGGGAGCTGGTCAATGGGGGTACTGTAGGTGTCGTTCTCACCAAAGTCGGTCTGTGACAGAGAGTTGCCCAATCCCTTCACGGCTAGCTCGTTAATTCGTTCATAGGGTCGCTCAGCTCTCTCGTAGTATGGTCGTTCTGGTTGGGACAGTCCTGAATAAGAATTGTGCCGAGGAGGGCCGTAGCCTGGAGTGTAATGGGAGAGACTGGCACTGCGTTCCCGTGGCAACGCCGCCACGTTTGGGACACTTATGCTGTTGGCAGCTAGATGTGAGACATCATGTCTGTCTCGTTGGAGTCTGTCTGGAGATTGAGCTCTCATGTGATTGTCAGGTGATCCAGCCTTGGTCATGTGATACCTGTCAGGTGACCCCTCTTTGGTCACCTGATACCCATACTGTTGTTGAGCGGCTGATTTTGGGTCGCTGCCGCTGCGAGGTTTGACGGAGCGTGGCTGGTAGCGTTCAGCGATGGCAAGAATCACTCTCATGATACCTTTAGCATTGCCTTCTAAGATATCTGAGGTTGTGTGTGTGTACATGTGTGTGTATGTGTGTGTGTGCACATGTCATATGTAGCCTCATACCCATGCCTTCTCCTCAGTGCCAAGAGCGTCCTGCCTGCCTGCCTCTCTTCCCAAGTATTTTTAAGGCATGGTATAAAATTTCCTTTTCAATGTGAAAAAAGCTGAGAAGTGAGGTTTGGAAATGGGGCTAGAGCTCTTTGTGGTTTAAGTAACTCCGGGTCACTCACTGTCCTCTTACCTCTGACTGCGTCGTGGTGCAGCAGAGCACCATCGCTAAGGAGGAGCTTGGCCGCCCGCTCAATGTTGGTCCTTCGGGCCTCAGGGCTGGAGGGATCGTGGTCGACATCCTCCACCACCGCCTTCGCTAGAGGAAGGAAAGAACAGGGAACATACTGTCAAGTTAATAGGGTACACATAACTTCCTGCAGTGCATGCACTGCAGAGCTAGCAACTGTATGGCTACATAACATGCTGTGTGTAGGTACTAGAGTTTTAACCAGAAATGACTGCCAAACTACTCCTCGAAGGACTGGTATTGTGGGTCTCTTCCTCAGGGTACCCCATTTTGTTAAAATGTATGCTTAATAATTAATATAAGCCCTAAACCTTGTGCCTAGGCCTTCAGAAGTATGAGTTGAAGCTGCCCATCCGGTATCACAGCACACACCTTACCTTCAAATTAAGTGCTTGCTCCTGATCATTCAATTTCCCAGTACTCATTTTATAACAGCTGTTGCTAGGCAACTAGTTTCAAGAATCTGAGTCTCAATGAGTTTCTATATAATTCCAATCAGATGAATGGAGAGGCCTTGACAGGGGTGCGATAGAACCGTATGTTTTCTTGTGAGTATTGATGTAGATTTATTTCTTTCTCTTTATAGTAAATACGCATTTTAGCTGGTCAGTTATACCACAGTAGCAGATAGACCATGAGTCTCTTAGCTAATAGCCCTCTCCAATGCTAATGTACGTATAAAGAACATGCATTATGCATTAAAACTTCACTGGCAGTACTGCTGGTCTCTGTAGATGGTTGTATGTGGCTTACCAACAATCTCCACCAGGTTGACGAAGGCGACGCCGTTCTGGAGGTCGGTTCTGAGGTCCGTTACCAGCTGAACCCCTGGCTTCCGCTTTAGGTAGTTGTTCACCCAGACTGTGTAGTCATGGAGCTGTTGGCGGGGGAGGAGCAAACCCTTACATGACTACAGTCAGTTACCATAGCAACTGTGCTGAGGACTGCAGCAGTTAGTTACTACACAACTGTGCTATAGCAGCTGCAAGATAGAGGCAGCTGTGTTTGGCCAGAGGGAGGGTGAAGGAGGAGCACTCTCTACCATAAGGAGGGCAGTTTATCAGACAGTTAGACATTTAATCTGGCAGACAGACAACTGGAGTAGCCATAAATAGAAAATATGCACAGATAAGAATTTTGTGGTTGGGTTAAAAATTTACGAAAGCAATATACAGGCCTATATTATATAGGGCAACTATATGATGACAGCTTATGTGAACAGGTAGCAGCTGTAGGTGCGTTACCAGTGGAGAAGTGCTTCCATAACTTTACCACTGTTGTAAAATGCCAATAATCCAACCATGTCACTTTCTTTCGGGTACAAAACTAACGAGGAAACAGTTGAAACCTTAGGCACAGAGTGAAAGATATCGTTTTGTCTCCGTCACTGCAAGGAGTAAGCAGCATATCTCTCTGGCCATGGCCCATTAGTACGGCCAACGATCTCTCATGGAGTCTGGACGTCATGTTTGTGCCAACACAGCATGAACTGTCAAAATTCAGTATGCACTCTGCACTCTAAACACAGCAGCATTCCTACCTGTTGACAGGCATGCCTAGTAGGTATACACACACACGCAGACGCACCCACACATACACATGCCTACACACATATACACACACACACACACACAAATGCACACACACACACACACATAAATACACACACACACACACACACACATGGTGGCCCTACCTTTGCACAGAAATAGACCACAATTTTACCTGAGCTTTTCTAGTTCAGAGGTATAAAGTCAGCCTAGGCTTTAAGCGTCGTTGCTTTTGAATAGCAAATTCCAATGATAGGCTGCGTGCACCATCACTGATGTAGATAGCATTTTCTCGTTGCCATGCGTGCATATTTCACATTCGGTTATTTTCATGAAACCGCACATACGCTAACAGTGATTGTTCACTGCTGATATCGGACTACTGACGGCTAAGCTTGGAACAGCATTTTCAAACCAGTTTTCTTCTTATGAAAACTCTGCAATTTGGTACCTGTCTCTCTGCCGGTTGTGAAAGACGTAGGTATGGAGGTAGACCCACATAGCCACTGACTATCATAGGCAAAGCTCTTTGCTAATTTTACCACGTGCCCTGCGAATGAGGCTATGATAATCACTTATTAGTTCTTTAACTTGAGGTCTATTGGCCGGATTAGAGTTTTTTGATCCGCTAATCCTCTGTCAATTCTCGCTAGTTGCAGTGGTATGCATGTGTGTAATAGATCTGGTATTATTTTGGCCGGAGCTACAGGTGGGAGTGTGGCATCGGTGATTGGCTGGGCTGTGCTGGCGGGCTTGCCTGCGTGCCTTGAGGGGATTCTGTGTGCACCCACTGGTACCAGCTATCCGCTAATGGCATTATGAGAAATTGGGATTGTAAAGTAGTTAGTGACTATTTGATTTGTGGCTGTTTGCAAAGGGCTGCCCACTTGAGATCGAACCTAACAAGCAAAAACATAGGGATACATTATATAGTCAGCAACTTACGAACTGAGGGATGTCTACAAATAGTAGCTAGTGTTTCTCAAAGTGATTACCCTTTCCCTTCTGATGTTACAGCTGTTCCTTTGCGCTGGATGCCTCACTTGTGCATGCAGTTTGCTAATAGTACTGTTTATCTTCTTTTTTGTACCCAATGTCAACTGCTATAGAACCTACATGCATATTGTCATTTAACCGGCTAGGGGCGGGGTCAGTATAAAGTATTAGTTGCTAACACAGTTATGTGAAGATCACGATTACCACTGCCCCTCTCAAGCCATGCCCACTGCCCCTCTCAAGCCATGCCCACTGCCCCTCTCAAACCACGCCCACTGCCCCTCTCAAGCCATGCCCACTGCCCCTCTCAAGCCACGCCCACTGCCCCTCTCAAGCCATGCCCACTGCCCCTCTCAAACCACGCCCACTGCCTCAAGCCATGTCCACGTGACAACATTGTAAAACTGATGTAGCTCTACAGTATAATGGGCTTTGTCTCGCTCCCAGGCTCTTGCCCGGGAACGAGGCTACGGGTGATCATGTGAGAAAAATACAATCTCGATGGACAACAGGAGATTCAGCTACCATATATGGCATGTACTTACATCACGCGACTAGCTCTGCCCACTAACTCTATCTCAGTCCCATTTCCAGTTTCCATCCTATAATATTTCAGAATTGAGACTGGGAATCAGACTGAAGCTATGCGTACCTGTAGCTCTGTTGTACCACATAACTTTATAGTGTTTGTTGGCTGTACCCAGTGCAGACACGTACATAAGAGTAGTGTAGGACATCCCCTTGGCGACAGAATTACATTAACATTCACCATTATAGGCAGTGGGTAGCATACCTGTACACTGCATCTTAAACAAACAAATGCAACACTCAATTTACCTCAATAGCCATGCAGCATTTGCAAACCCAAAAGCGGCGGACATTAGAGTGGGCAGGGGTGTACGGTGGGCCCACAATGGTCATGGTAACCGCCTGGCTAGGCAGGAGGTAGTGTCCGTACTGTGGACAATGGCACACCTCAGCCAATATGGAGGGCTGCGGACACATGATCTCCACATTTGGAATGCAATTGGGCTTTCAGCTATGAGGAGTTTTTGGAACGGAATAAATAAACTTTCGCCCAATTTGAAAAGCATAGAGGTCATATGCATGACATCGCGTCATGTTTGGTAAACTGTAAGCCCAGAACGTAATGCAAATTTGGAGGGAGAGAAAGGCCAAACCATCTGGATACATTCCCAGAATAGAATACTCAAGTCTTTTGGCTTCAAACAAAGCCAATGCTCTCTGAGTGGCCATATCATGTTACAGCCGGGGCTCGTAATAGCATACCACAAGAGGGTTAGTAGCCAAGGACACAGGACAGCCAGCCAGCTACACAAGACCCCACTACTAAGATGCATGCAGAGCTGACCAACAATGCCTAACAGCCCATTTAGGAAGGTAATTGGAAGCACTGCTACAAATTGCTTAATTGCTGTAAGCTGTATAAGCTAATCAAGCTGGCCAACCTGTTGCCGAGCACAGCCTTTAAGCTGCTACTCTCGTCCCCAGCTCACGTCAAGGGCTAAGTTAAGGATACTGTAAGTGACCCTTAGCCTTGACGTGGGCTGGGGACACGACTACAAAGCTGTTAACACTGAACACACAACTATAGGATACAATTTGTTGCAAGAGCAAACTCTCTAATGCACACAAAACAGAAGCCTTGAATAACATCATGTAACTAATGCGTGCTGCATCAATGAAAGGCTGTTTCAGGCCCATTGTTGTACAGTATTGAAGGGCTAACACACAAAAACATGTGCAATTTCATCATTACTACTACTACACTACTACAGGGGCAGTGAATGGCGTAGTTTGTAGCGTAAAATGTAATCTCTGGGATCAGAGCTACTTCAGAAACTTCAAAGACAATACAAAAACAGCAGCAGTATCGTACTCCAGGGGGAAATGAGCTCGGGAGGGCTCAGACGAATTTGCAACACCATCTAAAATAAAAATCATGTAATTCGCAGTGGAACAAAATTAATATAGCCCCAGCGCTCAGATCCACCCACATGGAAAGTGGGCCGGGTTACGGAGACTAGAAAAGCAGACACTGCACATGATAATCAGCTCAGTATGTAGGTAGATTTACTATCACCCACCACAACTGCCAAGTATGAACCCAAAAAAAATAGCTACTATTATCTTCATGACATCACTCTCCCCTCACACACATGTACACACACACACACACACCCCCTTCCCGAGATGGAATATTTTAATAATCACCTTCTTTTCCACTTCGTTCTTGGAGAAGCGAGAGGCTGGCTTGGCCCGGGCAGAGCCGCCACGTTCTCCTGCAGTCCCGTTCGGCGACGGATCCTTCGCCTCACGCTGCTCCGCCGGCTTTTCCGTAGGCATCTCCGATCGCAGCAGACACAACACAGCTGGTACAGTTGTAACACACACCACCGCTTCAATCGGTCAGGACGGTGGATACGGAGTCTCCAATCTACTACTAGTCTCTCTGCTAGCAGGGTGTCATCTAATCCTGGGTGCAAATATGTATATTAAATGCGCGACAAAAACAACTATTAGTACTCCAAAACTTCTTGTGAGGATTTTCCTGCGGAAGGTTCGGATTCCGTTCTCGATCGGACCCGTTATAATATACGGGGCAACTCACACGTGGACTACGTGTCCGTCCGGAAGAACTAGAAGCGGACTGTATGAAAGGGCATTGTACTAGACATGGAGTCTTTAAGGCTGCTTCTCTCCTTCCTGCTCCTGGCAGAAGGCGCGTTGGCCACCCTTCCCGTCCTCCAACATGTGCACAGCAAGTTTGAATTTCGGCACAGTTTCAAGGGACCGTACCTCACTAACTCAAAGGGCGAGATACCCTTCTGGGAGTTTGGAGGAAGTGAGTCAGGGTCACCTGAACAACACAAAGGGGGTTGGGTTAGGTCAGGATCGGGCTAATGTTAAGCGATTGTGTTCTTCAGTTGATCCCAATTTGTTGGTATACCACGTGCCATGCTGATATCTGAGGACTGAGGCTGGTGTCAATAAATCGCAGATTGTGTCCAGCGTGAATGGTGTCCGGGGGGACAAAATCCTCTAGCGGATGATGTCCGTCCGGATATAATCCGCTAGCAGTTTGCTTCCGCTTCTGCAGATTGTGTCCGCGCACGAAAACGAGCAATTGATAGTGATAATGAGTTATGATACATTAATGATCACTATATTAAAGGTCAGAGGTCAGGAGGAGGAACTGCTATTCTCTATCAGCCCGAGTGAGGGTCTGTGATGGAGAAACTGAATAAAATACAAGAGTGCGAGCGAATTTTCACCCATTGTCAAAGAGGGCTAGGGCTGTTACAAGAAAGTGGAGTATGAGCTAACATCTTGCTTGTAGTATAATACCGTAGGCGCCGGTTTTTAAGCACCGGTGCTTATCGGGACAATAGCGACAAAATGGGTGCTTAAAAAGCGGAAGGTGCCTAAAAGCGAGCTGTTTTAGGCCACGCCCACAATTGAACATGTATTGATCGATCAGCTACGCTTATAAAGAAGCGCTCGTTCCTAGCTTTTCAAACAGTTCTGCCTTTCAACAAGAAAGATGACTTCTCCCGGGGAAACGGCAATTTACATCCATCACGATCGAGAGAATCTTCGGATGACATAACAGCTCTACTTCTCATCATTTTATTCCAGCTGTTCCAGCAGACCGAGCAATCTCATTGCTTCGTTATCCAAACACTTTGATTGGTCGAACTAGAAGGTGCGACTCGAAAGTGATCCGTCGGGCGCGACTTTAGCTAGCTAGCTACCGGTAGATAGTTCAACGAAAAATTTTCACTCTCGATAGCGTATAATTAGAATAGGTGCTTATTGCTGCCCGAAAATCAAGAGCGGGATGGGTGCTTAAAAGTGTATAGGTGCTTAAAAGTGAAGGGTGCTTAAAAACCGGCGCCTACGGTAATATGTAATATATGATAAATACTGAGAAGGAAGGAGCCAAGGCAGTGGGTGAGAGGAGATCATCGAATCCCTCCATTTGGACACACTGTCTGGCCATTTTGGGAGAGAGAAAAAAGAACTTGACAGAAAATTTGTAGCAGATACTGCACCGGGGAATATGTTGTTGCAGTATATAATGCATGTATGATGTGTACATGACATCATTATTTCTGTATGCATGTGTACATTAAACTCCTTGATCCTTTTGCTCGTACAATACTGCCACACACCCTAGGCCTGTGGACGCTATCTGCTTGCGTACAGTCTTTTCTGCACGGACGGACACTTTCTGCTAGCATGTTATACCCGGGCATATAGCCTAAGGAGACCAGTTGCCATCAAATTTGTATATATGATGTGGATTGGTACAGTAACGGTTAACGCTAGGCTGGAAGGTGGACGGGATATGGTACATGTAATTAACCTCTCCCCATCGCAGGTGCTATTCCCAGTGATGACCAAGTGAGGGTGTGTCCATCCATTAAGAGCAGAAGAGGTGAGCCACTCTCTGTGACCAGTGCTCTAACTTCGGATGTGTTGTTGCCGATGCCTCTCGAATATTTTATGCATGTGTTGCACTGTTGCAGTTGGCAACCAGTGGCTTTCCTCCTCCTGACCTCTGACCTTTGTTTCCATGACAACCCCCAGGTTGGGTGTGGAACAAAGAGCGCTTCAGTAGTAAGAACTGGATGGTGGACGTTACGCTGAGGGTGTCTGGCAGGCTCAAGAATGGAGCAGACGGCACGGTAGGACCATCAGCAGTGTTTCCCCAAGTGAAGAACTAAAGGGGGGAAAAGGATGTATGACCGTTCCAATGACCACATCAAAGGAAACCAAGTTAGGAAAGGGGGGGGGGAGCACCCTGGTACCCCCCTTTGGGGGAAACAGTATTCGATGAATTAGCAGAAGTTCCTGAGTAGTGCCAGCATAAATGAGGCCTGTATTGGAGTGGTTTGGCTAATCTCTGTTCCATTCCCACTCCAGGCTATCTGGTTTTCTGCAGAACGGGGGACGGAGGGTCCGGTGTTTGGGAATGCGGAGGTGTGGCGTGGGATGGGAGTGCTGCTGGACTCCTTTGACAACGATGGACTGGTGAGAGGACCCAAGGGTAGTGTACCAGGCCAGCCGGTAGTAGCCTCATTCCCAAGTTTTCTTTGCCCAGATTTTATTTCGCAGTCGTGGAGAAAAATTCCCTTTTTTCCCCTCCATGGCTGTGATATAGAATCTGGTGAAGAAGCCTGGGCATATGGCTAGCCAGGAGTATGTGGTTGTTAGGAGTTGGTAATTACTGCTGAGGATTTCATTTTTGTGTAAGTCTTAAGATCCAAAACTGATAAATACAGGACCGTCAATGTGTAATACATGGATTTGCAATTTACACACACACACACACACACACACACATACACGCACACACGCACACACACATCAACAGCAAGACAATCCTAAGATCCAACTAGTTCTGAATGACGGGACGATGCGGTATGAACATGGAAAGTGAGTTCCTCTGCCAAACAGCAAGTGTTGTTCCTCTGATATTTAAAGGAGTTCCTTCCCTCCTCTCAGCACTGGATACAAAGTTAGATGTGGGTTTGGTAACGGAGCTTCGTGTACAGCCAGATAATTAGGAATGATAGTCTTGCACACTTTGTTGGTCATTATCAGTCTCCACTACTGGAATAGATAGCAGCTGTGCGTTCTGTTAGAGGCTTAAATCTCTGTCATAGTTAAAGCATTAAGCGGACTATTGGCACTGCCTATAGCTATTCTTGTACCTGTGGTACTTAGCATGTGTATCACAGCAGCATGCACCTCTGCGCCCACCACCGTCTATCAAGCTAGACCCTCTCTGCGCCCATCACCAGTGGGCGCACAGAGGGTCTAGCTCGATAGACTAGCAGCTCCTGAGATTGCCCAGCAGCTTCAAGCAACCTCCTTTATGTAATTTTGTTTTTTTGTCAAAACTTCCAGTCATAACCTCATTAGTACTGATTAGGCTATGAATATGAGTACTGGCCGCAAACCCACAAGTGTTTTGGAACTAGTCCCGCTATATAAACCAGGTGTAGGGGCTTTTGGTTATCTCTGCTCGCCTGCGGCGCCTAATTCAGTTTCTGTAATGTAATGTAATGTAATTTTTGGAAAGCCTGGGTTTATGATCCTCCAGGCTTACAAACAGCAAGTTGTACATCAGGTGTTGGGGGGACAGTGCGTTGCTGCTATTGGTCAGTTTTTGTCACTATGGTAACCACCACACCCTCCATCTCATGCACATTCTTTGGGCACATGCACTCACGCATACAGTGATGGCCTTCGGCAGGAGAGCGGTAGTTGTCTCAGAGAGTTCCGTAACAGACCACACTCAGTGAAACTACGAATCATCTACCTCAGGGGAACAATTGAAGTAAGTCAACTCCTCCCTTACTGACACCCTTGGTACTTGTTCCAATCTGAGCATGAATACTACAAGTGTCTGTAGTTACATACGGTTGAGTCCTGTACGTTGGTGTTGGTATATGAACCCCCATGCTAAAATGGATACCATAGTTATTGCCTCCCCTCTCCTTTCCTCCACTCCACTCCCCTCCCCTCCCCTCCCCTCCCCCAAAGGTATGGTTCCATGATGGAGTAAGTCTGGTGGAAGACGACTACGAATTGTGTATCAGGGCGGAGGAGGCACAAAACATACCCCCCGAGGGATATGTTGGAATTACCGCAGGGACCGGGGGGCTCTCTGATGATCACGATGTTCTCTCCTTTGTCACCCACTCACTGAGTGCCTTTGAGGACCGCAAGGAAGACGTGAGTTGCCCTGAAAGAGGAGTTTGTATCACCTAGCTATCGGGACGTTGAGACCCGAAGCACTCATTAGGCTACTTGGAAGCTCTGGCCTCATTCCCAGCCCATCTTGGCATGGCGTGGGAACATCGTTAAACAGCCCCAGCTTGTCTCCTGATAAGTCCAGGTTCACCACCCTATCCAGACTGCCACCTTGTTGAGACTTTGCTCTGTAGCAACATCAAGGAGCAGACCGTTTAAATTTCCTGCTGAGTAAAAAATTTGCATGACAGACAGACAGACACACTGATTGCTTAATAACCCTGCTTGCACTGTAAAAACTCCACAACATCATTATTCCATTAGCTACCTGCCTTGGGACTATCCCTGGGGTTTTCCCTTTCTCCTGGCTGGAAATTTTAGCAGTACAACAAAAAGCTGCAAAAAAACTGAGGCTGAAACTGGCAACAGTTGTTAAATGCCTGCAGCCTGAAGGGGCCTGTGGTGGGAAAGGCACCAGCATGGCAGTAGTCTGGAAGAGAGTGGATATCAATCTTGCATTGAAGTTGATGCCTTCATGGTTAGTGATAATCTGTTGTGGTTGAAATTGAAAAATCCACATATTAAATAAGACTGCTTTGAAGTTGATATCCCCAGCAGTTGGGGAACTGATTGATAAACTGTTGCAGCTAAAGTTGAAGATGGGCATTTAGCCTCCTTTTCCCTCTCCCCTCCTCCCTCCCCTCCCCTCCCCTTCCCCTTACCTCCCTTCCTCCCTCTCCCCCCTCCCTCCCCTCCTCCCTCCCCTCCCCTCCCCTTCTCCTTACCTCCCTTCCTTCCTTCCTCTCCCCTCCCTCCCCTCCTCCCTCCCCTCCCCCTTCCCTTCCCTCCCTCTCCTCTCCTCCCCTCCTCTCCCCTAGTTGCTACGCCTGGTTGACGAGGAGAGAGCCAAGGAGCTGTCCAGCCAGTACACACAAATGGCCGAGGACTTTGACAAGCGAAGAGACACATACTACCAGGTATGGCAGAACGAAAGTTGGGAATCATACGGCAAGGTGACATGGGAATCAAATTCATCAGCTGGAGATGGAGAGGATTGACGAAATCCAGGCCACAGACCATTCTAATGTCTCAGTCCGATATCCTCATTCCTTTCTCTCCCTCCTCCCACCCCCCTTGCCTTCGTCCCAGCCTCATTTCCAGGCTCCACTCTCCAGTTCTCTCCCTCCTCCCACCCCCCTTGCCTTTGTCCCAGCCTCATTTCCAGGCTCCACTCTCCAGTTCTCTCCCTCCTCCCACCCCCCTTGCCTTCGTCCCAGCCTCATTTCCAGGCTCCACTCTCCAGCTTTGTGTCCCTCCTCCCACCCCCCTTGCCTTTGTCCCAGCCTCATTTCCAGGCTCCACTCTCCAGCTTTGTGTCCCTCCTCCCACCCCCCTTGCCTTCGTCCCAGCCTCATTTCCAGGCTCCACTCTCCAGCTTTGTGTCCCTCCCTGCCATTAGTTCTCTCCCTCCTGCAGGAGCACCCTGGTTCCATGCCACCCACCGACTGGCAGTATGAGATGGAGACGGAACAGAACATCAGGATCATCTTTGAGATGCAGGGCCAAATCAAGACTGCAATTGCGTTAGTTCAGTCTCCATTCCATATTATTGGAAGTCCCATTTCATACATTTTGGCTCTCCCCTTCCATACTTATGAGAACACTTGATAATTGATTATGAAGTTTAGAAAATTGAGAGTTTCAGATCTATTTTTAAAATTGCAGTCATGCTCAGCTGGTCGTAAGAACATATTGACCTTTTTCTACTCCACCTCACACACACACACACACACACACACACACACACACACACACACTAGATCCCTCTCCTTGAAGATGGACCAGGTGCTGAGCGGAGCGGGAGGGTCAGTGGACAGAAGGGCGGCAGACGGTACGGCTGGCTCCTTGACCTCAGAGCTCACTCAGATCAAGACAACAGAAAGCAACATCCTCCATCAGCTAGCTGACCTCAGGTATGGCTGTATGGCCATGGTTTGGACCTCTTGTATGGCTGTACAGCTGTGGTGGTTTACTTTCGAGGCCATACTTCTGAGGTTGGAACATCTTATAGTCCAAGGGAGAAGAAAATAGGCCTAGTGGAATTAATATTGCTAGTATCTTTTTCTTAAATACATTTTATATTACACAATATGTATACATTCTGCTACAGGCGTAAACCTATTTCTTTTTGCCTCAGGGCGGTGCTGGATCGGTCTGTCCCTCAGGGTGCACCTGTGGCCGCCTCCGAGCAGCTCCAGCCGGTGTACGAGACCAAGACAATGGTGCAACAGAATGGACAGCTGCTGCAGGCCATTGAGAAGCACCTCAAGGTGAGATGTGGGTCCCAGGGAGACATAGGTCTGGAGGGAGGGGGGGGGGGACAGGGAGACATTGTAGCTATGTGCTGTCTAGTACTGATACAGTTAGGTCCTCAAGCCATGGTTACTAGCCTGATCCCTAGCTAGACTGCCCACCCAGATACCTTCTTGTGTTCCACAGCTGTGAGTGGGTGACGGGTATAGTGGCTGAGGGTATATCATCATTGTGACCTCATTCCCCCTCCAGGCCTCTCCCTCGGCCCCCCACCAGTGCCCCCAACCTGCTGACGCATCCTGCCTGTCTCCCGTGGTCTTTGGTGTTGTCATGGTGACCCAGTTACTGATTGTGGTCGGATACCTGATCTTTAAGCAGCGACAAGAACACTCCGCAAAGAAGTTTTTCTAGCATGATTTTTTTTGGTTAATAATAATATCACTCTGGAAATCACTGTAGTGCATTCTTGGCCTTGCTGTACTGACGTGCACAGTTTGTATAATAATAATTATTATTCTAGCAATCCTTCCTTGAATTGTGTCATGCCTTTCACTTTCAAACGAGGCAGCCAAATCATGGAGCTTTTGCTGCTTGTTGGAAAGTGTGGTTTAAGTGTTGGCATCAGTGGCCGGTCAGTTGCTCTAGGCGTAGACACGTGAATGAGCCCCTCCCATAGTGGGTGTGGCTTTTGCTTGCGTATTTGGTGGTGCACTGTAAATAGAAGATTACACGGAATTGCCTGACATGCTTGACTGTAAGGACTGCTGACTATACTTCACTTGTTAAGAATCGATTTTCAGTCGTTGATGATCTCATAGTGCAAGCAAATAATTTGTAAGTTGGCAGATGTCCACTGCTGTGCCTTGCAAACGCCATTATGTTTGAGGTTCAGCGGATCTGGGACACTTGGCCACACCTCCGGGGAGTTCAGGTACACTCTTGTCGTCAGCTAGAGCCCTTATAAGCTAAACATTTTGTCCAGATGAGGTAGTGGTACATATGATCATACTTCCCACTCATGGCGGACTACTGGTATTCAAACGTGACGTTAGCGTTCATCTCCCTTGTCTCAGGTCTTGCGTAACCTGTTCCGCCAGACGGCACCCCTCTCCCCGGGCAATGGGGTCACTGGAGTGTTTGTTGCTCCAGGCCACGTCTTTGTGGCCACATCTTACGCTAGTTCGCAGTATGAAGAAGGTGAGTAGTTAGTAAATATCCTTGACTACAACATTGAATATTATGTGCATACTGTCTGTGTATGTGTGTGTGATTAGGAGAGGTGTGTGATGTAACCCTTTTCTACACATATTGTACCAGTTGAATGCTTTGTCTAATCAAGTTATTCTTGCTTTGGTGTGCTATGCAATGTATGTATTTACGATTGACCTACATCTCTCGCAGTGGTTGCTGCCTTTTCTCTTGTCATCTTCAAACAACATCCAATGTGCATGCCTTTTGTTTCCCACAGGCCCCTGTACTGCATGCCTGTATGCCTTCAGCTGTGCACCAGTTAAGCCGGCTTCGAATTCACAGTCACGTGATAGTCACATGACTAGCACCTGCCTGTTGCCCTTGACGGATGGCTGCAGCCGAGTGGTGGACGTTATCCAAAACCCAAGGGAAGAGTTACAGCAGACATGGGTGGTAAGGAGGGAGATGCTACCGGGTTAATTTGTTGTTTGGGTTGCCTTACTCTGTTGCTATGGTATCGTCAGGTGCACGATAGTGGGGAACTCTCCGTATTCAACTTTGATGCAGAGCACTACACCTGGAAACTCAAAGGTATCGATTATCCTTACAGTTATGTCATAGTCATAAGTATGTTTGCTTATAAATCCCTCCCTCCCTCTCTCCCTACTCCGTCCCTCCCTCCCTCCCTCTCTCCCTACTCCGTCCCTCCCTCCCTCCCTCTCTCCCTATTCCGTCCCTCCCTCCCTCCCTCCCTCCCTTCCTCCACAGAGTCCCTCCCCCTCTCCCCCGACGCTGCCATTCGCAGCTGCTGCTGTCTCCCCAGTGGGTGGCTGCTCTGCTGTGAGCAGCTGTCTTCCAGAGGGAAGGATGGTGCCCATGGCTACCAGGTCTCATGCAGGAGGTTTGAGAATGGTATGGAATGGTTAAACAATTCAGTATACACATTGAGTTAATGTGCTACTCTGCTATGCTATATACCCAGTCTAGCCTCATTCCCAGTCTCCAATATACAATTGTGGAATGGGGACTGGGAATGAGGCTAACCCAATCTTTAAACTGCCTTATAAGGTATGCCTAACATGTGGGATCCTCTTCCCAGGCCCCGATGGCAGTCTCTCCTTCTCTGCCGCTACCGTCTTGCTCACTGGCTGCCCTCCAATGGGCCTCAGGCCATTTGGGGGTGGGGTCTGCCTGTTGCCGTCGCAAGGTCCCGCCCCCTCTGGTCTGCTGCTGGTGTGGAGGGAGGGGGAGAGGACAGTGTTGGTGAGAAATACAGCTGCATTTTTGACCGTGACATTTCAAACATCATAGCAGTTGTACTCATGCAGTTTCACCAAAATGTTCTCACGTGCACTCACCTCCATGTTAGAGAACTGATCATTGTCAGCGAACTCAGCCACCTCCAGCCTCCGTGTGGGGGGAGGGGCTACATGTGTTCTCTTGTGGGGGGAGGGGATACATGTAGGGAGGAAATGTGCTCCTCACATGATAACATACACATATTGAAAATTATTTTGGGATACTCATGATGTTTTAGTGAAACTGTAGTGTGCGCTGCATATGATCTTAAAACTAATCACGTGACTAAGGCGTACTCTTAGCCGCTACTCTCACTTCACAGCCGTACCTCTGGAACGGCCCTCCTGTTCTCCCTCCTCACCCCCCCACCGCCCACTATCACACCATCGTCCTGCGACTGGCAGGTCTGTTGGCAAAGGTCAGTTGAAGTGGCAAACGGACATGGCTCTGTGTTTATACGTCTGCCTCTTCTTTAGCTAACTCAGGAGCCCACGCTCATTGCCATGGCAACACATCCAGTGACCAACCAGTTGCTTGCAGTGGCTAACAATGGAACAGTGTACAAGTTGTTGCTGGAGAAAGGTACATGTCCATGAACTAACGTTAAGTTGTAATCTTTCGTAATTCCTTCCAAGGTCCCTCTCTCCCTCTCCCTCCCTCCCTCCCTCCCTCACTCCCTCACTCCCTCCCTCACTCCCTCACTCCCACCCTCGCTCCCTCCCTCCCTTACTCTCTCCCTCGCTCCCTCCCTCCCTCCCTCACTTCCTCACTCCCTCCCTCCCTCCCTCCCACAGGTGCAATGAACAGGAAGCAGTTGTTATCCCTCTCGGACTTCCCTCGTCGGTACACGCCTATCCCAGGTGTTTTTGGAGGCGGAGCCACCTCGAATGGGCCACAGCTGTTCTGCCTACACACTCACTACGGGCTGTGTTACGGTGGAGAACTGAGGTTGAGAGAGATAATTCATTGATGGTGTCTATTAGGCTGTCATTTAGTTTAAAAACTAGGCATGCAGTCACCCTGGAGACTGCCACAGGGGACGAATAAGGGTTATGAGAGAAGAACTGCTGCAAATGATTGGCTGTCCTGTCTTTTTTGTGTAGATTAGTGTAAGGTATCACCATGTCCAGGACCATTTTCCCACCCCTGCATGCTCTAGACTCCATGGCAGTTTATGAAACATGCATAGTCTCAGGTTGTCAAGGTAATCTCTTGTACAAACGTTTTCGACCGAACTGGTCTTCATCAGGTTCAGTACTCATTCTGTATAATCCGATGAAGACCAAGTTCAGGTTGAAAATCATTTGTACAAGAGAAATTCAAGATTACCTTGACAACCTAAATATTTGTGGGTAGTTCTCTGTCAAATGGGCTGAAGCTGTGGTGAGGACCCACTTTCATTTCACATTTAGACTCTATGACAGTTTCACTGGTCGCTTCCTCTGGGAACATGACGAGCATGAAGGGGAGGAGACTCGGCTTTGGACCACACCCACAAACCTGTGTGGGCTGTACAGTAGCAGTGGTGTCTGGGTACTGCGTAGCAAGAAGATCACTGAGCATGCTCAGTGGGCCGCCCAGAAGTCGTTGCCTAGCAACAGCAACCAACTGGAAGAGGGGCGTGCCCTGGCTGCACGACTCTGCAAGCTGTGGGGCTTAGAGCTCCTGGCTACCAAGTACTCTCTGGAGGCTGCATACTACAGTACCAAGGTAACAAGTCACATGACAGTATGCATTAAAAATTGCTTTTATATTGCATGTGTGTATATACGTACTAGCCATGCATCCAAGAGTGACCATCCCTTGTGGGCATGACCAAGAATGCTCTCTCTCTCCCCAACGTACAGCAAGAAAGAGAGAAACAAGGCGGGACATTGGTCAGGCAGCCGCTATTCTGTGACCTGAGTCAAGAGGTATGCCCTAACCACGATGAAGTACAGCCTAGGTTGCATGTGTTATGTAGAGCATAGCAGGAGTTCTTCATGGGATGAAAAATTTCACTATATCAGCAGACAAACATAGACTGCAAATTTTATATGCATACAAATATGCATACATTATTTCTGTAAATATTGTATAAACCACAAATCTTCTGGCATGGGAGCTGAAATTTGTCCTGTGAAGCTTTCCCACTATAGGGTGTTTCGAATATCAATGCATGGAAGGGGAGCCTTGTTCGCAGAGACATTATCAGCTGTCTCTCCTCCTCTCCTCTCAGCTGGTGACGCAGCTGGGAGAGGGTCCTCTGCACAGCCCAGCTCTCCTGGTAGCCCTGCTAACCGAGGTGAGCTGAAAGACAGGCCGCCGAAATCATCGATTCATCCATTAAATTTATATCTCACTCACGCCCTCCTCTAGAACCCCTCAAACCAGCAGAGAGTGGGTGATCATGTGAGCCGGTTTTTAGCGTCATACCGCAGCAGTGAGCTGAAGCCTTCAGATCAGCTACTCACTGAGATCAATGCAGAGATTGGTAAGACTGGAAATACACGACTTTCTGTCTGTGATAAAAGCCAATGGCTCTTACTTATACTGTGCTGTGTATGTCTGCTGACCACATGACTATCACATGACTTAGTTCCCCTCCTGGAGCAGTACCAGCAGTTAACTGAACAATATCAACGCATACTCTCCCAGGAGCTGCGAGATGTGAGTTGTCATGGCTGCAGTAGGCAACGATCACATGACATTTCAAACAGCAAACTTGTTGTATCTGGGAACTAGGACAGAAAGTTGCTATGGGCTCTTCCAGTGACTACCCTCCCCTCCCCTTCCCTCACCCTCCCCTCCCCCTCCCCTCCCTTCACCCCTCCCCAGGCTCTCACCAGCCCTCTCCCCTCGGCACGGCACACCATCTGTGAGGCTCTTACTGATTTGGAGCAAGCTGGCTTTGGCAGTGAAGAGAGCATTGGTATGTGGTAGGTAGATTACATCACAGCTATTAGACTGTTATGGACCATCCGAATGTTTCTCCCACTTACTGTCATACATACACACTTGCACACACACACATGCACAAACACACATTCTTATTACCCAGCCTCCCTACGAGCACAGCTGCACTCCCTCACACACTCCCATCCTCACGAAGCAATACAGGGAATCAAGGATTTCTTTGGAGTCACCAGTTTCGAGAACGGTGAGACTTTGCTGCTTCTGGAACAGATAAGATGAAATCACTCGTCGTAGCTGTTAGGAAAAAGTCGTGACTGTAACTCCTCCCGTGCATTCCATCCTCCTCCACTCCTCCCCTGCATTCCATCCTCCTCCACTCCTCCCCTGCATTCTATCCTCCTCCACTCCCTCCCCTCATCGCCGCCCACTCACAGCTGTGGAGCAACTCCGCAGTGGTTCTTGGCAGTCCAAACGAAACTGGCGCAGCATCTTTGGAACGGAATCCGCCTCTAGTCTGCGGCATGGCTTCGTGCAGGTATGTCAAAAAGGCTGGGGAGTGGCCCCTGGAAATAAGAGTTAACCACGGCCTGGTAAAGGCCGAAGTACATGTACTCACTGTCATCACTGTCACTATCTTGCTCCTAACCCCTCCCCCCCCCCCCCCCACACACACACCCTCCTCTCTCTCTCTCCCCCTTCCAGGCTGCCATACCCCCTCATTATCCTATATTTGAGTTAACATGTCGGCTGCTCTACCAGTCCAACCCACTGGAGCTGGTAAGTCTGCCGTCACTGAAACATGTGTCTAGTGTTCGTCTATTGACTGGTGTCCTTATCTGTGGCACTCATGTCACACACACACACACATACACACACACATACGTACACACAAACATACACATACACATACACATACACACACACACACACACACACACACACATACAAACACACACATACAAACACACACATACACACACACACACACACAAACACACACACACACATACACACACACACACACACACACACACACACACACACACACACACACAAACACACACATACACATACACATACACACACACACACACACGCATACACACATACATACAAACACACACATACAAACACAAACACACACAAACACACACATACACATACACATACACACACACACACACACGCATACACACACACATACATACAAACACACACATACAAACACAAACACACACACACACACACAATTACAGCTACACTTCGTAACCTTTGCCCAACTATCCCGGGATTACCAGTCTCAAGGTGACTCTGCCTTCGCCAGAAAATGCAGGAAGGTCAGGATTCTCTTGGATATCTTGGTATAACTAGTCTATTATACGCAAATATTAAGTACTCATTGAAGTCTCGAATTTGAGACTTTAAATATGCATTTTTTCAGGTTATAATGTTTCAAAATGTGTGTGATTGTATATTTTGAAACATTATAACCTGAAAAATAATGGGTCCTGGACTCAGTGAACGTGGATTAATTAGACCTGTGTCTTAACTCCATTCCACATTCCAGAACTACTTCTATCATCGAGCACTGGATGCACTGCCAACCTTTATCTCCTCAGAGACCACACCCACCAGCCCTGAGGCAATCCAGGCTCACTGTCAGCTGCTGTTGCAAAGGTCAGTAGCACACAAACAATTACATTCACACACCTAATATTAATTACAGAGCCTGTAATGGCAGTAACTAAGGCTGTAAGATTTTGGGTGATACTATTGCGAATATTGTTACCTACATCCCAGTGACCACACCCACCCTGAGCTGCTGGCTTTGCAGCTGCTCCTGACCAATCAGATGTGGGAGGATGCTATAGCCCTCATGGAGCAAACCCAACACCAGGTATCGTGCCGGCTCCATCCCAAAAGCAAACTCATACCTAGACTGATAAGCTTCAACTCATTATATCATCTCATACCCAAACCAATGTGGTCTCATACCCAGAGTAATGTGGTCTCATACCCAGACTAATGAGCTTAACACATTACATCATCTCATTTATAGGTTGTTCAGGCGATCCACTGTGCGATGTACCACCAGCTCTTGGCTAAGCTAGCAAAGGTAGGCATGTGGTGTGCAGTGAGAGGGACCTAGCGAATGTAATGATGTTGCCCCTGACAGCCTATTAGTCACATGACTGAATGGGACCAATGTGGGAGTTTGGAGGGAGCTGTCTCTGCAACATTCAGCCATAAGCAATGGCTGCCAGCCTCGTTCCCAGTCTCCACTCTGCAGGCTTTTTATATCATACACATGCAAAAGAAAGCTGCAGAGTGGAAGACTGAAAGCGAGCCAAGTGTGGAGCCTAGATACAGCAAAAAGTGCCCAGTATCACTTGCTGTCCTCCTCTTCCTACGTCAGGCTGGAGTCCTGCAGCTGCACATCAGTCGCGTGTGGAGACTGCTGCCCCAGAAATTTACTGTCTTTGACTTTCTCAATGTTTTGAAGGCAGGCCAGCATCACCATGGCAACCAGCAACCTTTGCTAGCACCTGGCGACACCACAGCTCTTTCTGTGAGTTATATAGCTGTCTCTCTGGTCTATACTTCCCTTGTACCCCTTGTACTTTTCATACTCCCACACTCACCCACATGCACACCCTGGCTAGGTTTCTTCCATAACTCCTCGTGTGTTGCGTCTGCTCAAGTCCACTAGCATGGACTCAGTGCAGTGACAGCTGTAATTTTACTGTGTGTCTGTTTCAAGAAGTATTCTCCATGTATAATACTATCGGTATTACAGGTTTTACACTGCAGCTCTAGGTTTGGGCAGTCATCTTCTCAGTTGAGCATGCAGGGCTTTCATTGCCAAACAAAAATTTATGACAGTAATGATTTTTGAACCCATTATGCCTTACTATAAATTAAATTTAAATTAATAATGTGGCATTTCTATAAAGAGAAACAACTTAACTTGGAGGGAAAAAAAGAGAGAAAAAAAGGAAAAAGAGAAAAAAAGAGAGAGCGAGAAAAAGAAAAAGCCTAGGGAGCCTCCCATCCCTCCTGTCGGGTACCCAGACCCGTCAGATGATTTTCTGACAGGTCTGGGTAGCTTGGAGCTGGCTGCCAGATATTATCATCTGAATTCCAACTTTGGTAGGATATACTCAGATTAATGCAAAGATTTAAGGCGTATATAAATTTAATAAATAAAATTAATAATATAATGTTTGCTATGAAGGAGGGGTCACAGAGGAGTAAAATATATATATACCAATGGGTAAAATCTAGGAAAACTGATGTGAAGCTCATCTACTTTCATGATCCGTTTCTGTGAGAAGTTATGAGCAAAACAAAACTATACACAATTTATATAGGTCCTTATGGGGCCCTTACAAGGCACAGTTTGAAATACTGTTCTGTACATAGCGGCCTGTTCCAGTGTCACGGTCTCCTCAGTGGCCTAGCTTGAGATCCTGTTCGTACGTAGTGGCCTATTCCAAAGTCGTGGTCTCTTCAGTGGCCTGTTATGTATGTAGTGGCCTGTTTCCGATGTTCTCCTCAGTGGCCCAGCTTGAGATCCTGTTATGTACATAGCAGCAGATCGGTAGCTAATCTCAGCAGAGGTAGTCAAGGTCAGCTTTTCTGTACTGCAAATAATGAAAAGCTGGGAGGGAGAGAGAGAGCCTGGAAAAGAGGTTAAAAGGATGGTCCACCCCTTCCACCCCTCACCATCCTTGCCTAGAGGTTTGAAAACAGATGAAAGGCTCAAATCTCAAATATTTGATGCTTGAAATTTTTTTGACCTAATAGTAAATGCAGTATACTACTGCTAATAGCCACATCCCCAGCAGAAGCCTGGGAGTGTGGCTGAGAGAATGGAAGTCCCCCACCGCCTCCTTCTATTCTCTCTGTATGCACATCAGAAATGTATGGGTAGACGGGTAGCTCATCACAGCAGGGGTAGACGGGTAGCTCATCACAGCAGGGGTAGACAGGTAGCTCATCACGGCAGGGGTAGACGGATAGCTCATCACAGCAGGGGTAATGAAGGCTGGGAGGGAGAGAGAGCCTGGAAAAAAGGTTAAAAGGATGGTCCACCCCTTCCACCCCTCACCATCCTTGCCTAGAGGTTTTGAAAACAGACGAAAGGCTCAAATCAATGCTTTCAAAAATCGTTTGGCCTAAAACCGGTATGCTACAGCTAATAGCCACACCCCCAGGGAAAGCCTGGAGGTGTGGCCGAGAGAATGGAAGGCCCCCACCACCTCCTCCTATTCTCTCTGTATGCACATCATATATGTATGTATGGGTGGACTAGTGAAATAACATCCATTATAGACTTCTATGTAGTAAAGGTCAAAGGTCACCTAGAGCCACACCCACCAAAGAGTTTAAAGGTCACTTACACTTTGTACTGAAGGTTACAGGTCAACTACAACACACCTACTCTAAAGCATTAGCCAGCTTTTGTCAGTTTCCAGTGAGTAACCAGTCTTCAGCACGGTCAGGTAGCTTGTAAATTGTTTTGTTTTTATAGCAGAGAGTGAAAGAATGCTGAAGAGGAATCATGGGACGATGGTGAAGTGAGAATGACATGAAGGGAAATGACATGAGGTGAGGTGACGGTGGTATGAGGGGGGAGGTGATATGATGTGACGGTGATGGTGATGTGAAGTGATATGAAGTGATGGTGACGTGAAGGGACGGTGATATGAAGGATGACGTGGGATGAATGAGATGACAATGCAGTGACATTATATTTGGTCAGCTAGATGTCAGCGAAAGCTAGCTAGCTACATGTATAAGGCCCAGATAGGATGAAATCTACAATGCTTGTAGCTACAGCAATGTCAAATGAGTTTGGTCCTCAGCACGGGTCAGCAAAGGCTAAACTTCAGCACAGTCTGCAATGCTATGTTAAGTAGACTGGTCTCATTATGATTAACTGCAGGCTTAGTACATCTAATCTCGAACGAACTCAAAGCTATAGGAGTTATTTACACTAGCCACCCCAGTGTAGACCTAGAACAGAGAAACATGCTGGAACTCATTGTTAGTGTAGACTGGTAGCTCATCACAGCAGGGGTAGATGGTAGCACATCACCGCAGGGGTGGAGAGGTAGAGGGCCGGTAGAGGGTAGAAGGCCGGGTAGAAGGTAGAGGGCCGGTAGAGGGTAGAGGGCCGGTAGAGGGTAGAGGGCCAGGTAGAGGGTAGAAGATAGAGAGCTACAGTGGGGAGACTGGGAAGTGGGAACATTAAAGCAACAATAAGTTCACCATTGAATGGTTTAACCAGGTGGATGAGGTAGCTCTTCAGTAGAGGGTAGAGGGCCGGGTAGAGGGCCAGGTAGAGGGTAGAGGGCTGGTAGAGGGCAGAGGGTAGAAGGTAGAGCGCTACAGTGGGGGAGACTGGGAAGTGGGAACATTAAAAACTGGTTAAAGACAGCAATAAGCTCACCACTGAATGGTTTAACCAGGTGGATGAGGTAGCTCTTTGGTAGAGGGTAGAAGGTAGAGGGTAGAGAGCTGCAGAGAGGGGAGACTGGGAAGTGGGAATATTAAAAACCGGTTAAAGACAGCAATAAGCTCACCACTGAATGATTTAACCAGGTCGATGAGGTAGCTCGTCGGTAGAGGGTAGAGGGTAGAGAGCTGCAGAGTGGGGAGACTGGGAAGCGGGAACATTAAAAACCTGTGAAAGACAGCAATAAGCTCACCACTGAATGATTTAACCAGGTCGATGAGGTAGCTCGTCGGTAGAGGGTAGAGGGTAGAGAGCTGCAGAGTGGGGAGACTGGGAAGTGGGAACATTAAAAACTGGTTAAAGACAGCAATAAGCTCACCACTGAATGGTTTAACCAGGTGGATGAGGTAGCTCTTCGGTAGAGGGTAGAAGGTAGAGGGTAGAGAGCTGCAGAGTGGGGAGACTGGGAAGTGGGAATATTAAAAACCAGTTAAAGACAGCAATAAGCTCACCACTGAATGGTTTAACCAGGTGGATGAGGTAGCGCTTCGGTTGAGGGTAGAGGGTAGAAGGTAGAGGGTAGAGAGCTGCAGAGTGGGGAGACTGGGAAGTGGGAATATTAAAAACCGGTTAAAGACAGCAATAAGCTCACCACTTAATGGTTTAACCAGGTGGATGAGATAGCTCTTTGGTAGAGGGTAGAGGATAGCACAGCCTCAGTCTACTCAGCAGCCTCTCCTGTCAACACCTCCTGCAGACATGAGGAACCAAGGGAAACCATATAGCAGGCTTCTAGTTGCAGCAAGAGTGAGAACCTGATGGTAGTAATGTGGTAACTCACTGCTGAGACTTGGGGTCAGCGTAAGTCCATCCAAAGCATGTCCTCTTCGAGTACTCATTTGAATATTTGCAGCTGCTGCCTGAAAAACAAAACAATAGCAACGTTGGTGAGTGGACATTGTCACTACTTCACATAATAAATTTTATTATAGTTACCTTTCTGTAGCTCAGGGCACAGTTGTTGAGGTTTCTGTATAATCTTTGGTTTGCTAACCGTGAGTATGAGTGAAGCATTTCAAGGGGTACCCCTTTGGGAGTCGTGCTTTTGGTACCAAGTTTGCTTTGCCTTGCCTTGCCCTTTCATTTCCATTGCAGTATTAAATTTCTGTCACCGTCATTGACGAATTAAATTTCAAATGTCTTTGCTTGATTCGTTGCAGTTTCTGAAAACTGAGTTGAGTTTGAAACTTTGCACTGTTCATTTAACCTTTGCCGAAAATAATTTAACTTGAAGAGTATAATTTGACTTGCTGAATCTTTCTGTCATTGTCATTGACGAACATAGTAAATTTCAAATGTCTTTGCTTGATTCGTTGCTTTCCGAAAACCGACCCGGGTCGAGTTTGAAACTTTGTAGTTACTGCTCATTAACCTTTGCCGAAAGTAATTTGACTTGCTGAATCTTTCAAAAAGTATAGTGCTAGTGAAGGGCTAGCTAGTTCTTGCCGCGCGAGAAGTTTTGAAAATAATGCAGCTGAGCTGCGCAGTGCAAGCATATATTATACAGTACAATTAATTGCGCAACCTGCCTTCAGGCGGCGCCGGCCCCGCGGGCTAGTCTAGTCACGAGACTACCTTCGGGCTATATATATCTAGAGGCGCGCGCAAGCGGCGCAAGCGACACGTGGGGACGATCGTACACTTGTTGGCAGAAACCAACAATGTGATGTAGTCCCGTTCTGTATCGATGATGGTTAGCACACTCAAGAAACTCGATCTCTTCAGTGTTCTGAGGATCTGGTTTCACTGGTTGGCACTGCTGTCAAATATTAAATATTCCAAACAGAACTGATTGTGTGTGGGCAACAAAGCCCAGTTGTTCTGTTTGTGTTTCCAAAGCTCAGGCCAAACCATAACTTTGTAGATTGCTGAGTATCCATAAAGGTAATGTATCTCAGCAACTTGCAGTGGAGTTAGCTTAATAGTCCACTATGGCTCTGAGCCCTTCATTAATTTGATGATGCCGGTAAATGTCAACATCTGATGTATTATGAGATTGCTCGCATAATACATGACATACAGCTGTGTTTACTTGTATCACATGAACAATCGGCACACATTTATAACAGAAAATAATTTAAAGTGCTACATTAGGCATTGAAACAGAAACACAACGTAGTGCACAGACTGCCGTCCCTCTCCCTCACACAACCAAAATTCCACAATCAGAAAAAAATATTCTAACACCAAAATGAGAGACTCAAATGTCTTCCTCTATCTCGCACCGGCCCGTGCAGACGAAATTGAGGATGTATGCGAAGATGACCAGAATGAAGACCAGGATCAGCGCCAAGGCGATGATCCACCCGAAGAGAACCAGGAAGCCGATCCATCCCAACACGAGGAAGAAGCCGGTGATGTAGCCGGCTTTGTGGGGCTTGTACCACTGACCGTTAGTGTCGACGTGGAAGAGTTTCCAGCATCGGCCGTGCCGGACTGGCTCTGGGGATGAGGAGTGGGGTACATTCCCATAATCACATATTTTACTAGTCTATCGAGCTAGACTCTCTCTGCGCCCACCACTGGTAAGGCTTTCCAGCGGTGGGCGCAGAGCTCGATAGACTACATATTTACTTCCTATAAGTGACGTTAGCTACATACTATAAGCAGCTTGTGTACACCATTACTGTCTAGCTTGCCTTCGACCAGACATTACCCACTGAGCCCTGTACTGCCATGGAGCTCCTGGTAGAGGAATGGTCAGCAAACCTATGGTCTCTTCCCAGGCTCCATACAGTAGTCAGTATATAAACACGGGAAAGTTCTAGCCTCGTTCCTAGGCTCCACTGCCCAGCATTATTTGGACTTTGGAAAAACACACCCGTGGTGCAGGGCAGCTACCGAGAGGTGTGTACAGCACTAACCTCTTTCAGGCGCTTGTTCCAGCTCCACATTGTGACTGCTCCGCTCGAGACTAGCTCCCATCATTCTTCGGAGGGTGGGTCGGATGGGGACAATGAGAGGGAGCGGCTTCTGAGCTGCTTGCTAGGGTACAAGGGTACAAGAATTTGGGAAGTGGTCATTAACACATAATAAAAGGCACACAGCTGCAGGCCATACAGAGATCAACCATTCCCAACAAGAAAGGTAGGGTAGTATCAAGAACTCATGAGCAGTGAGGCTGCGAAGTAACTGCAGTGCCATCCAAATTCAAATTTGAATACTAGTATCTTCCGTATTTGGAAACTAAATGTTTAATGGTAAGAATAGGAGAACAAAGATGGATCAGTGAAGGAACTCCACGTAGATTTGAGATTACAAGAAGAAGCTGTTTCCGCAGAAAGTAAGTGCGTGAAAAAATCTATAATACAATCAACTTGGCACTATACACACTCCTTTGTGGCTTTGCCACTCACAGGGTCCTAGTAATGCACAAAATCAGGGCTGGTCTCATTCCCAGGCAACATGGAACCAGGTGTATGCATTACAGATGCTCCATAGTCTATGACTTAGGCAGCTGCAACTCACTGGGTACTTTCCCGCCTTGCTGTACTCTGGGGGCGCCTCTGCACTGAATGAGATGGAGTAGTCACACGTTTCACAGTCTGCAAAGAAGGGTGAAGTGCAGAGGTAGCTTGCTTGCTAGAAGCACCTGACGTCAGTACTAACTAACCCCTGGGCCCAGCAGGTGGAGTGAGATAACAGAGTCCTACTCCTTGGGAGCCTCGTTCCCACCCAGCTTTTGTCGCTTGCAGTACGAAAAGCGGGAGAGCCTGGGAACGAGACTAACTCCTTGCTTTATATCTCCACCGATAGGCTGTGAAGAATTCTACTTACAGTAGCCTTGTACCCAGACCCCCCTCCCTCCCTTTCCCCTCCACAAGCAAGAGTGAAGCGTCTGGGCCCTAGACTACATGGCTGGCTGAGTGACTCCTGTAAAAGATGGCTACATTAGTCCAATTGGCATGAGACTAGCTGTAGACTACATTGACCGAGTGACTCACTGTATCTGTGAAAGACAGGTATTAGTCTGATGGGCTTCATTTTCTCCTGCACTGCATCCACAACTTTTTCTATTGTCGGGTACACCCCAGGCTGCAGTGGTGGAGAATGACATCATTATTACATCGTTGTGATATCATTATGACATAATCATTCTTGTTCACTTACCATTGCCTCCACACTAAATTCTTTTCCACATATACTAATAGCATAATGCTTGTATACTATGTCTTCACCTTCACTGTAGTGTGTGTGTGTATGTGTATGTACGTAATGGGTGTGTGTATGGGTGTGTATACACATAGGTTACCACAGTAGGCACAACATATTATGCTTTCCTACCAGCACATCTGAGGCTTGATGGGATCTCCCAAATTCTATTACATGGCTGCCTGCTAAAAATTAAAAGCTTCCTCATTAGGTTAACATATGACCATTGCCTCAGTCATAACTTGGTAGAAGCCAGCTTTGTTTGGAAACATGGGTTTTTGGTACATGCTATACAAAGGCATTATTGGGTAACGTCACAATCCACCATGCTGTGCTCACATGACCTCACATCCACATCACATGACCTACTTGAGTCTGATGGAGAGTCCATAGCTCTCAGGGTCGAGGAAGTGCGCTACCAAGTAGGATCCATGATCGCCATGGCGACCCAACAGATCCTCCGCCTGCTTACAAGAGAGGCCATCAAACACATACCTACAGAATGTAACCACAAAGACACGGTATAGTACACACTACAAGAAGGAAACAACAGTAATTGGGAGAGTCCCAGTCTGATATCAGGGAATGTGGAGGCTGTGTCTACAGAATGCAGTACTTTCATAGACTTCTTCCTTAGTGAAACTGAGCAGCGAGTCTACAATGTTAGTTCTGCAGCTGTAAGGGTTCAGGAGACTGCACCAGAGGATAAGGTTCACAGAGCCACTACTGGTAGCCTCTCCCCCACGCTGCTCCTTAAAGTGACTAGCTAGCCCCTCTCCCCACTCCCTCACCACGTGGGGTCAATGACTAGCTAGCCCCTCTCCCCACCCCCTTCCACGCTACATGGCCCCTCCTCCCTCCTCCCTCACCACGTGGGGTCTGCCTCTCTTATGGTGCCTCCCTTGGGAGTCTTCTTTTTCGACTTCAGCCGACTGATATCTGCAACAGTCAGGCTCTCTTCTTCACGACTGTCACGACTGGCAAGTAGTGAGTCCTCCACACCTAGCAGCAATACAGGCGGAGTACAGATCAACTCAATTGCTATATCAGAACCAAAAGTGATACTGACAAAAGCATTACACCGCTGATAATGTTTGTCAATAATGACGTGGCTAGTTATTTTGTCAACTCTGAACGAAGAGGGAAGGAGAAAGGGAAGGAGGGTAGGAGTAGCCTCATCTAATTTTGTGAGCTTTATGCTCCAAAATATTCGAGTTCAAGCAGGGTCCATAAGATTAGTTCTGGGGGATCTCACCCTAGACACCCCCAGCTAGCCCTGGTCTCATTCCCAGACTACTAAGTTTGGGAATGAGACTTAGGCCCCAGGGCATACTTGAGGTAATGAAAATCTAGGGACTTCCATAATCTCATGCTGTAGACACTTTAATCCTGCCTTCTCCCTCCTCCCGCGCTTAGCACCCTAATATACCTCCCACTAGGGCCGCTGTAGACACTTTAATCCTGCCTTCTCCCTCCTCCCGCGCTTAGCACCCTAATATACCTCCCACTAGGGCCGTCTGTGACTCGTGCGAGGCATCCATCGAGGATTCTGCTTCTTGCAACTCGACATAGTTGGCCGTAAGACCCTCCTCACCGATCCCGTCCATAATTTAATACCAAAACTTCTCCAACACTGGCGCCCAGTTCGCTTTCTTTAGCTACTCCACTATGTAAGCTATAGCATCATATGACAGCATAGTACCTGGTTCGATTTGGAGCTCTGCTTGCTGCAGGGAAGCCATAATGATCAATCCCAGGAGGCGTGGTCAAGTAAATTACCCAAATAAACAATTTACTTAACGCATATTTAGATCACCCACGTGTTGAAGCATGTCTAAAGTAAGAAGATATGCAGGGAAGAAAGCTAATAGCCATGGACAGAAGAGCCGTCTCTACGCCAGATTGAAGGGCGTCAGAAAGATTGGTATTAGAAGACAACAGCCAAAGGTAGAATTCAGTACCAGGCTAGCCAGAAGATGGAGATCACTTGGCAACCCACCAGTGATCTCCGCCTTCATACTAGGTCAAGAACGTAATTTAGACTTAGGAGTTTAATATGGTCCAATTGCATCTGACTGAGTTCTACACTCGAGTCAAGATGTCCGCACGAAATATGTTGACTGTTGATGAGGTTGAAGAGTACATAATTTAAAGTGCCTTAGCATTCTTCCAGGTTGGCAAAAGACACTTAAGGTCAGAGGTCAAGAAAAGGCCGGAACCGCTAGGAGAGGGTCAACTGACTGCAGCTAACAGTGAGGGAGCAGCGGCCGCCAACCACAGCAGAGGACGAGGATGTATGGTAGGAAGGACAATTGTTTCAAAAGGTACTAGACAATTGAAGAGAGAAAATGAGAATACAAATTTTCCGGTGATGGAATCTGCTGTAACCAAAAAGAATGGAAATGTGATTTCAGGAATGGAGGAATGGTATCAGTTACAGACCCCCCCGGCTGTCGTCCGTGCCCTGAGTGAGCTTGGTTTCAGGACACCCACTGAGATCCAACGCCGTGCCATTCCACCTGCCATTGAAGAACAATGCAATGTCATTGGTGCAGCAGAAACAGTAAGTTGGCTGATCCTCTTACAATTCTTAGCTGGTAATGGAGCCATTTGTAGACAGCCGTGGAATGGACTACATCCGTGTGTACACCTATCGTATGCTACATTTTGCACTCTTTAGGGATCTGGAAAAACATTGGCCTTTGCAATACCCATTCTTCATTACATCCTCCATAACTGCAAGTGTGAGACCACACCCGCAATGACCACACCCCTATCACAGGAGAAGGGTTGCAAGGAGGAGATAATCGACTTAAACCAGGTCAGCTTACTTGTTATTTAATTAGATAGACTTAAATATTTACGCTCCTGGCTTTCAATAGCAGTTTTGGACATTTTATTTCAGGTAGTGTACCTCACAAAGGAAGGGGTGGAGCTGGGGGTGGAATTTGGAGCAGAAGATCGAGAAGAGGGTAAGAGTCATGACATCATTGTAGGATCACATTCTCTTTACGATGATGTCACTACCAGGTCACATGATGACATCACTGCAGGCCCACGAGATGCTGGCTACAAGAGCTCTGAAGATGATTCAAGTCCTGACATATCTGGAGAGCACCCATCTTCGAATTCCGAAGCTAGTTCCCCTAGTGACCTTGATGGAAGCAGAGAGGGACCCAATAGGAGGAGAGGGTTAGGACTGGTGACCTACCGAGACAACATCCCTGATGAGGAATTTGAGCGGATGCTGAGAAGCGGAGGGTCACATGACCATACCATTGGCCCTAACACTGAGTCACATGATGCGCCTGATACTGTCAATGCAAAGTCTCTAGGTGGCTACTGTGGTACTCTCGTTGCCCTCATTCTAACTCCCACGAGGGAGCTGGCGCTGCAGGTTCACTCACACATCAAAGCAGCTGCTAAGTACACTGGAATAAAGGTATGGTTACCTACTTACAGTCAGGAGCCTTCCTAGTATTCGTAATACTATTCTTTCTATAACAACCTGTGTAGTACAGTAACTACATGACTAGCCTCGTTCCCAGGCTCTTGCGTGGGCAGAGTCCCTCCGCTAGAGCCTGGGAACGAGGCTACTACATGACGAACTATAACCTGGCTTGATCAATGATGTAACAGCATAACACAGCTCACGACATGCCATCCCTGAGCCTTCATTTGGTGTTCTTTTGTGCGTAGGTGTGTGTGGTGGTGGGAGGTATGGCGATAGAGAAGCAGGAGCGTCTGCTGAGACAGCTGCCGCCCATTGTCGTCGCTACCCCTGGTCGCTTGTGGAAACTCATGAATGAAGTAGGATGATATCATAAGTGTGTAGGTATGATCTAATAATGATGTAATGCTCTTATCACCAGGGCGACTCTCACCTGCGCTCCTTAGACCATCTAAAGTTTCTAGTACTGGATGAAGCTGATCGCATGGTGGAGTACGGCCACTACCAGGTATGTAGCCATGCAACAAGCCTGGGGAGCATGTAGCTACCAGTATGCTAGTGTAATAGCAGTGGGATCTCCAAACTTTCGTAATTTGTCACTCCACAATGTGTACTCCCTCCACCATTAATAATCCTGTTTACTACCAGTGTTTCAGTTAGGAGAATACCCTGGAAGGGGGGGAGGGGCGAATGCCCCCAAAACCTTGTTTACTGTAGGTTACACTGGCATAGTGCTATCTGCCCATATATGGTATTATGAAAGCTAGCACTTCAGCCACAGTGTTTAATTAGCCACTGCAATAGTTTCATGCCCCCTCACCAGCTGCAATAGTTTCATGCCCCCTCACCAGCTGCTAGTGTGTGCTGAAAGTAGTGTCCATTGCCTCTGCTGTCCAGGAACTGGGACGAATTATTGACCGAGTGAATGGGACAGGGGGAGCAGCCTCCCGTCAGACGCTGGTGTTCTCAGCTACCTTGACCCTTCCTCGGAGGAGCACAGAGCGAAAGAAAAAGAAGCGTGGCATGTCCCGTGAGGAGAGCCTCGGTAGGTGTAGCATTCTGGTAGTACACTGTTGCTATTTATATATATGGGTGTGCTATTATTCAGGGTGTGCGTTTGTTCAGGGATAAAGTTAAGGTGGGCATTTAATTGACTGCCTCCCTCGCCAGATACCCTGATGACTCGGGTTGGACTGAGTGAGGGTGAGGGTGGAAAGATGAGGCGAGTGGGAGGAGTAAAGGTGGTGGACCTGACGCAGGCCAGGGGAACGGTAGCCACACTGACGGAAACCAAGATTACATGCAGCAATCAGGAGAAGGTAGCCAGTCAATTTCAAATCTTGTAGACATGGAACTAGTGATGTGATCCCATTCCCATTCTGCTTGGATCCAGGATGCGTACCTATACTACTTCCTTCTAATGTATCCCGGGAGGACACTGGTATTTGTGAACAGCATTGACTGTCTGCAGAGGGTGCGGTCTCTACTGCTGTTGCTCCGTCTCCAGCCGCTCCCTCTCCACGCCCACCTGCAGCAGAAGCAGAGGATCAAGAACCTTGAAAGGTGAGGATGTCAGGGAATTAAGGGTGACCTTTGTCGCAATCATGAGTGGAGTGTTACTAAAGCACTGTTACGTATCTTTGTACATGTTCCTTACTGTGTATGTGTCATACCATGCGGCTGTTTTTTTGTGGGTGTAATTTTTCACTATTCTCTCATATTGACTGTCAGTAGAAATATTCACCCTATGTATTGCCCTGTATAGGTTTGCCTCTAACCCGACTGGTCTGTTGCTGGCGTCTGATGTGGCAGCACGAGGTCTGGACATACCCAGTGTCCAGCATGTCATCCATTACCAGGTGCCACGCAACTCAGAGGTGGGCTGCTATTAGAATAGATATATAGCGAGGTATTGCTTACTGACTATCTGACTATAGAGAAAATACACGTTGGTAACCTAGGTAACCTCAGGGAAAAAGTAAGTACATTGTATGGTTAAGTTTTTGGAATGGGAATGGGCTTTACCATATCTGTGAAGAATATAAACACAGATAAACCTTCTAGCTGAGTTTATACTCCATATCCAGTATATACCATTATAGGCAGTCACATCTGATGCACTACTGTGCCTTGAGGACATGTAGATACAATGATTTGCACTGTGTTGCCAAGTGAGTTTGTGTGCAGTGAAGCTTCTTGTCCTTCAAATCAGCTGCTAGACCTGACTGATAAGGCATATACATGTAAGTGTTCCTCCCATGTCTTTGTACTGGTCTTCTCCATAGCTCTACGTCCATCGTAGCGGTCGCACAGCTCGGGCTCAGGCTGAGGGACTGAGTGTGATTATCGTGGGACCGGATGAGGTCAGAGCCTACAGGAACATCTGCAAGACTCTCAACAGAGGTGGGTGTGGACATGCAGTGTGTGGGGTTTATGTGGGTGGGGCAGATGGTGGCTGGAACCTCACACTGGTACATAGATATGTCCTGACATCATATACCCACTTGCGTACACACACCCCTATAGATGAACTATCAACGTTTCCCATTAACCCTACCTATTTAAAGCCCATCAGAGTACGAGTCGGACTGGCCCGACGGATCGACTCCTGGGAACATAAGCGGCGAAAGTCGAAGAAGAGCAACGATTGGCTCATCCAGTCAGCCAAAGCCATGGACATTGAGCTGGATGAAGACATGTATCCATGGCAACTTGAACTAAATCTCATTCACCAGGGGCACTAGCTTTCACTGCATATGTCCCTTGAATTGGGTTTACCAAGCTTACAGCAAGTACATGTACGTAGAAACGTTCGGCCTGAGGCCTTTGAATTTAGTGGCATGGAATATTGCTGTACATATAGTTCTAGAGCACAGGATTTAATTGTCTCCTTGACAGCTGTCAGGCTTATGAAGGACTCTGGGGGCAGTGATCAGGCCCGAGTTCAATCTATGAAGGGTAATGCACACTAAAAACTCTATGAACTGTTAACTGCAAAGTCCAAGCCTTTTTTGGAGCAGCTGAACATGTCTGTGTTTTAATAAGACCCCATGGATACCAAGTCTCTGAACCTGGCCTGGAGCACTGCTACAATATGTGTGGTAGAGGGTTTAGTAATGTGTTCTTCCCATATGATGGTGATGTAATTCTCTTTCGTCTCTAGCTGAGCTGGATCTCCTCCTGAGGACCCCCATCCTTCCGAGGAGTGTATCCATGACGTTCCCAACTCGTGATGAAAACCACGCTATACTAGCTAGAGTAAGAGGTAAGAGTTTGGAACTTATGGTTGGAAAAGAAATGCAGTTAGTTATTAAAACACTCGTTCTTCCACAGAAGCCTCAACAACAGCTGCTGACAAGACTCAGAGAGTGGTGACAGCAGAAGACAAGGCAGCTTTGGCTGTGGCCAGACAGAAACTAGCTAGAAAACATTATCATAGAGTGTAACAACCATTATCATTGTAGTGAGAAAATGTTATTCAGTTAGCATTAAAGGCACTTAATTTGTACATGACTATTGTGCAAGCAGCTTATTAAGGGGTACGTGGCAGGCATTCTTTTAGCCCTTCAAAATTATTATTGGAGGGATGAACAATTAGACTCACTGTCGGGAAATATATCTGTAAAACAAGAATACAGTGATAGTGTTACGTGCATGGGTTTGTACATGTATGCAGAAAATGTGGCTGGTAGCTAGCTGCTGCTATTGTGTGGCAGGACAATCGTATGTGTTGCTATAGCGATTAACGTCATCTGACCAATCAGTGAGCAGCATAAGCCATGCCCTGCTATCAGGAGTGGTGATTGGTTGTGGGTTGCTTGGAGAAATGGTCAGCCCCTGCCCTTGGATGTATTCCCGCCAATTGTCATAGCGATCTTGCCACATTCCGAGTTCTTCCTGCCACACATCTTCCAGTGTCCTCCCGTCCTCAATTCCTCCCACTGGCATTTCCACTGCACGTGTGTGTGTGTGTGTGTGTGCTACACATAATATGCATGCCTCTGCAAACTATACCACCGGTTCTGCGTTAGAACCTCAGCCCATTTAATGAATGTTGACAGATTTCACAAGCACCTGATTTACCCAGTATAAAGGCAGTGTCCTAGCTAGGTACATGTTCTCTCATGTTGGGAAGCATTTTAAAATCCTTGGTCTCTATAAATTATGCAAGCGCCAAAATCTGAGCAGAGGTCTGAAACTGTAGTGTCTCTAAGCTACTATAGATTACCACAAGGAGGTGACATATGGCCAAGCGGTTAAAGCATTTGACTGTGGACCAAAAGGAACGGGTTCAAATCCTACCAGGTAAGTATCTCCTCTCCTCAGAAGATCAGCCTTTGACTGAAAGGTAAAAATTCAATTCCTGGTTTATTACTTTTCCCCCCACCTTGTGTTTGCACCTGGCTGAACACGCCCTCTTGCTCTGCAGCTCCCTCCCAAATTCCCCTGAGGGTGTTCCACTGCTCACGAGCCGTCAGCCATTGCTCCTCAGCACCCAGGCTGGTGTCTCTCTCCAGTATGGGCACTTCCAACCCACAGTCAGCTGCTGTAGAGCGCCAAGCCTCCAGTTCCAAATAGAACTGACAGAGATCACGTTGCCATTGTTCTGACGAGAGAGCGAAAGATACTGGGGTGAAACAAATATCAGATAGATAGAAATTTTAATTTGTCAAGCGGGAGTGCCACATCTACACAAGGTGTAGGTCTTAAGACATATTTTACAAATGGCGAGAGCTGCTAACCTGGTAGACAATCTGCTGAGCAGTTTCCATTGTCACACTGCCCTCCCACTAGCGATACCAGCACCAACGCCAGCCAGCAGCTTCGGAAGAGCATCGTAGCAGCCGTCATTGCTCTCGTTTGTGCGTACGTGTGTGAATCTACCACGCCTCCTTTGCTGCGCTGAAGCTGCAGCCCCACCCCCATTGTATCACGTGAATTCCTGACCACGTGGTACAAACAAACAACATAAAAATGGAAGAGGGGAAGGTCGCTAATGGAGCTGAGAAGGGGAACGGTAAGCTCTTGAATACTTTGATAGATCGCTTAATAGTGATTGCATGCAGTAGGGGTACCATCACTTTCCCCCTCCTCCCTCCCTCCGTTCCTTCCTTCCTTTCTCCCTCCCTCTTTGTCTCCCTCTCTCACTCCCTCCTAGCCTCCACCGGCAAACGTCCCCAGGGGGTTAAGCGTCGCAGGAACCCCACACAACGTGACCCCAATGCTCCAAAGCGGCCATGCACTGCCTACCAGCTGTTTTTCAGTGGAGCAAGCGAGCAGCTCCGTAGCAACCAGCCTGACATCAAGTTTTCCGAACTATCCCATACCCTAGCAGCTCAATGGACTAGCAAATCTCTGGAACAAAAGCAGGTAGAAAGAATTAACAGCTGTTATACCTCACAGGGTTCAGTGTTACATGTACCAATGATTTATAACCAGGATCTGTTGTGTACATCGTTTTGGTGCTGTGGTAATGGAAATTATGATGTCAGGTGTACTTTTAGTGAGTGGGGGAAAAGTATTTAGTGCCTATAATGAATCTTTCAACTGTTGACTACTAGTACTAACTTCGTGCAATAGCTCCAGGCAGACTTCACTCCTAGAGACTTAGGACTTTAAATGGATGGGATTGTCCCGTCTTTGGCAACTGCGCCAGAACAAATTGTAGGTGAATAAACCCTCCCTAGAGCAAGATGGCACTTGACGTTGGTAAGTATCCTGCCACCTTAATATTGTTGAGACACGTCTTTGGCAGCATTCACGCCCCAGCAGTGGTCAGCCATTCAAGGAGGTGAGCCTGTCTTCTCTGTCCTTGTAGCCGTACCTGGAGTTGTCTGAGAGGGACAAACAACGCCACATTCGAGAGATGGATGAATACCAGAAAACCGACTCTTACAAGCAGTTCATGAGTTCCTTGAAGGCCAAGAATGAAGGTACTTCTTGTAGATAAATCCATTATGTGCAGCTGTGTGGTAACACGGGAATGACGTAATACTGTGTCTGTATTTGCCTTCAGCCAAAGTCGACAGTGAACTGGAAAAGGGTGCTGCAAACAAGTCACTGGTACTTTCAATTGTTATTATGTGCGCCTGTATATGTAGAACCCATTAACTAACACTTTGACACTCCTGTACTTGCATTCTCTTCAGTACATAAGACATACGCACACACATAATATACACATTACACATGATACGATGTACACGTGCACACACGTAAACAGGGAAAGCCTGCTGCCGAGTCCGATGCCCCACCCACTTCCTCCAAGCCCACGCCCATCTCACTGCAGCAAGACTTTATCCCAGGAACCGACATTCCCATCTTCACCGAGCATTTTTTGAAGTACAACAGAGGTGTGTGTCATGTGATAGTCACATGTTGCTCACATGATCACACACAATAATAGGAACTCCTTAACAAATTTTCTATTACTGTTACGTGACCACCTCTCTATGTTAATTACATGCCCCCAGAGATGGAGTCGGAAGTCCGTAAGCTGCGCCAGGCCAACTCGGAGCTGGAAGAAGAGAACGCTCTTCTGAGCAGACATGTAGAAAACATGCAAATAGCCATTAGGAGAATGCAGGCCGAAATGGAAAAGCATCAGACAAGAAACGCAGCACTAAAGGTGTGTTCTCAAGTAGTTCAGAGCGAACTTCAGTATGCATCACACAGTCTTGTGTGCCCAGACCCTCCACCTGCCCCCTTAAATTGAGGGGGTCTAGGGGTCGTATTTATCATGTGGCTGGATAAAATCTGGAGTGGGAAGCCTGGGTATGAAGCTATTTGTGACCTGCCACGCAAAAACTCCGCACTTTGTTGCATTTTTACCAGGTGTACCAGGTAGTCAGTCACTCAGTGGGTCACAGTTAGTTTTTGTCTGGCCATCCCTGATCCCTTACGGCTGTAACGTGTGTCCTTCCCTGTGCTCACATCCAGGACCATCTTGAGAGCATTCGTAGAGTGACCTCAGCAGTATTCCATGACACCCCTCTTCCCGGGACGAATGACACACCCACCCAAGACAACATCGATAGCTATATGGGAAAACTACAGGTGAGTCACTGACACTAATTCTACCGTTTCCACAGTAACTGTTTTGATATTGTGGGCTCATGTAGGTAATCAGCCTAGTTCCTAGGGCTACACTTCAGCTGTTGTCACTAGCAGTACGTACAAACCTGCTGCAACTGTGGTGCAGGCCTGGGCAGAAAGCATACACTCTCGTGGAGGTGAGAACATGTAAGCCTCTCGTGGAGCTGAGAATTAGGCTTTGAGGAGGTAATCTCCAGCTCCGACCTTGAGTTATAGCGTTTCAGCACTTAGTCTGTGGTACAAACTAGTGGGCTTCGAAGAGTACATGTAGCTATAGATTCACTGCCTTCCTTTGTTGTCTGAGAACTGCAATTTAATCACCGTTTTATTACTCCATTACAGGTGATTATTGCTAGTGATCCAAAGAAGCGTGCTGACTTGGTTACCATGGTAACAAACGTTGCTCAGCAACTGGTGAAAGAGCTTCATCCTCCGGTGAACGATGACCAGAGCACACAGCTGGAGGCTGTGGAGCAAGCCTAGCTAACCATTTAACATTTCTATACCACTTTATCCACCATGCTTTTTGAACACAAGGCCAAAGGGATGCATTGCGCCTTGGGACGCCATCCATACCTCCTCTGATTCTCAGTACTTCATCAGCATGTCACATCAGCAGATTCTACCTTACAGCTGTTAAATATTTTACCACTGCACTTCATCTTTGCATTCAGTATCAGTTTTTCAGTTCATCGTTGTCATTACTAATGCATGCCGGTAGCTGTAATTTGTAAGTCCCTCAGTCTCCAGCCCGTTCCGCAGCTTTCTTTTTTTACAAGGAAAGCTGAGTAGTGGAGCCTGCATGGGAATGAGACTGGAAAATGGGGCCTGCATTGGAATGGGGCTGAAATGTGGAGCCTGGGATTCAAAAGCGGCTATGTAGGCATGGCGACATTACTGGTGAATTGATACAGTAACAGATAGACTGGGCCTGAAGTCCATCTGGCCGTACATGTAAAGTTTCAGACACTACACTACGTGATTGGTACGCGTCCAGTCCATGTGACATTGGAATGGAACTAGGCTAGAGGGTTACGGAACTTGGCCCCGGCAAAGGTGGCTTGGTCTCCGAGTTCCTCTTCAATGCGCAGTATCTGGTTGTATTTGGCCAGTCGCTCCGAGCGACACGGGGCACCAGTCTTGATTTGGCCTGGGTTGGCAGAAATAACACTCAGTTATGCTAGGCATACCCCAATCAGTCATACAGCTTTCCTCGCCTCCCACTCACCTGTGCAGAGGCCCACTACTAGGTCAGCGATGAACGTGTCCTCCGTCTCTCCGCTGCGATGGCTCACCATCACGCCCCAGCCATTGGCCTGCGCCAGCTTGCATGCCTGGATGGACTCTGTCACCGAGCCAATCTGGTTCACCTTCAGCAAGAGAGCATTGCACGCCTTCTTCTCAATGGCAACCTGGAGGAAGGAGAACAGGGGAAAGTGCCGTGTCATCTCTCTAGTGTAGCCTTCAAACACCACACCCCCCAAAGCCACACCCCAATTCCTACAAGAGAATTTTCCCATTGCAGTTTCACCAAAATACATCTTATTCTCATGTGAGCTGAGAGGCTCGGGTCATGTGAGCCGAGAAGCTCGGGCAAAGACCATTTACTAATTAATAACTATTATTATACCGACTCCACCCCTAGTAGCTGTAGATTAAACAACGATTATCCATGTAGCTAGCAGCTTAGGCATCCTTCTTGCCGACCTAGGCCTTGAAAGTCGTCACCTTTTGAATATCGAATTGCATGTAACGGCAGGCTGCACACAGCGAAACTGGTGTACATAGTGCTAATTCCCATTTGTGCTAGTCTTTAGTACGCACCTTGATTCTTTTAGGGTTTGTAACGAGGAGGTCGTCCCCTACAATCTGAATTTCAGTCTTTTCTGTCAGACGGGTCCAGGCCTCCCAGTCGTCCTGGTCAAAGCAGTCCTCAATCGACACAATCGGGTACCCTTGAATGAACTCCTGATAGATCTCCGCCAGCTGGTCACCTGGAGAGGTGGAGAGGAGAGAGAGAAAATGTGAACTCTTCGTTGCTCTACATACGTAGACACCAAACTCTTCCTCCATCTATGTAACCAGGCCATACATCGATCCGCTCACCAGTCAGCCACTTGGTGGGATCAGAGGCAGGGTTCTTGAAGTCCAAGTCGTACTTCCCATCCTTGTAGAACTCCGAGGCAGCTGTATCCATTCCGATCTGGACCCTGCCCGTGTAGCCAGCCTTCTCAATGGCCTGTTTCAGGAGCTCTAGACCTTCTTTGTTGTCCTGGTGGGTGGGGCCAGTGGGCGGGGCAAAGTTAATATTCGACTTCAATCTTTAGTCAGCTATACCCTGTTGCTGAAAATTTCTAGATTGTGTCTGTCTGTCTGTCTGTCTGGTCGTCCACACATCACCTGTGCTAAATTACGTTATAATGCCCTGAGCAGTGGAAGAGTTTGCAGGCTAATACAGCAAGGTATGTCAAGCTAGCGTGGTTTGTGTTGCCTAGGCAACAAAGTCAAGTTTCAAGTGAAATCCCATACTGCGAGCAAAATACCTGAATATTAGGGGCAAAGCCCCCCTCATCTCCAACGTTGGTGGCGTCCTGACCATAGCGCTTCTTGACGACAGCTTTGAGGTTGTGGTAGACCTCGGCTCCCATCTGCACCGCCTCTCGGAAGGACCTGGCACCAGTCGGCAGAATCATGAACTCCTGCATGGCCAGCTTGTTGCCGGCGTGACTGCCGCCGTTGATCACGTTGAAGGCGGGGCAGGGGAGGATCACCTGGGGGTGGAGTGGAACAGTTTGGGCGTCACCTGTTACAATTCCTTTTGTGGGCAAGAAATGGGGCAATCCCCGGGTAGAAATGGGGCAATCCCCGGGTAGAAATGGGGCAATCCCCGGGTAGTGGGTAGAAAATTCTGTTGTGTACTTCGATCGCATTGCTGCGTTGTATCTCTAAACTTCTGATAAGGGCGGGGCTCGTACGAGACACAGAGTTGTAAATTGATAATATCCATAGCAACTATGAGACCTGCATGAGCCCACCCTTACTGGACTAGGATGGGCACATTCTGGAACAGCAGCCTGTCAAGTAGCACTGTAGGAGAGGCCACACCCACTACCCCCCTACCTGCTTATTCCCAGCGAGGTCAGCAATGTGGCGGTAAAGGGGAACCCCCTTGTGGGCGGCACCTGCCTTGCACACGGCCAGAGACACACCCAGGATGGCATTGGCCCCGAGTTTGCTCTTGTTCTCGGTGCCGTCCAGGTCCAACATCAGCTGATCCACGGCCTCCTGCTTCGTTACATCAATATTCTTTGCAATTAGGGCAGGGCCAATTATCTGGTGAGCAGATATAATATACATGCAATAGAGAAAATTACTCATGGTTAAATGGAGAGTAAAAAATCGTTACGAACACCTCTGCTATTGTACTGACATTTCCAGCACTGCATTTCTATTGTGCTATAGGTGTCCACTATTCCATACGGTGTCTAAAAGGGTGAGCTAGCCGCACTATATGGAGGGATCTGTACAGCAATTATATTTTACCCAAACCGGGGTCTCGGTCTAGCAGGTGTAATCTAAGCAAGTACTGGGAAGCAGTGACAGTATATGTCATCTACTGAGTGACTACCCACCACTTTTTGCATTTTTGAGCGTGCGTACTTCAAAGATGTGCATCTCCGGAACACTACACACTGTCTACATGAACCATGGGTTATTTATATACAGTAATAACCCAGAAAGAAAGCCTTCCAACCACACCGCAAGGAAGAGGCACGGCTGAATTCATGGAATTCAAACCGTCCAATCTAGAGAGAATAGTTGGTACCATACAAGTACTAGCCTTCAACTAATAACGATCATGGTCAAGAATGGCACGAACTCTGACCCTTTGTGGTATGACTGAACGGCTTCATTTCTGGGTCAACAGTGCAGCAACGCCCACTGTAAAAACAACCATGGAGATTGTGTTTAGTGTTACAGAGATATGTGTCTTTGGAGTCTATGCATTCGAGTTTTCTCACATTTGGTCAAATTGTAAAAAACAATTTTTTTTTTTAAACTCTGGTCCTAGCCGCTCACTCCTTTAGAGAAGCGGGCATCGGACCAAGCCGAGGGTGGCCCACCTTGTTGACGTTGTCCACAGCCTTGAGCACGCCCTTCCCCAGAAACCTGGCGGGGTCCTTGTCCCTCAGCTCCAGAGCCTCGTAGATGCCGGTGGAAGCACCTGAGGGAACAGCAGCACGGAAGAGCCCCTTGCTGGTCGTGATGTCCACCTCCACGGTGGGGTTCCCCCGGCTGTCCAAGATCTCCCGGGCGTGTATCTTCGAGACTCCTGACATCTTTGCTGGCTGGCTCTGCAAATTGGGAGGGAAGCCTTTCAGCTCAGTCATTAGAATGGCTTCAGGTGCTGTGCACAATAATGTGCAAAAACTGCTATCAATAAACTTTAGTGGACACCAATGGGACAAAAATTTTGGCCATTTTCCTTATCTCAGAATTAAATACTGAATGAATGGAACTACTTTGGTAGAGTATAGTTGGCATAGTCCGCAAATGGGCAGTGGCTTTCAAATGCTTAATTAGGTTAGGCTGTCTGATCATACTCTGCAATCAGGGCTGTGATAACAGTCTCTAGCCTCGTTCCCAGGCTTCCCCGCTCGCTTTGCGAGGGCTAAACAGCCTCAGCTGCAGCCATTGGATAGTGTCCACATGATGGTGTCCTTCCTTTGTCTCCTAGCACACCTCTGATAATTCTGTATCTTGCAGTTGCGGACCCAAATAGAGTGGGTAGGTTGGCTCGAAAATTAAAGCAATTAGCGATCAATTAACTCCCTATTCAAGTGCTATTTGTTGGGCTCTTCATATTAATTGCATGCTACCAATCGTTAGCTACAGCTATAGCTAATCACTACATTGTGTTCTGCTTCCTTTGCAGGGGCAATCCATTACAAGAATTAGTGCTTAGGTTGGTCAGCTTGCAAAACAGCAAATTTTAAAGTGGCCTTACACTTCAGCCCTGAAAAACGATAGCTGACAAGGTTGCATCTCCAACTGCTGCTACATCTCTTCCTACAATAATTTATTAAATCAGTCAGCTACCCGGTAGCTAGTAGATACAATATATTTGCAAATCATTTATAAACTGGATCCGCAGTCTTAGTACCATACCTATTAGCAGTTTGTAGCTCCCGTCCAAAGAATACAGCAGTACGCAGCCCTGATGATCGATGGAGTCGTGCGATGGCAAAGGTCAGCGTTTAATAGCGTGGGACAGGTGCGGGGAGTGGTGTATTATGATGTCATAGAGTGGTTTGCATGTGATTTCACTGTAATCTACGTATTCGGAAGAATATCCAAGATACAGGTGTGTCCATCCTGTCCTTTCGTAGATCACATTGAAGGTGATGTTGTGAAGTGCTTATGATTTCCCCCCAACAAGTTGCGTTTTGTCAAAAGACCTGAGAGAAGCTAAAGACACAGGACAAGTTTTACCTAAGCAGTTCGAGGCAAGACATACTTTGTCGAGAAAAAGACTTTAGAAGACGAGAGATTTTCACTACCATTCCTAATAGCAAGTGCTGGTTCTTTGGGCGGGGGGTTAGCCGCTTTCTGAGCTGTAACTGGAGAAGTTACTGGAGTGGTATCTTGACAACGAATTGAGTATAGACTATTGCAGTCACTGCTGGCCAGTAGCACTGCTATCTACCCATCACCTGCCATTTCTATCAAGACTGGCTGCTACAGCCTCTACTGCCAGCTGGGTTCGAAGAATCATGGGTGACTCATGGTCGTGTTTAACGTGTTTTGGAGTAGAAGAACCTCCGGTAAGATGTAGGGGACTGGTAGTCTAATTGGTAGGAGTGTGTGTTGTATTAAAGTCATGTATTGTCCTGGTAAGGTTGCTAACACTACTTGCGAAACCATGATGGTTTTGTGGGTGGTTGGTTTTTTGTACCTCCTGGCTGTGAGTGCAGCTGTGCTTAGTTTTAGAAATCGTTTATGTTAACAAGGTAGAATTTGGCTTTGTTCTAGCGTGTGCACAGGATACTGCTGCTCTTATATTGTTTAGTCTAACATACTTACCTTAGAATGCGGTGTTATACTTGTCTGCTGTGAGCTTGTCTGCTTTGAGCTTGTCCCTATCCAGCCTTTTTCTAGAGTTCCATTTGCATGTTTCTAGGTTGCGTGAGGCAGCTTAACTTTCTTGGCCATGAACGTGGTGGAAACCGGCATTTACTGGGTGCCCCTACCTGTTGGGAGGGGATCAGAAAGTGTTGATTACTACTGATGTCTCTTAGTAGAGAGTAATTAGGTTGGTGTGCTTTGTTTGGGGTTGGTGAGGGATGGCTGTACTGGTTGAGTGGCTTCCTACTTCAAACAAAAAGACTATCTAGTTTCGGAGAACATTCCTGGAGACATCATGAGGCAACTGGGTTACCTGGGCCGTAGTATCTAGTCCACCAGAGAGAAGGTGATTTGGGCTTGCAGCACTGAAGATTCTACTCCTTGCACTATCTTTACATGGAAGCCCTGATTGAGTGTTAATTACCTAGTTTGTGCTTCAGTTTGTTCTTCCTAAGCTGAACTCTTGCCGTGAAGTCCTATGAGAGAGCAGTTTAGGCTAACCCACAGAGTTTCTGAACTCCAGCAGACTCAATCATCAGACAAATGCAGTCTGCAGTCCATTCCTTTAGCTTGGGTCAATCCTCTTAGGGCTATACTATTTGAGTAGCACGCCATATAAGATGCAGCATCATGTATAACATAGCTTCCAGATTCCTGGTAGTGCTGTAGTGGTCCCAGTTCCATTCCCTTATCAAAGAGTGGCTGGAACCAAGACAGTTGACCCCTTTGGTAGCTTTTTGTACCTATATGGTACTCTATAGGATGCGGTATCATGTTTTGCTATTTTTGGTATTCCAAAAATAACTTAATACTATTCCAGTTCCTATATTTGTGTGTTATTTTAGAGCCAGCAATTGACCATCTGCTACATGTGTTATGGCAGTAGGTAGTATACCCACTGCTATGCCACACTTCTCCATACTGTTCATACATTAGGCAGGGCCTACAAGCTACTACTACATAAGTTGTTTTGCTCTGAGGTCTAGCAAACAGGCAGAGGATATTGTTATATTTAGGGCCAGCAGTTAGGCCATGTAGCTTATAGGCCCTGCATGAATGGTACGATGGTCATGTGACCAGTGGGCCTATAGCCTATGATCTGAGTATCACTGTAGTTCATGGTTAGCCCTCTCCAGTGGCTGTGAACCATCGCCTGCTATCTTACAGTCACTTACAGTGTGTCACAGTATATTGGCCAGTTCCATCCGTGAACCAAATACCACAGCATATGAGGAATTGTTTGTTTGTGTGATAACTATAGGATCCTGTGCTGTTTTCCTTGGCAGTAGAACAGTGACTCTAGCGGTTGCCATGGGAGAGCAGTGGCTTTGAAAGTACAGTGTGGGTGTGTGTAGCCTCACAATGCTAAACTGTAGCTTCCAAGTCAGTGGTGAATGTGGTCCTTAATCAATTTGAAGCAGCCCCTCATTGAGTGAGCTGGTCATGTGCTGTCCACTAGTGGTTGACACTGTGTTCTTGTAGAAGGTAAGGACAACACTTTTGATGTAGCTCTTTGGAAGAAAGACCTGGTGCATGTACTGCCACTTCCTAAACTGGAACACGTCAGCAGTAATTTACGCTTTTACAAGATTGTGACTAGATTGGCACCCACTGTCATTTCATGCATCAGCTTGTATCTGGGCATTCTGGAATCTTACCCAGCTATACCCTCAAGTGAGATCAGAGCCCACTTACCCACTTCCTGGCTTATACCACAATACACTGTTTTTGTTGGAATCTCAGCCAGCCAACCACTTGAAACCCAAGTGAGATCAGAGATCCACTGCCCTGGTTTTATGCTGTTTGTTATTAGGCTTCTCACATCCTCCTAGAAATCTAGTAGGAGCCCACCTCCCCTAATGCTAATGATGAAGATAATAGAGTATAGTGAAATAGTGGCCTGTGTCAGAAGTTGCCATAAAACGAGCAATGTGTTTTTCACCCATTTTTGGTAACTTTGAGGCAGCTTAGAAGTTTCCGTTTATGGTAGCCAAAAATGACATTCTTTTGTCATTTCTCCACGAATGGATACTGTGACATAATTGGGGGAGAAGGGGGAGTAGGCACTAATTGGAGAAAATACATGCAACCGTGCGTGTTTTTTCTCCATTTAGTGCCTACTTTCCTTATAGCGTCTATTCAGCGTCATTGTGGACATCACATGATTAGGACACCACATTTATGTCCTGGGAGTTTCTGGTACTTCAGGCACTGGGTCCACAGTCCAGCTCATGATAAAGGAAAGGCATGGGAGCAGTTAATTAAATTATTTGTGAATCGCATCCCTGGCTAGCCCTAAGATTGCTTTATGTTTTCCACATTTGTATGTATGAATCCACAAGTATCACGTGTGCAATGATTGCATTACTACTTGCAGTAGTCTGCTAGTCCAGTGAGCTGCTGAAAGTTGCTGGATAAGAACGGCCCTGCTGCGTTTTAAATATGCAATATCAATCTTCTTTTTATTTGTGATCACATGGTTCACGGGAGGAATAAATATCATGTGACAATAAACAAACTTTGAATAGTACAGGGAGTGCAATATATTGAAAATGGGTGTGGTCGTGGTGATGAATCTTATTATACTAAATGGTCAATCAGATTTGCAATTGTTGTGATGTTTTACTTCCTGACAAACATGTTGCATGTGCAGTTAGCTATCAGAACTTGCCAAAACAGAATTATCATCGTTACCTACCACTCTTTCGCCGTCTAGGGCAACACAAAACTAATCTAGCTTGACGTACCTTGGCCTATTGAGTCTGCAAACTTCCAGTACCCAGTAGCTTCCACTGCGCTTAGTGGCATAGTATGCAGCGACGTAACTTTGCGCACATAATAATTGCAGACGAATACACACAGACGCAGGAACGTAAAGCAATCCTGGTACCAGCTGAGAAGTGTGCGTCCGGCTGGTAAAGACACTTGGCAGTGGAGCCTGGGAATGCCAAGTTGCTTGTGCAGACTCCCTTCACATTCATAATAGGAGCTGTTTCTGCAACATCCTTTGCTTTCTATCACTTCCTCTGTACTTCCTCCCTGGAGACCCTTGATCCCCTTCCTGTTGTTGCTATTACAGTACAGGAGTGCAGTGAACAGGGGTTATGTACACTGTAGTCCTGAGGTAATTACATGATGTGTTCTCTTCCCTACAGCCCAGACCGAGACGGAAGATTGACAAAAGCTTGATAGGGTTACCGACAAATTTCCAGGTTGGTCCTGAATGCTGTGTTTTTTAATTTCTAGACCGTCCCCAGACCCTTGTGGTATATTCCACATGGCTCCTCAGAGTCTGGCAGGGTGACGGGGTAACGGTGAGAGTCTGGTGGGGTAACAGTGAGAGCCTGGGTAGGTACAGTCGCAAGTGAAGTGTCTTGTAGCTGTTGGTTGGGGTCGCCTGTGTAAGATATCTCCAACAAAAAATTGACAAGCGCAGCTGTTCGACCTTCAGTTGGTTCCGGTGTGTAGCTAATTAGATCATGTGAGTAAGAATAGCAGGTTGCGAAATTTACAAATCTCAGTAGGAAGTGACAGCCTGGGGATGAGGTTGGCAGATAGAAGTTCCTACATCGTGATAACATGTATGTTGTTTCTGTACTCTGGCTCTACACCGGTGGCTTTAGTGCTTTAGTGCAGTTGCTAGTCTCGTGCCCAGACGCCCGCCTCCCGTTCGACGGAGGTGGGCGTGGTCTGGGCACAAGACTATGCAGTTGGCTCTTTGGAACCCAGCAAAATGCCTTTGAATAATAATGACATATCCTTATTATTCAGGGACACTGTTGCCGATCATATGATCGATATATATATATTGCCTGTTGAGTTCCATTGGCTGGGCATGCATAGCTAGTTGTCCTGGCAACGAAGATCACAGGCAGTGTTATCAGACTCTCCAGTAGCGAGTGAAACATGCACGACAGCCTGGGGACAGCCTGGGGACGAGGCTAATTATCGCGTTAGTGTGCAACTGTTTGTAATTTGTGGTTGTCTCTTCCTCCTCACAGCACACAGGCCACATTGGAAGCCATGACTACGGTAGTTCAGATGTAAGTCCATTGCATGTGACGCCAGTATAAACTGTGTGCTTACTCTGTGTATGTGTTTGTGTGTGTGTGTGTGTACAGAGCAGTTAGCTTGAGCTAAGTCAGCATTTAAGGATTAGAGGCAGCATTGTCTACCACCTCTCGGCTACACTGTACTACAGCACAGTATTAGCTAGCCACCCAAGATTAGCAACCTCAGGGCTACCAAAACAAATCTACTAATGTTTCAACCCTATTTGATCTTTAGACTTCAAGAATACCCACTAGATATACAGTGTAAGCACCAGTGTATGAAATTTCAATAGACCTTTTAGCCGTAATGGAGCACTTAATAGAAAAAATACAAGGGAACATGTGGTTTTCTTGTATAAGAACATGCTAGTTCAGCATATCATATACTTCCAATTAATGCTCGCCTTTGCTTCTCATTACACCATAACGATGGAAGGTCTGTTTTGAATCCAGTGCATGTCCAGTGACTAGTACAGTTTAGTTAGCATGCCAGTACATGATCCTGTCTGTGGTCTGAACTAACGACTGTGTCATTGCTATATGCCCTATTCCGTATTATCATTGAGATTGGCTGTGTGCATCTAACAGCTGGCTGTTGGCCATTGTCCATGCAATTTGGCTACCCTAATTAATGTATAGCTGGCTAATCAAATTACTCTCCATTGTTTGCATGCATGGCCAAACATGAAGCCACTGCATAAAGGTCGTATCCTCTTTGCTTCCCTCCTGTATAAGAAATAGCCCTTCCTCTGCTGTCCTTTATTGCTACCCTTACTGTGTCTTCCATCCTTCCTCCTCACAGTTAAATTCAGTACAAACACAGATGCAATCGAAAGGAGGCTACGAGGTCAGTTCCGAGGTCCCCTCGGGTGCAACACCGTCGGGGAACTCTTTGGTATGCACGGCTTCCCTCTGATTTCAGCTCTGGTCATTGTGATGGGAATAATGTGCAGCTATACTGTACATGTGGAATACCATGGGGGTAAAACGAGCACTAAATGGAGATAATACAAGAGAGCATGTGCTTTGATGTAGGTTTCTTGTATGAAACATAAGAACGAGCTTTTACACATCTATTTCTCCAATTAGTGCTCTCCATTGCATCATGATGGTGAATGGTCTATTGGCCTACATTGTGATTTGGTGGATCCCTTGGTTCTTGCCAGCATAGCAGTCTTGTGGCACGTGGATATGTAGATTGCAGCCCATACCAATGCGTTACACTTAACAATCACATGCTGATGCAAGCAGCAAGAACCAAGGAACCATGTCCAGGCTGTTCAGTGGGGCTGACATACATGTATGTGTGTAGGTCTTGTACATGTACGTGTGTAGGTCCTGTACATGTACGTGTGTAGGTACATGTGTAGGTCTGGAGATGAGACTATTGACAAGATCCCCACTGCCAAGTGGTTTAGTAGCTGCCTACTGCTCCTCTGCTGGAGGGGTCAGCGGGTAAAGAGTGGCTGATTAGTACTGTGGATACAATTCCCAGTGGGCCCTGATTTCAGACCGCTGTGAGATAATTTCTGGTTCTTCGTTGCCGTCTGCATAGATTTCTAGGAAATGTTTCGAAAGTTGTATAAACAGCCTCGATCTGGCTTGTACAGTTGCAGATTAGCCTCGATTGAAGGACCGACATTTCTGTCTTGTTACTCTAAGAAAGGGATTTGCACTATAGCATAATACATGCATCTCAATTATTCATGAGACACATGATGTATTTTCATGTGTGTGTTATTTGTGCGGCTGGTCCACAAATTCGTGGCAGGAAATTAACTCACTGTGGCCTTATACATGTACCTCTTTGTCTCAATGCATGTACAAATTGCACCTGTAGGTTAGGCATCCCACAAAACGGTACTTTTTAGAAATTCTCTCGTACTTAGCCAATCAGATTTGTTTATAACCTCCCTCCCTCTCTCCTTCCCTCTCTCTCTCCTCCCTACCTCTCTCCCTTCCCTCTCTCTCCACTGCAGGGGCACTAGCATTAGAAGTTGTGTAGTTCAGAAATGGTACTAATGATTTATTATATTATGCAAATTTTAAAGACCTGGTTACTATCACCAACTGCTGTATTGATGCCTGTAGGGTGTTTTAAAAAGCATGTTTTATCACCTCTCTGTAAACTGCAACCATCAAGTACGTAGGAATGATCGCTCAGGTGTAGCTAACCAAATACAGCATGTGTATATGTATCCACTTTGTGTGTCTTTGTGTGTATTTATTTAAGCCGATTGCACTGAGCACATCTGTGCTGTATAAATGATCATACTGTTGTGTCACATGTATGTACATACAAAATGTATATAGCTATTACTAGCACATGAAAAATTTTTGCTTGTTGTCATGGATACCCTCAACGTCGCTTAACTACAATGATTTCCGGGGGCTGGTGATCCGCTTACATGCTCCGTATATTTTACGTATTCGGTACGTTTGTGGGAGTTTAATACAGTAGCAAGATGCTGTCCAAGAAGGAGCTGGAAGAGCTTCGTCCGTGGGTCTCTGACCTGGTCAAATCGATGCTAGGCTTCTCCGAGTCTACGGTAGTGAGCGCAGCTCTGGACTGCGTCGGGAAGAGCCTCAGTCGGCAGGCAACTACGGGTAGGGATGGCATTCTAATTAATGCACATCTAACTACGGGTAGGGATGCCATTCTAATTAATGCACATCTAGGAGATACCACTGTATTATGTGTATGCACGGATTAGAGAGGTATTAAAGGGAAGTAGTATTTGCTTCAGACCATACCAATTAAAGTTCATATTGCTCCAGCCTGACTGATCCAATTTTGACATAATGCAGGTTTTCTGTATGCACATACACATGCAACTAGACGATCTCCAATTGGTTTCAGAGCTGGTCTAGTGCCATACTGCATGCCAACGTTTCTGCAAAAAAATTTGGGAGTGAACAATCTTGACAGAAATGTAATACACACTATATAGTTCGTAGGTGCTATGCAAATTGATGTGGGCATGTGTAGTTTCTATGGATGGACAACGGATTTCTTGCAGAATGTATGCTGTATTTAGTGCCAGCATTGTCCGTATTTATGCAATACCAGTAAGCTAGTCTCAATGCCTCCAGAGTAGTAAGTGCAGTTAACATGAGTATGCTATTACGTGTTGTGGGTGGGGCTGAGAATGCTATTACGTGTTGTGGGTGGGGCTGAGTATGCTATTACGTGTTGTGGGTGGGGCTGAGAATGCCAAGTGTGAGTGGTCCATGCCATTAGTACGGGTAATCACATGTATTCAAGTGCAATTTGGGAAGAAGTACGGGCAAGGTATTGTACAAGTGAAGTGAATGCAATTTGGGAAGAAGTATGGGCAAGGTATTGTACAAGTGAAGTGAGTGCAATTTTGCCTATTGCAAGTGCAATTAATCCCAATGGCACGAGAATCCCATGTAATCCCATGTTACGGTTCCTATAGTTACAGCATAGAATGTGTACAATTACCAAAACTACAATTATGAAAACAATTGCACTCTTAGAACAGTTGACACTATCACTGTACATGTGGTGCTGATATTCTCATCTTTCCAGAGCAACTGATGCCGTTCTTGGACAATGCCACACCAAAGTTTGTAGAAACAGTATATCGCAGAGTTCTGGAGGTCAGTTAATTACTTACCGTTAGCCTCAACCATTCCATTGTTTGGTACCAGTGGACTATCATATTCAGTTTCTCTCTTTCAGGTCAAGGCGGCAAAACTTGCCAGCAGCAGCTTCTCTGTGAGCTCAGCAGCTTCAAAGAAACGCACAGTGCAGGTGAGCGCAAGGGGTGGGCTGGTCTGAGTACCACACTACGAGCTGGGGTGGGCTGGCCTGGGCCGGCGGCGGTACCAACAGCAGCATGTGCAGTAATACCTTCTGTCCCCATTCCAGGATGTGTTCGGTGAGCTGGAGGAGGAGACACCAAGACCAGCGCCCAAGAGGAAGAGAGTGAGGTACTAGCTACGGTAGTGGACCGGCCGGCAGGAGTTACCCTAGCCTTGTACCCAGGCCACACCCCCCCCCCCCCCCCAAAAGAGTGGACTGGGAACAAGGCTAGAGTTACCCAGGCCTTCTGCACCATGCATACCTGGATGGCTTCAAGTTTTGTACGGTTGCAGGCCATGTGGTCTCTGGTTCTCCGTGTCCCTGTTGGCGATGGTTTTAATTATTACTTCTGCCTCAACTATCTTTGCCTTCTCCTTGCTTCTTAGCGTGAGATACCTTGCACCCAAACCACCTGTTTACCACATATACTAGTGCATACCAGTTACACTAATTAGTTACTTCCTGACGAACATACGTATGTTCGTCAGGAAGTAAAGAAAAGCGAGTCTGATTGGCCTTTCATTGCACTTTCGTATAATAAGAGGCATCACCATGACCATGCCCATTTTTCAATATATTTACGTACCTGATACATGGTATTCCATGCAGAGAGCCTCGCGGGAATCGAGTTGCATTACGTTGCTCAGCTGACCGTTTAGTCAGTCCGAGGCCTTGAGAATGGCGGTCATCAGTTTCCAGCTGCCAAATCAGCCTTACCGCCATTGAGGAACCTTTCGCCGACGTTCCTTAAACACTTACTCTCTCTCCAGTCGTTTTGCAGTGGCTACAGAGGACGATGATGAGGACCTACCCCCTCTTGCCAGCGAGCCTGTCTCGGGCCTGCCCCAGGGGCACATCCAGGAGATGCTGGCCAGCACCATGAAGCAGATTGAGGAGAGGAAGAGACAGACAGTGGTTATGATGGTGAGCAGAGGGGATGGGGGGAGGGGGGACGGGGGGACGGGGGAGGGGATGGCTGAGTATATTTGATAGTTCTGCGAAAGAAGTACATATATAATTGCACATGTCTGTCTGTTTGTCTGTATGTCTGTCTGTATGTATGTATGTATGTATGTATGTAGTAAGTATGTGTATGCATGTATGTTATGTTCATGTGTGTGTACCTGACCCCTCCCTCTGTCTCAGTCCCAGGGTGCCATGCCCCCCAAGTATGTTATGTTCATGTGTGTGTACCTGACCCCTCCCTCTGTCTCAGTCCCAAGGTGCCATGCCCCCCAAGTATGTTATGTTCATGTGTGTGTACCTGACCCCTCCCTCTGTCTCAGTCCCAAGGTGCCATGCCCCCCAAGTATGTTATGTTCATGTGTGTGTACCTGACCCCTCCCTCTGTCTCAGTCCCAGGGTGCCATGCCCCCCAAGTATGTTATGTTCATGTGTGTGTACCTGACCCCTCCCTCTGTCTCAGTCCCAGGGTGCCATGCCCCCCAAGTATGTTATGTTCATGTGTGTGTACCTGACCCCTCCCTCTGTCTCAGTCCCAAGGTGCCATGCCCCCCAAGTATGTTATGTTCATGTGTGTGTACCTGACCCCTCCCTCTGTCTCAGTCCCAGGGTGCCATGCCCCCCAAGTATGTTATGTTCATGTGTGTGTACCTGACCCCTCCCTCTGTCTCAGTCCCAGGGTGCCATGCCCCCCAAGTATGTTATGTTCATGTGTGTGTACCTGACCCCTCCCTCTGTCTCAGTCCCAAGGTGCCATGCCCCCCAAGTATGTTATGTTCATGTGTGTGTACCTGACCCCTCCCTCTGTCTAAGTCCCAGGGTGCCATGCCCCCAAGTATGTTATGTTCATGTGTGTGTACCTGACCCCTCCCTCTGTCTCAGTCCCAGGGTGCCATGCCCCCCAAGTATGTTATGTTCATGTGTGTGTACCTGACCCCTCCCTCTGTCTCAGTCCCAGGGTGCCATGCCCCCCAAGTCAGGTCTCCTTCCCACCCCGTCCTACCCCTCCATTGTCAACACCCCGTCCTACCCCTCCATTGTCAACACCCCGGAGTACCAGCACAACGTCATGTCGGAGGCCATAGGTCAGTTATCTCAGAGCAGCCTCGTCTATTGGTCAGCTCATAAGTGTGATAACTGCCGTTCGTATCTCTGCAGAGAAGGCTAGGAAGGCTGCAGAGCTACAGGCCAGGATACAGAGCCAGCTGCTCAGCAAACCAGGACTGGTGTGTGTGTTGTATCTCTTGTGTGTGTGTGTGTGTCTGTCTGTCTGTCTATCCATCTGTCTGTCTGTCTGTCTGACCATCTGTCTGTCTGTCTGTCCATCTGTCTGTTTGTCTGTCTATATGTATGTGTGTGTGTATGTATATATGTACTGTACATGTATGTGTACAGGGCTGGTGTGTGTATGTATGTATGTATGTATGTATGTATGTACGTATACATGTCTGTATTCACTTAATCTCTCTCATTTTTAGCTCTCTGGACTCAAACCCGGAGAAAAGTAAGCACTATTTCCTCACCTGAGTCCAGTGAACGATGTTCAGCTTCGTCTTCCACTCTCCCTGCAGGCCCCAGCTCCCCTCGAAGCCCACACCCCTCATCCTGGACGAGGAGGGAAGGACGGTCGACTCCGCCGGTAGAACCATCCAGCTCACACTCAGAACACCTACACTCAAGGTAGCCAGGTCTCATTCCCAGACCCCATTATGTGCATGGACCCTCAGGAGCTTGTCTTCTCCTTTAGGCCAACATCCGAGCACAGCAACGAGCCAGCTTCAAGCAGATCACCCAGGGGGTGGGGCCTAAGGAGGAGACGGAGGAGACGGAGTTGTTCTACGACTCACGGGTGGCTGCACCCCCCACACTGCGGGCCAAGAAGCAGTTCAAATTCAATGAGCCAGGTGGGCAGTTCGGGCTTTAGCACTAGTCAGTGAGGGTGCCATGACTGTGTCATTGAGTTGATTGCCAGAGGGGGCAGCCTCATTTCCAGGCTCCACTCCAGCTAGGGACAAGCACTCAATCCATAGAGCCTCTCTCCCCCAGAAGAGAGAGACTCTATGGATTCATTGATTTAAGTACTCTTTCCCTGGTTTGTTGCTTCAGAGTTGCCATCATCAAATATAGTCCCTCTCCCTTTCCCTCCCCTAGAACTCTAGTCCTACTTGTGTCTATCCAAGCTTCCTCTCCCTTATCAAAACCTACGTGTATCTTCCCCCTCCCCCCCAGGGAAATTCGTCAAGCAGGGTCAAATCCTGCGAGCCAAGACCCAGCTGGACCAGCTGCAGTCTTCCATTGCCTCTGTGGCCCGCAAGACTGGCATCTCCTCGGCAACCAAGCTGGCCCTCATCGCTCCGAGCTCCGAGGGCAAGGAGGATGACATTCCACCGGTGGAGTGGTGGGATGCCGCCATACTACCCTCCAGGAGGTCAGGTGATGTCATGTGATCCAGGCCTGTAACCCTAAATGTAGCCTTTCTCTCAGCATTCAAAACTCAGTTGTGATGTTAGTAAACTGTATCCTTTTAGGAAGCAAGACATTGCTACGTCATGGGTTACAAGAACAGGCATGTCCAGATTTGGAGACGTTTACGTATCTGTTTAGTATATTGGATGCCTGATTGATACTTTATACTACCCTCCGAAAGCTAGTAAACTATAGCATACGGCTAGTATGCAGCTAGTATACTATAATATGCATACTATAGTATACAGCTGTTACATACTGCTATTGTCTATCTCTGTCCCCTCCTGACAGCTATGCGGACTACTCTCGTAACGTGGAAGTGGATCAAAAGTACAAGAATGTGACGAAGCTCGTGGAGCATCCCATCCCCTTCGAGCCTCCCTCGGAACCCCGCACCCACCCTGCCATACCAGTCATGCTGACTAAGCAGGAGCGGAAGAAGCTACGGAAGCAGCGCAGGAGAGAGATCGAGAAGGAGAAGCAGGAGAAGATCCAGTTCGGCCTCGTAGAAAAACCAGAGCCAAAAGGTGGGCACTCTAAAGATATCGAATCTGCGGTACCTCTGTTTGGTTCCAGTAATAGAAATTAGATTCCCCTCCCCTCCCCTCCCCTCCCCTCCCCTCCCCTCCCCTTCCCTCCCCTCCAGTTCGTATCAGCAACCTGATGCGGGTATTGGGCTCTGAGGCAGTGCAGGACCCGACCAAAGTGGAGGCCCACGTCAGGGCACAGATGGCCGAGAGACAGAGGTGAGTGATACTACTGCACAAGTCTTTGGAAGTATCCTACGTTGTAGCTGTGGATGGTAATGCAGTTAACTGTCTCCCTCTTTCCTTCTGCCATCCCAGGAAGCACGAGGCAGCCAACGCGGCCCGCAAGCTCACCCCAGACCAGCGTAAGGCTAAGAAGCTGAAGAAGGTTAAGGAGGACGTCTCGTGTGGCGTGCATGTGATCGTGTTCAGGGTTCGAGACCTGCGGAACCCCGCCATCAAGTTCAAGGTCAGCAAGTACATGTACTTTATGGTACAGCCTCTTTGTAAGGTTGAAAGCAAGCAATATACGTGTGCGATGTGCAGGATCTTGTGACTGTTAGGTAAATTACTTTAGCAAACCTATTTCTTGCAGGCAGTTCCTCCATTAGCGCATCAAATGGCAATAAACAAACATCACCTCCCTTGTAACAGTACAGTTTTGACCTCACAATAACACTTTTAACCAGCAGAATTTTATAGTGTATTGTGTAACATAGCAAATTTGGTTACCGTTCATGGCAAGACTCAGGACTTGTAGACGCCAAAGTATTAATAATTATTGTGAGATCATTAATACTGATTGTGAGATCATTAATACTGATTGTGAGATCATTAATACTGATTGTGAGATCACTTGTCCACCACCTTAGCTGCAGAAGTGATCTTCTAAATGTGGCTTGGTCGTAGGCTGTCCAGCTCGTTGTTTGTTTTGTCTTCAGGTGGACATGAATGCCCAGCAGCTGCACCTGACGGGCTGTGTGATGCTCTACCACGACGTGAACCTGGTGGTGGTCGAGGGAGGGCCCAAGTGTCTCAAGAAGTTCAAGAGACTCCTGATGCACCGGATTAAGTGGAACCCTGAGAAGAAGAAACGTCGTGGCGATGGTGAGCTTCTCCTGCGTGAGGAAGGGGGGTTACCTTCTGGGGTGGTTGGGGCTGAAGGCTGAAGGGGGGGGGGAAGGAAGCTGAGGGTGGGTTACCTTCTGTTTTTCCTTCTCTTCTCTGCCTTGAGAAATCGGATGATGATGCTTCCCCTGAACTACTTTGGGTTCAACTGTATGTTATGAGCTCTGAAGGCAATTGCTAGCCTCGCTCCCAGTCTCCCTCCACTCCCAGCTGGCCTCGCTCTCCACTCCCAGCAATTGTTAGCCTCGCTCCCAGTCTCCCTCCACTCCCAGCAATTGCTAGCCTCGCTCCCAGTCTCCCTCCACTCCCAGCAATTGCTGGCCTCGCTCCCAGTCTCCCTCCACTCCCAGTAATTGTTAGCCTCGCTCCCAGTCTCCCTCCACTCCCAGCAATTGCTAGCCTCGCTCCCAGTCTCCCTCCACTCCCAGCAATTGCTGGCCTCGCTCCCAGTCTCCCTCCACTCCCAGCAATTGCTGGCCTCGCTCCCAGTCTCCCTCCACTCCCAGCAATTGCTAGCCTCGCTCCCAGTCCCCCTCCACTCCCAGCAATTGCTAGCCTCGCTCCCAGTCTCCCTCCACTCCCAGCAATTGCTAGCCTCGCTCCCAGTCTCCCTCCACTCCCAGCAATTGCTAGCCTCGCTCCCAGTCTCCCTCCACTCCCAGCAATTGCTAGCCTCGCTCCCAGTCTCCCTCCACTCACAGCAATTTCTAGCCTCGCTCCCAGTCTCCCTCCACTCCCAGCAATTGCTGGCCTCGCTCCCAGTCTCCCTCCACTCCCAGCTAGCCTCGCTCCCAGTCTCTCTCCACTCCACTCCCAGCAATTGCTGGCCTCGCTCCCAGTCTCCCTCCACTCCCAGCAATTGCTGGCCTCGCTCCCAGTCTCCCTCCACTCCCAGCAATTGCTAGCCTCGCTCCCAGTCTCCCTCCACTCCCAGCAATTCAGCCTCGCTCCCAGTCTCCCTCCACTCACAGATACATGTACGTATATTATTACATGCGGAAAAAAGCTGGGAGTAGGACTGGGAACAAGGCTTGACAATTCTCTCTCTCTCTCCCTCTCTTGCACATACACACACACACACACACACACACCTACAGATGACTCGGACTCGGACTCTGAAGCTCCCAAACAGAAGAAGAACACATGTAGCGTTGTGTGGGAGGGCATGAACCAGACCCGCTGCTTCCATGACTGGCGCATCAAGCTCTTCCCCACAGAGGCGCTGGCCCGGGAGTACCTGAAGCGCTATGGAGTGGAGCACTACTGGGACCTGGCTCTCAGCCAGTCCATTGTGGAGGGGGAGGAGGACTGAGGGATGGCTGAGTACATTTTGTGTCATACTTTTAGCATGCTGTTGTATCTGCTCTACTTTCAATTTCTCTCTAACCTAATGATGAGGTTGCTTGTTGCTAGCTGCGACTGCGTGGGATAGTGCATTACACAGTGGTAGGGCTGGTATACTCGTTTGTGCTGTAACATTTTACACCACTGATCACACACCCACAGACACAGGCCTATAGGTGTAGTTCACAAGATCCCCAGTCAGAGCACATGCAAGATAGTAAAATAATTGTTTTGATTTGCGAGGTGCTCTCACAAGAGAAAAAACAATTAGTCGTGCTATATGTGGGGCTGCTGTACAGGTGTGTCATCTTCAAAATAGAATGGCATCCACATCGAGATCTGATGATGTAGGAACGTCCGCCTCAAATTAGTCGCTCTCTGCAGCCCCGCCCACTTCGGAATTTTGCAGAACCGCACGGAGGGTGTGGCCGTGGGAACACAGGAATGTGCATGTAGGTGTGTCGCAAACGCGGCTGTGCTTTTCTGTCAAGCCAAGCCTAGTGATTTCTTTGTGACTGGGGGTGTCGGGTCAGAGATTATGGCAGAAGGCAAATGTAAGTATTTTCTCTAACGATTGCTCTATTTAAATCTGGTTTGTTGGATCTCACATAGCTATTATCAAACCTACTTGGTACATGGGCAGAGTGGAGGATGTGGGCTAACTGTTGACGGCATGTAGGCCTATGTTCAGCCGTGCAACAAAGCAGCATGATCTATTTCTATGACTTTTATGTTAGCTCATTATGGCTATTAAATAAGGTAGAGCCGGTCTAGTCTCGCGTGCCAGACGAATTTTTCGCTAGAGCCGGTCACGGTATAATTCCGGTCAGTCTATACAAAAGTGACCAACAACTGTACTATTTGCAAGTCTCACTCATGCTGCAGTAACACTAACTACTCCTCGTACTAGAACTGCGATTATATCCGCATTGCTCTATGCGTTTAGCTTTCGAGCTACGCTGACCGGAATTGCGCATGTGACCGAAATTACCCCGCTCTCTACCTTATAGTCTTGCAGGCCACTTTTCGTGAGGGTCTGGCCCGTGAGACAAAATAGAAATATGTTGGTTTGCGAGGCTATTACCTAGTCAGCCCATAATCTTGCAAGCCACAATCTTGCACTGAGAAGACTGAGGGTTTACTTTAGCCACAGTTTGGTATGGGTAAAGATCCAGAGGGGTCAAGGGTCAAACAAGAATATTTAGCAAAACTACCACTGAAACCTTGTTCCGCCCCTCCCCGACGTCCGCCCCTCTTGGTGATGCTTTGAGTGGTGTTGCTCATATGTGGGCTGTGATTCTAATGAGTGAGCTGGTGGGGGCATTGCTTGGCTTATGAATGTCTGTGATCAGAACGTATTCACAGAAATGTGATAAGGGTTATCACCCGATACATCCAGAGGGTGGAACAAGGTCCGTTTAATTTGCTATTCACAGCTCATGCAGCTTTACTGAAATGTGACTAGCAAACCTGTATCCACCTGTCTGGATCTTTAGGTGTACAATTCAGACAACCAAAGTGTGGTTTAACAGTCGTTCGGCTGACAGTCAAACCATGGAAGTTAGCAATTTTGGGATCGTAATTGCTCGATACAGAGAATGTTTCATCTGCAAGCTACACCCTGTTCACATTCCTTCCTTGATAAAACTCTCTAGTGCAACTGGGCCTACAATCCTTGTGGAAAGCCTTTTGAAATCCTCCGGTGATGTCATCAAGTGACTTACCATTTCTGCAGCCTGTGTTCAAATCATGCCGGGCTCTCCCCTTCCTTCCTGTCTTCCTTCTTCTACTTCCTGTGGGCGGGGCTAGGGGAGGAGCCTGAAGGAGGCTATCTACTGTCTTAATTATGTACAGCCAGTGCATGCCACATGGCACCAGTTGTGGAGTGTCAGTTGTCTGCAGAGTTAGGAAGAGATGTACTCACAGGAAGTCCAATATTGTGATCTGATGACCACTGGCTTGTAGTTTTCATATCATGTAACCACTTTGTTATTCTTGAGACATGGCACTCTAGAGTGTGGGGACTAATTAGCATTATCAAACAGCTCCATGTAGCTACATGTGTTGAGACATTTCATGGCATGTGTAGCTATCACATGTGTCCCCATGAACTGCCATCTCTGATGAGACCAGTTTTGTGGGTCTTATGGGCTCCTGGTCTCATGAGGTCCAACTCTAGGGTCAGCGCTAATCTAACATAATACTGACATAATAATTGACTTTATTAATTAATTAACTAATACTTCCTGTATATGGCTGAGTGATGGGTAGCTGTTGTGTTTCCTCTGCTGCAGATGTCCCACTCACCATCGACAACATCTGCAAAGAACTACAAGCAGAAGGAGTGGATTGTACTGAGGAAATCGGACTGGGGATATGGCTAAGTGTCCCTCACCATAAGCTCAGTGAGATTAAACGACAGCATGCTACCCAGGCTAACAGAACGAGAGCCACCATTGCATACTGGTTCTCTGTGGACCCCACCCCCTCCTGGAGGAGAGTTGTGTGGGCCCTCGAGTTGAGTGAGGAACACAAGGCAGCAGAGAGGGTGAAGCCATATGTGGAACCACTGACAGGTGAATATTGTATGTGTGACTGTATGTATTATCATTGTCAATTTTGTTTTCTGATGTTCATAAAGTAGCATATGATGGCAGGTATGATTTAATTACCACCTGATCTCAGTCCCTCTACAACCCATACAGGAAGGGTATGTGTATGGAGATTTCTCTCCTACTAATTAGTATGCATAAGCTACCCCATGCAGATACAAGACTCTCCTCTTATGAGGGGCTGCTTCATTTAGTACAGCACTTCTCCAGTGATCCTCAGACTTGTACTGTAGCTACAATCATACACAATGTAGTCTTATATGGACTGCTACCTCATTCCCAGGCTCCACTCCCCAGTTTTATTGCACGGTGTGATAACAGCTGAGGAGTGGAGCCTGGGAACAAAGCTAGTCTGCTCTCAGCTCAAACACAATTTGTGGATTGGATTTTCAAACTATTTTAACCCATTCCTAGGCCCCACTCTCTCCCTCTCTGAGTCTGGAGAAGAAACTAAATAGCACATAGGAGCCATATTTCTGAATCAAAAAATGATGCGATAAATTTGTGGTGGAGAAATTTTCACGGTATTCGTTGGTAAAGAAAGACAGCAAATATTACGCAAGTGAAATATTTATTGATAGTATAATTTTCATATTGATGAATACGCATACCAGTGAAAATTCCCCGTGAAATATTTCACGTATCACAAATGTGGCAAGACCACGAAATGATTGCTACGTGAAATAATCTGCATCTACAGTGTACGCTCATGCCATTGTCTAGAGGGTGGTATGACATCATCGTAAACACAATGTAGCTAGATGCGCATGCCATTGTGGGTACATGGTATAGCTGAGAAGTGACCTGTGTTTGAAATGAGCACACATCAGCATTACTTTTATTCATTTGCATAAGTTCAAAACACACTACATCAGATCATTCAGATACTGAGTATAAAATAATGTCACTGTTAAAATTTACTGCAGTGCTAATTAATGCACACCACTACATGTGCATATTCTATTGTCCTATAGTATAGTATTGTTTCTTATCCTGGTCTGAAATTTGTTGTTGCCTTGTTCACCAGTTTCTTCCTTCTCTGTTCTCCCCAGACCCCAGCCTCACTGCTGAGAATGTCTCCAGTGTTTTGAAGACTGTGAGGCACTGGGTGAGAGTGAGTCGTGTCCTGCGTGTGCCAGAGGAGCAGATCATTGAGACGACCTTTTCCACTGAGACAGTCCGGAGGCAGGCCGCAGTGGACTGGTGGCTACGATACTCACCCACTGCCTCCTGGACCTGGCTGGCAGGGCGACTTTACCAGGTGGAGCAGAGGACGGCACTGGAGGCAGTGTCACAGTACATCCATAAGGAAGCTGCAGGTACTGATAATCTTCTAACCTCTTACTCCTGCTCACCAATTCACAGTCCACAATGCCATAGCGAGAGCATGACCTCTACAACCTGCCCTGCCTGGCACCCACCACTGCATGTGTCAGACGTGCTTGCTACATCTGAAATGTTGCTTCGCTAGTGATACCACACACATTTCTTCCCAATTTTGTCTGTGTGTGATGAGCTTTTTTAGGGAAAAAATATGGAACTTCACTTTAGCTTGCAGAATAATAATTGTCCTCAAATTTGGCATCATAGCTAATTATGACAGCAGGAGCGTATAATAATGGCACAGTGTCCAGTGCCCACTACCAATTGATTGAGTGTAGGATGCATTGTGCAGTGGGGTCATCATGTGGTGTCCTGCATATGTAGCTACATGTGTTTCTGCTGCAGAACGGTACAGCAGCTGCAGTATCTGGTGATACCGCATGTATTCACTGCACATGTGACTACTGGTACCACCAATTTTGACTGCAGTGTCTCATGCAATGTATCCCCTGCACAGCTGCTATCCATTGAGTGTGGCATGTATTGTGCAGTGGAGTCACCATGTGGTGTGCTTGTAGCGTGCCTGTATGAACCCATACAAACCCAGTGCTGTTGTCTACTGATTATATATAAATTGCTGCACACTATGACATTGTATAACTCTCTGGCCTATAGGAAAGTTGTGATTACATTATTACTGCCAATTAATTAAGGGAAAAATTACAGGAAAAATTGATAGACCAGTCTCTACTAGAGTTTGTATGTACATACTCTGTTGTGGGGAATAGACATGCATGTGGTAGCATGTAGGTAGGGTCTTCATACGTAGTTCCTGTTTAGTAGCTACAGTATAGTCTACACTGTATTTCTGTAACCAGTTACAACTATGCATAGCTTCACAGATACACAGTTACAAATTTCATGTATACATATTGCCCAGGGGCAACGGCTTATATATTTATGAATAGACACAAGATACGCAACCTCTGATCTGCTCAAGGCTGTGACATGGTATAGTCTAATGGCAGTGTTTGAACTGAGGAACTCTAGAATTAGTATGCGAGTAGCATAAAGTCCTGAGCATAAGCCCAAGGACCACACACGTTCCATTGCTTCTCAAAGAGGGAGGTGGGCTTATACTCATGGGTGTGCATGGACTTACACTCGGGACTTGCTGGAGCTATGGACTATATCTGATACAGCTTTGTGTATACATGTATACATGTGTAACACACTAGCGCTATCATTATACCGTATGACATAATGGTATGTATAGTTTGAGATGTGTCTGAAGTCACATGATAGCTACACACCATTTTTATAATCACATTCATCTTTCTCCAATTAGACCCCACTCTAACTCTGACTAACCTGTGGAGTGTACTTGGTGGTGTGACTGACTGGTGGGGTATTGGTGTTGGACTGCGTGTCTGTCTTCAAGTCCTCTCCTCTGTGAAGGGTGAAATCCAGCAGCAGACCTCTGATGCCACCCAGCAGAAGAAGACAGTCCTCGAGAGGTGGCTCCGGGACCATCCTGCCCCCTCCTGGGCAGTGGTGGCAGAGGCCCTCTACCAGGCAAAGGAACATGGTGTCCTGGAGCAGGTGAAGAAGATGTACATCACAGGTATGTTGGGATGGCAGGGTGTGTACTGTAGGAAAGTAACATACTGATGATATACAGTAGTCTATGAATTGTGCATGAGAGCATAAAATGAGAGCATTGTCTACCTGATTATTCAGTTTGATGCCCTAAAACAGCATTATCCATTGTATTGTCGTCCACCAGTCTACCATGGAATCAGGGTAATAAGCACCCAACAAATATAAGCACCCAATTAATCCCCAACATGAAATAAGCATCCTACCTGAGAAGGCAACCATAGTCAGATCTCGAGTTAGTCTACGTAGATTCCACAGTACCTACCAGGAATGCGCCTTCCACAACTGGAAGCCTCACTATCGACTGGCTATAGCACCTACTGAAAGCTCACGTGTAAATAGCAATCCCATGCACGTGATGAAAGGGACCAGGCTCCCTCTCCGTTTTTCTACATGGTACAAGAAATGTAGGGGAGTGGAGCCTGGGAATGAGGCTATATTTATAGCACAATTCTGTGAGTCTCACAAGCAGTGGTTGCCATGAACTAGACCACATTAGGTTGACTCACAAGCAGACGAGCAGCTTTGCCTTATATGGTAATTGTTACTTGTGTACGGTGTACGTTAGACTATCGACTGGATACTCCCTCCATTTGTGTGTGGTCACCTGATACCACAGGAGCACAGGTCCACTGATAATGTTTGGTGTATGGTCTTCCACCACCACAGGTTCACAACAGCTCTTTGAGGATGCCATGCGACATGGACACGTGAGCTCTAGTATCACCACCGTCCTCGTGACAGGCACAGCCGGTTCAGGGAAGACATGCTCGAAGCATGTCATTATTGAAGAGCCTCCACCTCCCGTCCGCAAGAGTACCCCATGTGCCGAGCGTCCCATTAGAGTAGCGAGCGTTGGAGTGAGAGACGACAAGTGGGTCAGAATCGGTCCCAAACGACTGATGAACTATCTCGCTGCTGCAATCAAGCTTGATAAAGCACGGACAGCCCGGAAGTCAAGAGTCTCACATGTGAAGACACTAAAAGCTCTAGCCAGGGACTACCACCAGAAGATGATTCATCATCTGCACAACCACTGTCCTCGAGTAAACCAGATATTGAAGCACGTTCCACAAACGAAACAATGGCGTCTTCCAAACAAGAGAGCAGTCTAGAATCTGGTGCCTCCTACATCGGTGAAGAAGGTAATTCTACTTCTGACAAAGCATCCCTCGAGTCACTTCTCGAAGCTGCAGTCACAGAAGAGGAGTTGGTGAGGTTGATAGAGCAAACAACCAGCTCCGACATGCTGCACGAAATTGCTTGGGTTCAGTTTGTAGACAGTGGAGGACAGCCTCAGTTCCTAGAGGTTTTGCCTATCTTTCTCCGACGTACGTCTGTTTGGGTCTATGTCCTGAAACTTTCGGAGAGGCTTGATGAGTACCCCACTGTTGAATTCTATGATGTCAATGGCAGTCGTATTGGCAAGCCGTATGCTGCTGCATACACCAATATGCAGATATTCCAGCAGTTCATTCAAACGATAAGGTCACACAAGGCTGCAGGACGTAAGTCCCCGAAAATATTAGTCATAGGCACTCACAGAGACAAACAGAGTGAGTGTACGGAAAGTTTGGAGGAGAAGAATAAGACTTTGTCGAAGCTTTTGAAACCTTTAGCTGACGACGTAATTTACTCCAACCTTGCGCAAGGTGATTTGATCTTTCCCCTCAATGCACAGTCGCCTGACAAATTCGATCACAACATTGCTGAAGAAATCCGAGCTCTGATAATGAGGCAGTGCTCACCTCAACCTGACGAGATCCCACTGGGATGGTATGCCCTACAGCTGAAGCTTCGGGAGATAGCAGAAGCTCTAGGGAGGGAAGTGATCAGCCGAGAAGAGTGTCTCGCCGTAGCTCGAAAGTTACACATGGATGAAACGTCTCTGGATGCTGCTCTCGAGTTTCTTGACAGCCTCAATGCCATCTATTACTTCAAAGACATCCTCCCGAAGGCCATCTTCTGTGACACGCAAGTCCTATTGGACAAAGCAACAGAACTGGTGGAGTTTAGCTACAAGCTGAGAGACTGCTCAGAATGTGAGTTTGTAGCTCGTGCAGGAGAGTGGAAAAAGTTCAGTGAGTATGGCCTAGTCAGCAGTAGCTTCCTCGACACTTTTAAAAAGCACTACGTACCAGGTGTGTTCACATCACAAGAGCTAATCAAGCTATTCCGAGCCCTCTTAATCCTAGCCGACTTCCCCAAGCCAGGCTACCACTTCATGCCATGCCTACTGCAGCGTATCAGCCAAACAGAAGTGGCCAAACACCGCACACCTGCCACCTGCTTCATTGCCCACTTTCCCCATGGAGGACGGCTTGGCATGTTTTGTGCCCTGATCGCATATCTTCTTTCTCCCGAAAACCGATTCCCAGGTGCTTGGAATGTCATTGTCAGTGAGCCCACTAATGCTCCTCTCTGTATGTACCGCAACTGCATCAAGTTTGCTTTACCTGACTTTCCTGGAGAAGTGACAATGATCGATTCCGTTGACTTCTTTGAGATCCACATCGACGCTCCTCGCGAGGCAGTAGCAAGCCATTGCCAGTACATTCGAGATGCTATATCAGTCGGGCTAGAGAAAGCAGTTGACACACTTCACTACACGAATTCCAAACCGCAAATTGCATTTCCTTGTCCTTGTGATGAGAGTGACTTCCATGTAGCTACCGTGAACCTCGAGCAATCGTGGTGGCTGTGTAGTACCAACCAGCGGGTGTATGGACATTTGGAAGAAAAACACACTATGTGGCTACCAGCAAAAACAACTTCAGCAAATGGTATGTGTAAGTATTTACCACAGTTCCACTGCATGCTCAGTGATTACTGAAGCTTCATTATCATTATAGCCGAGGCCACCGAGGTGGTACGTGAAACAAGTGCAGCACTGGAGTCCACCACACTGAGCCAGAAATCAGACGGAAAGCTTGGTGAGTTCAGTGCTGTTGTAGTACTGTGTCTTATAGTGTAGACCATTACCTACCAGCTCCAGAATGTTGTATCTATTTATGAACAACACTGTATGTCAGTGCTTAGCAACTGCTGTGTTTTGTGCACTGTCTATTTCCTTAACTGCTGCTACATTGGAATGAGCATATTATTATGAGACTATCGATGTGTAGGAAGTGGGTCTGTATACACCACATGCAGCCATGTTGTCTTCATCTCTTTTACCCCAGGAGAGGACGATTTTGTGGACATAATGCGCTTCCTGCACACCCTAGACAAGACACAGCTATCTCATCTTGGCATGGTCTTGGGCCTCAGCCGACACCGTGTGAGAGGAATGAAGGACTCTGACTACTTCTTAGAAGATATGATTTCTTCCTGGCTGCAGCAAGCCGACCAAGTGGCGACCAAGAGCGGTGTACCGACGTGGAGAAGTCTGGCGAGAGCTCTTAGAGATCCTCTGCTAGGACAGAACGGAATTGCCAGTCAGATAGCCAGGGACAAGAGTTTAGAGTGAATGTAAGCATCTGTATGCAATAGTATTTGTAGCTATTCTGAACACAGTACCTCTTTTCCTTTGTGCAAATGTCACTCATTTTTAAGTTATTTCTTGGTGAAAACTTCAAATTTGATTACAGAAGTTAATAATTCATGAACTGATATTTAACATGCATGCTGTGGCTGTCACTCTCAATGGCCAGCCCCTCCCACTGCTTGCTGTGCTGTGATGCCTCGTTGCCCAGCCCCCTCCCACTTCTTGCTGTGCTCACTCCTGTCCCCAATGACCAGCCCTTCCTACTTCCATTGTTGCTTTGACTCCCAATGACTAGCCCCTCCCACCTCTAGCTGTACTGTGTTGTCACTCCCATAATGGCCAGCCCCTCCCACTTCTTGCTCCTTCAACCAAACTGCAGCTGAGTGCAACTGCAACTATACATGGGATCTCTCCCACAGCCCATGCAAGACCACTGTCTTTCAACATGGCAGACTCCCTTTCGATGCCTATTTACCACACTACACCTAACTTTGTCAATTATTGGAAAAATCACTAGCTCATGGCTGAGCTGGCTACAGGCAACAGGACAGTGGTAATATTATTAGTTACATGTAAGAAATATTCATATTCTCACATAATATACAGTACATCCAGGAATACACGACACACGACCTGCAAGAGAGGGAACTGAAGGGACTGGACACTATGGACTCCGCTGAGCTCGAGTTGGGACATGCACAGTTCACGTTCATTGGTCTTGTTCTTTGTTGATTAATAGTGCATCCTTTTCACTGTTGTTGCCATCGTTGTCGAGTTCAGTTTCACTTTCAGTTTCAGGGTTGCCATCAGCCTTCAGCGAGCCCTCACTACCACTAGCATCACTACCACTTCTTTCTCGCTCCGTCGACTTTGACTTCTAGGGAGTGTGTGTGTGTGTGTGGATCCGAGTGTGTGCATGTGTTAGTCAGGAGCAAGCGAAGGTCTGGCTACGTGAGACTATGCATGTGTGTGAACTGGAGTGTGTGTGTGTAGCCCCCTTCCCAGTGTCCACTCCAACTAGTTGCTATCAAGCTTTGGTCTCAGACTCACGGGAGGCTTCCCTGTGAAGAAGAGAATGAACTCTCTCCTGACAAGTGCTGTGAAGGTGGCTGCTCCCAGGGTGGTGGGCACCAAATAGAGCAGGGCCGGCTGCGCTCTCTTCATAAATACAAGCGCAATGAATGTGAGGATAAGTCCGACCACATATGCTACAGGGAGGATGGTGTGTGTATGGGGGGGGGGGGGGGGAGAGGAGGAAACATGGACCACGTAATTTGTGGTTGTTACAACCTGTATGTAGTAGCCGTAACTCCATTCCCAGGTTCCACTCTAGTCTCGTACCCTGACGCTCACGCCCCCCCCCAGCAAAGAATATCTGGTGTTCTGATTAAAATTTCTTTAAGACTTACCGAGTCCACTAATGAGGTAGTACAGATGGAGGCGCTTGTGTGCCCTCTGCTGGAGGTCAAACTGGAGACAGAGGGCCACAAGTAGCGCAGGTACACCCACATCACCATAGCCGAGCAGACTGCGGCCCAGGGACCCTGTGGGGGAGGAGGAACTATATCACAGCTGTTAGCTGGGTAGCCAAGCCTGAAGGCTCACTGATGAACTGTATACTATGCCCCATTCACTATGTCGTGAGGGCTCATTGCTATGTTTAGGTATGACTGGCCCACTGGGGCCCAGTGCGCCAATGACTGGCCCACTGGGGCCCAATGTGTGCCAAGGACTGGCCCATAGGGGCCCAATGTGTGCCAATGACTGGCCCACAGGGGCCCAATTTGTGACGTCTGTTCACCCACACAGCACCAGACTTTCCCGTATGCCTACGTGAGCCTCAGGCTTGTTACACACACCTGTGTACTTGGCACACTCGTGGTCGAGCTCGTTAGGTAAGAACTTTGGAACAGTGAACACAATTGGTAGTTGCTCTGAACTGTCCCCTCCCCCTGTGGCAGCCTTCACCATCACACTTTCCCCATCCTGTGAGGGTGTGAGCGTGTGCATGTGTGAGGGTGTAAGTGAATATATGCATGCATCAGGGTGCATGTGAGGGCATTGTGTGAGGGTGTGCATGTGTAAGGATGTAAGTGAATATGTGTATGTGTAAAGGTGTGAGTGCATTGTGTGAGGGCCGGTGTGCATGTGTGAAGATGCAAGTGAGGGTGTGTGGGTATGTATGCAGAGCAGACATGATTTCTATTTTCTGTGCACATATCATTGCACTATTACTCAGGGGGTTTGTATTGGGTTTGCTACAGGTAGCTGGCCTATAACTTCATTACCGTCACAATCATCCCTCTGCAAATGAACGAATGAAGGGCCTACAAACCTTGGTGAAGAGTGGGGTGACAAACACCATGAAGATGTCGTAGAAGAACAGTACGATCATCAGAATGGCCACCACCCACACACGCAGGAAGAGGATACGGGTCAACAGGTACGTGATGAAGACAAATCCAAGGATATCCTGAAGTATCCAAGCATAGCTGGCATGCCTCTCCAAAGCCCACCAGACAACAACTCCAGCACAGAAGATCAGAGTCAGGAAGAAGCGAGGGTCGGGTCGGTACTCCAGAATGGGGATCCGGTTCTCAGGGAGCCTGAGGGAGGGAGGGTAGAAAGAAGGGAGGGAGCGAAGGAGGGAGGGAGGAAGGGAGGGAGGGAGGGAGGAAGGGAGGGAGGAAGGGAGGGAGGGAGGGAGAAGGATAATGTCAATTGCAAATGTGAAATATTCTCCATGGGGTTCTGCTCAGACAACCAGCTGCAAAAGCTCTTGTTGCTTAGCTATTTGCATATGTAACTCGAACTACATTCCTTAATAATCCTAACAAATTCCCCTTCACACACACACACACACACACACACACACACACACACACACACACACCTGCATCTCTTGAAGCCCGGTATTAAGGCCACAATGGGAGACAGAACGTGATAGAGACCAGCAAAGGTCCCCAAACAGTAGAGCCCTATCACCACATACACTGCAGAGAGAACCACAGCACAGAAGCAGTCACACATTCATTGAAATCAGTCATATGACTAATACACCAGTCACATGCAGGTCACATGACAGCTCACCCATGGGATAGTAGTAGAGGTAGAGTAGAACCAGCAGAGTGCAGATGGCCACCACAAAGACAGCGAGGGTGACCAGCGTAGCCATCACACCGGGATTTCCCTGCTCTGAATCTCCATCTGTCTCGCTTGAACTCGAGCGAGAGCGGCTACGTCCCTCTCCCTCACGGTACAGCAGGCCGTACCTGTCATGGGGGAGAGATTACGGAAAAGGTAGTGAACGCAGATTGACAAAATTGAGTTTCGATCCACTCACTTCAGAAATTGGAATGGGGTGTTAGCGAGGTAGGAGGCAACGAACACCGTTACTATGGCAATGACTATAATCACCACCCCACTGGGGTCAAAAATACTCGCAGGGATGACATATGCCGTCACAAAAACTGCATCAGAGGAGTTAAGGTGAGCCTGGGGGAGGAGAGAGTGGAACCATTACATCATCATTATGTCATCTTCACCCGGTCAGGCCTCTGGGGTTAACTAGCAGATAAATATCACACTACCATAACATTTAGTCCCTGGAACTACACACTACATCATCATGACATCATGCTTACCAGAAGGGACTCCCCCACCTCCCTCTCAACAAAGACCACTGGCAGTGAGATGGTGGCACTCTCGTTGGGAGGGGAGAACCAGTCATCCAACTTGGTCTACGGGAGGAAGCAGATTTGTGTACATTGCAGGAGTAGACTGGAAAGAAACCATGTTTACTTTTGCAAAGGAATGACCACTGAGGGTGGGGCTTTCCCAGGGTAATATCTACAGTCTTGCAAACACAAAGAAACAGATAATAGTGCCTTTCAATTTCGTTGCTAATGACATCACCACTAATACTTTTCCAGAGAAGAGCTAGAAGTGGCTATGGCCACTGCTAATCTCTCAGTCCCATTCCCAGACCAACAGCGAGACAGTCTGGAAATGGGACTACAAATTAGAGCTCACCAGATCTCTGAGGTTAGAGCTGTTGGACACCACGACCAGGAGGCTGGCCTCGGCAGTCTGAGAGACAAGAGCCTGCTGGTAGAAGGAGCAGTTGCTCTCCACTACCACTGCAGCACGACCTCTGACCTCCTCCACCCCCTCACATCCACTGGGGTCCGAGGCACTGCCCACTACAGCCTGGAACTGTGACGGAGAAGAAGAACATGAAGGTGATGGACGGCCTGGATCTCAGATCAGAGGGTGGACTGCCTGGATCTCTGCCTGGATCCAGACCAGAATTAGCTACACCTGTTGATGATTCTGCATTCCAAGGAGCTCCCATTCCACAGATAAGGAGAGAAAGCTACTACAGCCGCATGTTTGTAACATTACCTGAAGCAAAACCAGCACTAACTGCTACCAGCCTGGGACTGTACCTCTTCCATGGACATTTTAGTGACTGTTAATGTGTGTACTCCAGGAGGTCCAGCTGTTGTTAGTTTGACAGTGAGTGATATTCAGTTCTGATTTTTGTTAACTGATACCAACTACATGTGGGTGGCTAAGTATGTGGCTCTACCTTCTGCACATAGTTGGTAGCACAGGTAGGGCCTCAGAAACTAAAGCAGTTACTACACATTCTTGGAAAGAATTCCATTATACAAGGTTTCTTAACATACACATATCGTCATTCAACACTCAGTTGGTGGAGCAAACTAGTAGGATCACAATTGATAGCACTACCAGACCAGCTTATCTCTGCCGTGGTGACAGTAGCTGTCCCCTAGCTAAAGTGTTACCGTGGTGACAGTAGCTGTCCCCTAGCTACAGTGTTGCCATGGTGACAGTAGTTGTCCCCTAGCTACAGTGCAGCTGGTAGAGCTACCAGACTAACAAATCTTGCAGATATACAGCACTTACAATGGCAGCTGAACGGAAGTTGCTGTCCTACTCATGCTATCTGTGGCAGGTTATCTGAGCATGCTCCACAGCGACAGTTGATGTACTAAAATTTTGTATTTCTGTGTTCACTACAGAACCTACTTTCACCACATGTAAATGAAAGGGACCGGGAGTGCTACAGTCAGTTACACGGCCACGACATCATACAAACATGGTCATGACATCATATGACCAAAAAGTGATTGTAACCACACTGGAATACTTTCTTAGTCTTTTCATGCAAGTGCTCTATAGCAAAACTTCAGCTTCCCGTGGAGGTACCATCAATACTACCTAGCCATTGACTTCTTGCCCTCCAAGATTGCCCAGGTGAGTTGGCCCACACAAGTAATACTAATAAATGGAGACATGGACTTACAAACTTGCTTGGATGTTTCTCTGAGGGAATGTCCCCCCACTGATCGTAGTACACGGCGCAGGAGGTATTGGACCAGTGGTACTGGTCTGACTGGTTGGCCTTGAAGAGAGTGACAGTCAGACCCACAGCATAGCAGGTAGATAGCTGCAGAAAGAGGGGATCACGATGACATGAGAGCTACACCTCCAGGTAGCTGCCATGCCCCCCAAACAGGCATGCTCACCAGATCTTGCCTCTGCCTACCCATAGATTGCTCCAATGGATGGCCTACCTGAGTTAGAAGCAGGATTGAGGCGGCAGTTATGCAGATGGATTTCATTCTCGACAGCAGTACGGCTAGCTTCTGATAGGGACGCAGTCTTTGTTGTGCATGCCTTTCTTCTGGGAAAATTACGTAGGGGCTTATAATTTACATACTGATTACATCATGTTCGACTACAGACTAGACGACTAGACTAGACTATACCGACCCCGCCTCCAATTTGGCGGGCTTTTGGAGGGGAAAAAGTGATGCAAAAGCTTGCTGTTCTGAGCGCTATCAAGTTGTTTGCTACTCCTTCTGTTACTGCACGGCTGATATACCCCAAGATGGCGATGACCATGGCATGTTTTGACCCCTCGCCCGCGGCGCCCGCCCCAGTCGCAAAGAAAACTCGCCTAGAAGAGCGAGCCTTGAGGGTGAAACGACTGAGCGAGCACGCCACCCCACCCACCAGAGGCTCGGCACAAGCAGCTGGATACGACCTGTACAGGTACACCAGCTGCATTTTTTATAATGTGCTATACAGTCAACTTGAAAGTTCTTCCCAGTGCCTGTGATGTGACTTTGCCAGCTGAAGGAAAGGCTATTGTGAAGACGGACATTGCAGTCACACTGCCTGAGGGTTGCTATGGTAGAGTGGGTACGTCTGTGTGTGTGTCAAACAGCTGCATGTTATCATGTGGCATTCATGTGATCTCCATGTGACCATGACATACACAGCTCCAAGATCAAGCCTCTCGTGGAAGCACCACATTGACGTGGGGGGTACGTACTCAAATATTGCCATTAGCTCCTGTTGGTACTTGACATGTATTGCACCTCTTTGTGCAGCTGGAGTGATTGATGGTGACTACCGTGGCAACATCGGTGTGGTGCTCTTCAACCTTGCGAAAACAGACTATCAGGGTGTGGACTTTTGTGCATTTTGTCTAAAAATTAGTGCATGTTGGTGACATTATTCTAATACCAAAATGTGCTAATTTGTTCCAGCCTCCACTCATTTTCCCCCTGCAGTCAAAAAAGGAGATCGGATAGCTCAGCTCATCTTGGAGGGGAATATACAGTGATGCAAAAGGTGTGCTGTCTCTGTGTAGCGCTATCAAGTTGTTTGCTACTCCTTCTGTTACTGCACGGCTGATATACCCCAAGATGGCGATGACCATGGCATTTTTCCTTCTTAGGAGCTGTCAGAGACAGAGAGGGGAGCTGGAGGCTTTGGCTCCACCGGCAACTGAGCGAGCACGCCACCCCACCCACCAGAGGCTCGGCACAAGCAGCTGGATACGACCTGTACAGGTACACCAGCTGCATTTTTTATAATGTGCTATACAGTCAACTTGAAAGTTCTTCCCAGTGCCTGTGATGTGACTTTGCCAGCTGAAGGGAAGGCTATTGTGAAGACGGACATTGCAGTCGCACTGCCTGAGGGTTGCTATGGTAGAGTGGGTACGTCTGTGTGTGTGTCAAACAGCTGCATGTTATCATGTGGCATTCATGTGATCTCCATGTGACCATGACATACACAGCTCCAAGATCAAGCCTCTCTTGGAAGCACCACATTGACGTGGGGGGTACGTACTCAAATATTGCGATTAGCTCCTGTTGGTACTTGACATGTATTGCACCTCTTTGTGCAGCTGGAGTGATTGATGGTGACTACCGTGGCAAGTTTTCCCCATCGGTGTGGTGCTCTTCAACCTTGCGAAAACAGACTAGCAGCCTCGGTAATCGAGGCAATAATTGCCAAATACATAAGTGTGTGTGCAACTTTGAGCAAGAGTCATATAATAGTGACAAAGACCACAGCATGTTCAACAAGGTAGCTGCGTTCCCAGGCTCTAGCGGGGGAGAGTCTCCTCTGCAAGAGCCTGGGAACGAGGCTGGTCGACAAGGGGTACTCTTGCCCTGCCCAGGCCCCTCCCCCAGAGAAGCGTCGCAAGGAGACGCTCTTGAGCTCTGAGCTTGGCAAGTACCTGGAGAAGAAGGTTCGGGTAAAGTTCCAGGGAGGGAGAGAAGGTGAGGCCTGCCATATTCCCTCACTAATTCCCTCGTGAACCCTTGATTATTATTTCGTGGAAAAGTAATCACTTCGACATTCCTGTATCACTTGTGTCTGTGTGTTGTGCTTTGCACTGCCATTTTGGTCTATAGGATACTCATAAATTTTTTTTTGTTACTGCCCCCCCCCCTCCCCCTGTCCCCCTCTCCCTTGCTGCCCCCCCCCCCCCTCTCCCCTGCCCGCCTCTTCCTTTCTCCACAGCCACAGGGATCCTAAAGGGCTATGATCAACTGCTCAACCTGGTGCTAGACGGGACAGTGGAGCATGTGCAAGGTTTGCTTATCTTTATTTTTATGTGTTGGTTTCTACTGCCACTTGGCTCAATCACACATCTGCCCTGCAGCTTATTCACTGCCATCACTTAGCTTAGTATTGAATCCCTAGCCCAATACTACCAGCTGTGAACCAGCCAGTCCTCTCGAGTTAGTTTTGCAACTGAATGCTGTGAAATTTAGGAAACCGTGAAGAAGAATGTATGTGTGTGTATGCTGCTCCTGTGAGTCTATAAACTGGCGTAGAAGCTAACCATAAACTGGCGTTGAAGCTAACCATAAACTGGCGTTGAAGCTAACCATAAACTGGCGTTGAAGCTAACCATAAACTGGCGTAGAAGCTAACCATAAAAATGGGACTTTGAGCAAAGATGTGCACTTACATCATCAAGGCAGCTGCAGCATTGGTGAATAGCATTACATCATAATTACATCATTTCCTTTCTAGACCCAGACGATCCCTTCAAGTTGACGGATGAGACACGCCTCCTGGGTCTGGTGGTGTGCCGGGGAACAGCTGTGGTGCTGGTGTGCCCAGCAGACAGTATGGAGCCCATCGCTAACCCCTTCATGCAGCAGCAAGAGGCGATATAGCCGCGCCATACTGTACACGAGATGATGTCATGTCTGTATTCAGTACCTGTCTCCATATGTGCACACAGCCTCTGACCTGTCCTCTAACACTCATCACAGTTTATTCAAATTACTTCTAGTAGACAAAGTGGGAGTGCCATAAGCAACAGTACTCCAATGCCTGTTGCAAGTGTAATAATAATAATATACTCATGTTGCTGCCGTAGCGCTTACGCCATTGACCACGCACCCACAGACGCAGGCGGAGCTTGTAAGACCTCCAGTCAGAGGACAAGAGCAAGAACAAGCAGAGACCACACAATCCTGATCACCATACAATTCCTTCTTCCTAGTCTCCCATATCAATAATACAAAGCTCTTAACTAGCTTTAATAATGCTTTAAAATCATCCCTGTTCCAATTCTCAAATCCTAAAATAAAACTTGCCTTATTAAAATTATCAAGTGTACTAAACTCCCCAAACCTCCCCCCCAATAGATTTTCTAATTCTACCATGAAATTATTTCTAATGCTGTCATATGCTGGACACTCCCAGAGAACATGTACCACACTCTCACATTCACCCCTGCATAATTTACACTGCCTATCATCATTTTTACCCCTATGTCTTCCTAACTCTTCATTCAGACCGTTCGTACCTGACCGAAACTTAAACAATAATCTTGTACCCGGATCCCCTACCCCCTGCAAATAATTCTTGAATTCTATTTCCTTACAGAAAGACTTGTACAGATTCAACTTAACTTTAGTATTCAAGCTGTCATTAAAGTCCTTGTATTCTCTATCCCTCAACGCTTCGTCTACCGTATCTAAAAACAAATTAATATGGGACTTTGAGCAAAGATGTGCACTTACATCATCAAGGCAGCTGCAGCATTGATGAATGGTATTACATCATAATTACATCATTTCCTTTTCTAGACCCAGACGATCCCTTCAAGTTGACGGATGAGACACGCCTCCTGGGTCTGGTGGTGTGCCGGGGAACAGCCGTGGTGCTGGTGTGCCCGGCAGACAGTATGGAGCCCATCGCTAACCCCTTCATGCAGCAGCAAGAGGCGATATAGCCGCGCCATACTGTACACGAGATGATGTCATGTCTGTATTCAGTACCTGTCTCCATATGTGCACACAGCCTCTGACCTGTCCTCTAACACTCATCACAGTTTATTCAAATTACTTCTAGTAGACAAAGTGGGAGTGCCATAAGCAACAATACTCCAATGCCTGTTGCAAGTGTAATAGCAATTGATTGGTTCACCAGTTCTCCCCCCCCCCCCCCCCGCTAGCATATCATAGTCTCATACCCAGACCCCATGCCTACATGGGGTGGGGGCTGGGTATGAGGCTAAGCTTATCACTGCTCCCATGCACGTGATGGTGATCTGGGAGGCACAAAAGCTACAGTTCATTCTGTAACTATAAATTGTAATGCTGGAACACAGATCGTGAGCTTGACTCAAACCATGTAGGATTAACACGTAAGACATAGTGTACAGCAGATCATGTGATGCAGTGATGTACCAAACAACCATACAATGGATCATGTGATGCAGTGATGTGTGTGATATGAGTATAGGCTCATTTCTCAGCCCAATGTCTGCTGCCTCTGACAGCCTCCTGCACCTCACTGCCGGAGTGGCTCTCTGAACTGGCAGACAGCTGCTTCCAACTGGTAACCGACCGACAGACGGTCTTTACAGCCGAGTTCCAAGAGAGGGCCAGCCTCTCCCCCAGGGAGGGGGTGGGGGGTGGGTTACTACCAAGGGGGTGGCTGGGGCGCTGGAGGTGAACAACAATAGGTGTCCATATGGCTAGTCAATAACCCATTTGGTTTGTAAAGCCTACAAGACTAAATACAAATTTGTGTGGCCCAATCCTTCTCCACTTAACTCATTTCTACTACACATTCACATTATATGAAAGATCTGCATGTATAGGTAATGCCAGGAGCCAATGAAGCGTGCTCATGGGCTCCTGGCATTAGGAGCCAATGAAGCGTGCTCATGGGCTCCTGGCATTAGGAGCCAATGAAGCGTGCTCATGGGCTCCTGGCATTAGGAGCCAATGAAGCGTGCTCATGGGCTCCTGGTAATGCTATCAGTTATCATTGTGCACAGTGTCAGATCGATGTTAAGTGTGAGCGAATCCTGTCTGTAAACACCCCCTAAGTCTCACAATCTCCTGACCAACCTGTGTAGTGGCACCTCCCTGGGACGTGGAGGGGTACTCGATTTCTCTGATGCCTTCCAATGACTGCTGCAACTGCTCCAGTTTTTCTTGAGACTTCTCCGAGTTGGACCACGCCCCTGCCTTCACCGTCCCGTAAGTAGCCCCTCCTGGATGAGGGAGGGGGGGGGGGGGACAGACACTATGCCTCAAACAAGTGCCCATGGTCACTAACTACTTTTTGCAGGTGGGACTCTTGTGACAAAGTATTTCATGTATTTCAATTTATACTCACCAGCAACAGAGACACGAATGGCCAGGGGAATATACTTGAATAAGTAAGCCATAATTTCTAGACAGTCTCACTCAACTGGCATCTGGCAGATACAAAGCTCAATTCCACCTGGAAATGATTTATCCAAACTCTAGCCAATCTCCTCAGACACAGTATAACTGCACCAATCTGGTTTACTCCATTTAGTGCCCTAGGCCCTCTCCCAATAGCCCCGCCCATCTTGATGAGCACCATTTAGAATGAGCCAACGTGTAAAACACTGCAGTGTCAACAGGTGATGGCAGCCATTTCTGATCGTGGTGATCGGCTATCGGGAGGCAGTCAGGAAGGAGATGACGACTGGAAGATCGTATCCTCGCGGCCGCATCGCAGTGGGAAGGAGAAAAAGGCCGATTGGAGATCCGAACAGCCGGGAGGAGCTGTGTCCGGATCTAAGTCTGGTAAGGGTAGAGGTGGGTATTTCAGGACAAGAGGGGAGAGAAGAAGCAATGAGATCATGACAGCAAGTGGCGACCGAGCCACAGACGACCGTGATCATAGTTTCAGGACAGGACACACAGAATACAGGACAGGTCACACCGAGTATAGGACAAGGGAATCTCCTCACCAGGCCAATGGCAGGCCCATGAACGGCAGAACTACCCACGAGTCTAGTAGATCATTGTTTGCTGACAGAAAGCTGGAGGGTGACTCCATCAGTGATAAAGTGGGCAAGCCAATCATTCTGCGTGGAATCGGACCCAGAGGATCCCCGAACGCAGGCCGGAAGCACTTCAGAAATGATACGTCTAAGGGACGGGGGAGGTTTGATTCCATGGACGAGAGAACTGGAACGGAATCAAAACGTGAATCAGGAAACAGTTCCAAACTTCCTAGGGGTCTTTTGAGGCTCAGACCCGGAATGGAGACACATCTCAGACCTGGTTCACCGGAATTGGACCGTGCTATGAAAGAGGAAGACTATAACTTTAGTCTAGCCAACGAAGACTGGCCGGGAGTGAGCAGTACGTCGGTGAAGAGGACGGGGGAGGAGGGGGAAGGGGGAGAGGCACCAAAATGGGCCGCAATTGTCAAGACACGCCCTTCCAGACCACTGCATGTAAGTGCATGTATGTACATGTATGTAGAATAAGCTGTCTATTACACTCAAATATGTGCCGTAACTCTCAATTCACTTCCTATCACTCATCTGACATTCTTGGTGCCGTTATTATGCTCTGCAAGCTCTCTTGTACTTACACGCTACTTAGGCTTCCAATAGCAACTTGGGGTTGGCTTCACTACAGTCACTGCACACTCAGTGAAGTGGCTCTGGCTAAATATGTCTGGCTGGCTCATCTTCTTGCCGCTACACATGGCTGCCACTAACTGGCTGAGTGTGGCTGCCACTAACTGGCTGGGTGTGGCTGCCACTAACTGGCTGGGCGTTTGGGCATGTGCATAACATACTCATCTGACATTGGTTAATGGTATGCTTGCGTATTGCTCAAATCCTTCCTTTCTGCAATTATTTTCAATAATTGACTCAAGCCTACGATGGAAACTCTATAAGTATATATATTAAAGGGCATTTCCACATAACCTCGCTTATAAAGGTCACTTGTACTTCCCCACTTATGTATCATTACTTTACCTCTGAAGTGAGGGTCCCTGTGTAAAGAACGAATTCTCTAGCCTCGTGCCCAGGCCTCCCCACGAAGATTTTTCACAGCCGCGGAAAAAAAAACAGCGTCTTTCTTCATGGCTGTGAGTCCCACAGCTGCCAAGCAAGCTACATGGGGAGGCCTGGATACGAGGCTAGAAATCTTTATGTCCCAAAGTGTCCGTTAAGTAGAAGTCCCTCTCACTCACAGGAGCAGCCTCCTAAGCCCACGGCTGGTGATACTTCCGGCACCGGCAGCGAGAACGAGGGCGGAGGAGACGCTGGGTCTGCAAAGAAGAAAAAGAAGAAGACGAAAAAGAAGAAAGGGACATCACAACCAGTGGTGCAGGAGGAACGGCGTCGAAACCAGCCTCTCATGTTTGAGTTCAGTTCCATGTTTGACGCTCTTACTTCACCTCCTCAGCCACAACAGGTAGGATGTCCTGATTCCATTCCAACCTACACAAGACAAACATCTCAATTCTTACCATTTAGGGGCAGAAACCCGGTAAGGTCGTCATGGCAACTGGCTCCATTCCAGTTATACCCAGGCCTCAAAAGAGTGAGAAGATGTCCAGCCCTGCTAATAAGGTACCAGTTATTATTACCTTACTGGTCTAAAGAGAGCTTCCCTGGTAAAGTGTTGTGTTCCATAAACCTTTTTGACATCCCTCACATGCTCGTGCAAACACACACTCACCACTTGCAGGATGGTGTTACTCCTCGTAACATCCTGGATTCCAGCGCCCCTGTCCAGCGGAGGGGGAAGGAGAGGGAGACGGTGAAGAAAAAGAAACCCAGCAATATGAGGAAGGTCAGCCTCTGGCAAGTTGTGCCGCCATCTTATGCCTGTTTGTTGCTTGAAGGGCTCAGGACCATGGTGGGCTCAAACACTGGAACTGTGTGAATAGTATCCCAAATCTTTGCGATATCCAGCAGCTCTCGAAACATATTTTAAGAAGGGGAGGGGTGGTGGGAGGAGTTTAGACCCCTCTGGTTCTTAGCCTTGTTCCCAGTTCCAAAATTTGAATTTTACCACATGGTCTGAAAGTGAGGCTATCTGGTTCTAAGCCCTTCACTGTTTGTAAGCTGAACTAGCAGGCTTCTCGATTCTGTCTTGAATAAAAGCAGGGCTTTAAATACCATCAAGGTAACATCGTTTCTTTGTTTGTTTATGTGAGCAGTGCCCCCCCTCCCCCTCCCCCTCCCCCTCCCCAGATAATCTCTAAGGAGAAGGAGGAGAAAAGGCGACTGAGGGAACAGGGGCTGCCCGTCCCACCTGAGTGAGTCCAGCAGCTGCCAGGCTCCAATCTCATTAATTCCCAGGCCTCCCAGACAGCTGGCAAGATAAAAAATAGGTTCTGTCTGCTGGGGCTTTTTCGTCTGCTGTGTGTCAAAAACGTTCTGCTGACTAATGGTACACTACAGTAAAAATAATCCCCCAGTAATTGCATTTGGCTATCAGTTCAAACTGTAGTGTCTACTAAACATGTGACTGCTTTTAGATTTGAATCAGTCACTCATTCTCTCACACCTTCACATCCACACCCTCGTACCCTACCCCTCATATCTACACCCTCACACTGCACACCCTCATACTGCACACCCTCACACTGCACACCCTCACACTACACACCCTCACGCTGCAAACCCTCACAGTCTGGATGTGATGAAAGAGAATAGCGATCTAGACGGCCACTCAGGAGATGAGCCTGACCCTGCACACGAAGAAACCCCACCCACTCCACCACACCCACCAGCAATGCACAGCAGGAAGTTTAGGGAGTAAGTGAACTTCTTAAGAGGCATTCACTAATAATTTGAACCAGATGGAGTTCATATATAACAGCTGATGGACTGTTCATTGTCATTCAAACAAGTGGCTAGGGAACTCACAGCAGAGAGCACTACCTGTGCTTCCCCCACGGATGGAAATGCAATCACTTCCATGGGAAGTGTAGTGTGTGCTCTGTGAGATCCTCTGTCACACTAACACTTGTTTGTTTGTCTTTGTAATTTTTAGCAATTGCAACTATTACCCTTTCCTCTCTACCTCTTCTCCCCTCCCTTCTTCCCTACTCCTCCCTCCTCTCCCTTCCTCTGTTCCCTCCTCCCCTTCCTGCTCCCCTCCTTTCCTTCCCTTCCTTTCCTTCCCTCCCCTCCTTTCTTCCCTCCCTCTCTTTCTTCCCTCCCTTCCTCCCTCCCTCCTCTCCCCTCCCTTCTTCCTTCTCTCCATTCCAAAGATACTGTTCCCATGTGGTGTTAGAAGATCTCAACGAGTGTGTCTCCACGCTGCTCCAGGAGCTGGTCCGGTTCCAGGACCGGCAGTACCTCCGAGACCCCATTAAAGCCCATGCTAGGAGACGCTATGTCTGTGGGATGAGAGAGGTTGCCAAGCACCTGAGGCTCCGGAAACTCAAGTGTGTCATCGTACCTCCTAATCTGGACAAAATCCAGTCCACAGGTGGGTCATGTGACCTGTGTAGTTAGCTCACGTGATGAATGTAAGATCATGTGACAAGTATAGGTAGGTCATGTGATGAGTACAGGAAGTCATGTGATGAGTCCAGCCAAATTGCTGACAGATAGCTGCAAATACAAATATAGCCTTATGCCCAGACTTTCCTGGGATAACCCCCTCTATTTGTATATCTTTCATAACTACCATAGTTGCCATAACTGCTTATGGTTTCGAGCTATTTAAAGCAGAAGGTAATTACTACTGGCATTGTTTATAGTTTCAGGCTAATTGCTATGGAAATGGGGACCTACCCAGAGACTTTCCCTCCAGTGAGGTATGGAGCTAGCCCAGTGTTGTGAGCAGTAAACAGGTCCTGTTAGGGGAAACTATTAATTTTACAGAATTTTGCAGCTGCAATTTCCTTATACAATCAGTGGACCACCGGTAGCTCAGTAATATGCGATTGCTGTCAAGCAGTGGTCTCTGCAAACTTGAGCTCCACAACCTGTCATTTCTGTGTGCCAAGGGTCAAATTCAAAGACATGTAGTGTGCCTTGGTGAAGTGGCATAGACACACGTTTGAGGATTTAATATCACTACCCGTCACCATCGGTAACCACTTGTGCTCCCACCACCCTCTGCTCTCACCACTCTCACTCATGTTTTTCACTCTCTACCATCACTTGTCTTCAGGTGGAGTGACGGATACCATTACCCAGATTGTGGCAGAGTGCCGTGAGCAAGGGATCCCGACCGTCTTTGCCCTCTCCCGTCGAAGACTGGCCATGCTACTTAAGAAGAAACACAAAATTGGTTGTGTTGGTATCTTCAGCTATGATGGAGCTGAGGTGGGTGTGGTTGCTATGACATATATACAGCACTTTATTGTTATGATGTAATGATGACATCACATTCTAAAGGGTTCTCCCACCTTCATCCTACCTACTCCTCCTCCCCTCCCAGTTGCACTACAGGAAGATGCTGGAGTTAGTTGAGACCGCCACGGAGCGGTACCAGTCCGAGACCACCTCACTGCCACAGAGTGAAATTGAAACCAGTCCCGGTGCCGCCCTGTCGCAGTCAAGTGAGTTAGTGGGGGAGGGGCAGAGTGGGTCTCTGAGCCAGGACAGTTCTAGTGACTCCCTCTCCACTGACACGCTTGGTGAGATGGAGAATGGGAACAAGACACAACCAGTGGATCAGATATCTCGGAATCAGACTTCGCCCAAATCTAAATCTATAAGGGATACTCCCTGGAAAATATTCATAAAAAGTGATGCAGACGTCAGCAACACTCCTGCAAGCCACAAAGCTAGTTTAGATTCAGGCCACCATCCCAAAGCTGACTTAGCTGCTGGAGACGCTGAAATTGGTTGCCATGGAGATACTACAGCAAAGACTATGATATCCAATGGAGTTAGAACTGGCTCTACCCCCCACTGCCAGAATATTGGACCCCCAGAAGGCACCAGCAACACTGCTATGCACCCTGGAGAAGCTTCAACAGACAAATTCCAATTTAATATCACAGCAGCAGAGTTTGTCCCATCTTTCCAGTTTAGTTTGAATGTCAATGCCATGGAATTCACTCCCAATTTGCCCCCCAGTTCCCAAACTACCACTCACAGCTCTTAAAATCCTGTTGTAATAATCATTGATGTGTTTATTTATTTTCTGCATTGATATACCGGGGTACCTATTACAGTGCCAAGTGAGAGGAAGTTGGCCTCACTTAGCTTTGTACCCAGGCCTCCCCTCGCAGCAACCGTTGCGAAAAAAACAGCTGCGAGGGGAGGCCTAGGTACGAGGCTAGTCCTCATTCATACATACCTCGAATAAAAGATAAGGTAACAATTTATAATGTGCATTATGTGTGCTAGCGATAACAGTTGTACAATAACAGCAGATAAAAAAACTATAATCGTTAGTCATACTCCAGTTCTTCCAAACTTTTGAACAAATTTGCGATGTGCAGTATATGTGTGCTAGTAATCACAACTAGGGAAGCTCCCTTCCCTAACTCTTCTTAGTGAGCTCAACCTCCTGCTCTGGTTGATGGTGTTTCTCATCGCCGCGGTGGTGCCTGAGGAGTGAAGATCTGGTCAGGCATATCATCAGCGCCATTAACGTGATGACTATCACCATTGCTATGCAGAAGCAGGTGCAGATGGTTATCGTGATCCACAGCAGACGTTCATAGTTGCTGGCAGCTTTTGAGAGCTGTGCACCACAAGATTCCGGACTGGATGCTAGGGAATTGGGAGATGGGATCGAATTTGTAGTTCCAGTTAGGAGAGTCGGGTCTTCAGGTGTGGGTTTTGGAATGGCGTCAGGTTTGCTTGGGTTTTCAGGACTTGGCACAAAATCAGGCTTTGTCGGCTTTTCAGATAATGGAACGGAATCAGTCTTAGGCTCTTCGGTTGGAACAGAACTTGGAATTTCCAGTGTTGGAAAAGACTCGGGCTGAGTTGGTTCAGAAGTTGGAATGGTCTCGGGCTCAGTTGGTTCTTCGGTTATATTAAAGGCACTTGGTTGAGTTGTTTCACTTGGGGCTTGAGTAGCAGGGTTTGAAACCGATGGGTCAGGTCTCCAGGCCATGAACTCCGCTTTGATTCCGGTCACATTCCAAATATTTCTTAAGCTGGTCATGTCGAATGTCATGAGCAGGTTCTGGCATGGATCTGTGACACAGCTCTCCCCAGAGAGCACTAGTATATTCTGATGAGAGTACATAGTTAGAGTGTCAGTGTCTTGGTTCCAGACCGCTTCTGTGTCCTGAAGTCGTACCAAACCCACTCCAGGTATATCTGGGTTTAGGATTGCCTTTTCCACATCCACACACTTTACTCCAGGCATACTGTATTCAGTATAGCAGAGGTAATGTTGGGTACGGCTGATGGTGACAAACTGTGCCACTGCGACCCGCCCAATGCTACTAGCCAGGTGGAAATACTTGTAGTGTGGTTTTGTATCGAACAGTTGTATAACAGTTATAATAGAGATGTCGCTAGCGTTACTGATGATGGAAGCATATCTCCCATCGTGAGGTGAGAAGGAACTGTTTCCGATCTTTTTCTCCCAGAGGTCCTCCCTAATGAACTCATCACTGTCATAGTGAAAGTACATAGTGGTTTCGTGGCACTCGACTAGCATGTCATGCCTGTGTTGGTTGTAGACCAGACGTGTTATGTTGTCGCAGGGTATGGGAACTTCGATCATCAGATAGGTTCGGCTAGTTAGTGTGTTTATGTTAATATTCCAGCCACTGGCTACGGCAGCGTAGGTTGAGTCATGTGACGGGTCTACTAGATCTGGAGCCTTGAAAATGATAGGTTTAGTAATTTTTTCTAAGTCATACCACTGAGGGCTGTAGAGCAGCAGTCCATCTGGCCCATATCTCCCCCACACGTGGTTGTCATATTTACGAAACGTTGCCAGTCGTCCTCTTTGATTCTCCTCATAAAGTACGTACATGTCCAGATTCCTGCTTACCTCGAACACCCATAGCTGTAGTGGTATGTGGCCGATTGGGATGCGCTCAGAAACCGGATTTGTGTGGTTTAAGTTTAAGATGATGATGTCCTCATCAACTGCTACATAAATGTGGTGTTGGAATACAAAATGCACTAGTCTTGGTAGTGTGACGTTTGGTTCTCCATCAGCTGAGCCTTCTTGACCAATCTGAAATGGATTTAAAGGAGTCACGGATCCCTTTTCATGTGGATGGAACTGCTTTAGTTCACTCTGGTTGGTCCCTGGTACCACAGCAAAGAAGTTGCTTCCATCAGAGAAATAGAATGTTCCAAAACCTTCCGGCATAGTAATGAAAGGTAAGGGTTCATGTAAACAAGAAAACATGTTTCTGTAAAGCTAGTAGCATTTTTGTTAACATAACATACATGTAACAACAAAATGTGGTCTTTTAATATTTTGTTGTATAGCATGCTTTCCCAGGCTTGTAAGGGTTAGCTAATGAGCTAATTATAGTTTCAAAGGAGACAAGATGCTCCTGACTCGAGTTCAGGACAAATGAAAGCATGTGACTCTGAAATGAATAAGCTATACACAGCTGGGGTACTCCCCAAAAAGTTATTTATAACATTAATTCATAAATAACGTTAGTACTAATGGATGTTCAGCTCTTGTATAGTCTATCACATTTTTCTAAGCAAAATGGGCACGGTTTATACCATCATTGGAGGTTGGATTCCGTTGGAACATAGATAACCATGATTGGACCAGTCTGCACTTAGCTAGGGGGAACTGTGAGTTAGTTAGCTGTATGCCATGCTGTGGACACGCACAATCATAGCTCTTTCTTAACTGACATACAAGTGCATGCAGTCTGTATGCACCTATAGCATAATACCTAGGACAGGAGACTGCACAGCAGGCGTGTAATTTCATTGCCGTCGTTATTTTCCATTTGCATGTAGCACATGCACGTAATCTCCGCACCTGTGTTGCGCTGTATATGTATGCGGATCTCACTGCGATCCGGGCGCAGCATAGCGCTTGGCAATTATGGCTTCGTCTGTATAAACTATTGGCGAGTTGGCTCCGCAAATTCGGCAAAACATACAGTGTCATTATACATATACCGGTACACGTACACCACTTAATACAAGATAATAAAACCGTTAAGGAAGTGTAAATGTTAACGTACGTACCTACACCTTCGGACTGCAGTTGCGGAGAGGAACTAACGGCCTCCAGCGTAGCGAGTGTCCCAACGCAAAGCAGCAGGAGATCTAGATATTCCATCTTTAGTATGCGTGGAGCCTGCAAATACAAGCTTAAAGCAGAAAACCTAGCTCTATAAACCTATATACTGGGGAAGTACCTATTTAATTATGCAAATACAATAATTCCGAGCGAAGCGACTCCTGTTCGATTGACCTTTTTTCGTCGTCGTCGTCGTCGTCGTAACCTGTTCCAGCCAGTTCTCCTGGTATAGCCTATCAAACACACAGCGAACACTTACCTTTGCTATAAAACTCCAAACGGGGAGACTTGGAAGCGACAGTAAGCCTGCTTCAGCTTCTGGTCTTCTAGGCACATAATAGCAAGTAGCCATTTTGTTTTGTCGGGGTGTGTGTTTGACCTTTTTCGTTTGTGGGTGTGCGCTATGGGCGTGCCATGTGCCACGCCCAGCAATTCTCACGAAGCGAGGATATCCCTGCATATTGCTAGTATTATGATGCCACGTCCAGCTAATTGTGTTTATATAGAACTGGATACAAATGCACGACCTTATGCTTATACCATGCATGCAAACATGCAGAGGGCTACAAATCTGAATCACCAGATGAAACAGGAACCCTGTTATGGGTATATATAATATAATATTGCTACTTCACATATAATAGGACTAAGTGCAATGAGTACTGGATCTATGATAATCAAGTACAAAATTCAGCACGCCCGTATGCATAATGTTCATTACTGGCAAATGGAAACCGTGATCCAAAGTAGTTCTGCATTGTGTCTCAGTACATGCTCAGACAGTTATACTGCATGCGTGTGATCAGAAGTGTCTAAAAAATGAAGGTGAAAGAGTGTGCTCGATGTGCAGCTTGTCAACTATTGCTGCTAGTGATAATTTTACTTTCACAGTAACATATAAGGCTGTATACCATAATGTTCATGTGACCTCACTTCTGCCTATGTCATGTCAGTATGTGATCCATGTGACTTAAGGGACTTTTCTGCAGTGTGCGGAATTGGAACTAAACATCAACTACAAAGGACTCAAAACAAAATTCATCATTCTAATTATATCCCTTTTGGTGCTTTGAATTCCTGTAGCCAATTCTGTTAAGGATAGCATGAAATTGTAGTATCCTGTGAAGTTAACTATACCTTAAGTTAACCCTGCATGGTAAAATTTTGTAGTTCCACTTCCATATAATATTATTATGCATTTTTGTAAGGCAATACAGTGGCGATAGCTATGTTTGGAAAATAATTTAGGCAAAATCACTGCAAAGTCTCAACTTGGTTGATCATTTGATTCCAGGATCATCATTAAAATTTCCTGAGTTAGCTAATTAGCAGTCTAAATCCTAATATTAATCTCACAATATATCAAAGCCAAGATTTTTTATGATCGATATAGGTCTGTCCTAATTATTATGCAGTTTTCAACAGCATTCCATACGCATTTGCGTTAGGATTGAGGGGATGTCCCTGGGGCCTCCCCTTATTGCTACCTAGTTTATTTTTGCCGTTAGTAAACACTAGAGAGCCGGCTTGAAGTTGTAGCCGGCCTCTCGCCGCAATATGTGATCGATGATGCAATAATGGATGTGGTTGCTGAGATCATGAGTGTATGGACCCTTTATCAGTCCATCTTGTCCTGCGTTCTTGGTTCTGCTGACGCTGCTACAAGTAAGTCATGTGTGCATGAATAACTGCCAAGTGGATAATTTGATAATTAATTGTAGAGTAGCTATAGAGACACGACACATATGCTGCAACATTTTAGGATACGCAATCAGTACAATAAGGTGCGTCGTGCCATATTTCATGACCCTGCAGCACAGTTGTGTATTTATGATTAGAGCATCGGGTACTGCATGCCAGCAAGGACACTTAATACTAACGTGGTACTTGATGGCGTGTCAAGCATTCTTGTGACGTTTGGCGCATGCATGGCGTACATTGAGCCCCACCCACGCTTTCGCGCGCTGTTGGAATCTCTCTAGCCTCAGGCCAGCCAAATGTATGTGGCTGCAATATAGAGCTGATAAGCTACTACATCATAATAATAGGTTCTTTGGGGCTGGACAAAGTTACCTCCATAAGATGGGTGGTATTGTGGAGGTTTCAATGAGAGTTGGTCACTGATGATATTAAACTGTTCACTGTCCCATGATAGTTGACTTAGTGGCTCGCCAGGCCAGTAACTCCAGTGCAGATGGCAACTTGGACGAGGGACCTCGGCTGCCAGTCTACGCCAGTAGTTTGATATTCACAGGGGTCATCGTCTTCTGCTTCATCAGTGTACTGGCGGTAGTCTTGTGCTGCCTCTGCTTCATCAGTGTACTGGCGGTAGTCTTGTGCTGCCTCTGCTTCATCAGTGTACTGGCGGTAGTCTTGTGCTGCCTCTGCTACATCAGTGTACTGGGGATAGTCTTGTGCTGCCTCTGCTTCATCAGTGTACTGGCGGTAGTCTTGTGCTGCCTCTGCTTCATCAGTGTACTGGGGATAGTCTTGTGCTGCCTCTGCTTCATCAGTGTACTGGCGGTAGTCTTGTGCTGCCTCTGCTTCATCAGTGTACTGGCGGTAGTCTTGTGCTGCCTCTGCTTCATCAGTGTACTGGCGGTAGTCTTGTGCTGCCTCTGCTTCATCAGTGTACTGGCGGTAGTCTTGTGCTGCCTCTGCTTCATCAGTGTACTGGCGGTAGTCTTGTGCTGCCTCTGCTTCATCAGTGTACTGGCGGTAGTCTTGTGCTGCCTCTGCTTCATCAGTGTACTGGCGGTAGTCTTGTGCTGCCTCTGCTACAGGCAAGTTGCTGACAGTTCACGCATGTGCCACATGTGCCATGGGAGCTTCGTGTATTGGGCATTTCTGGGGTCATAGCTAAACTTTTTATCTCTTGCATGTAGCTAGCTGTACAAATTGAGGTTTAAACAGAGTTTGAAACATAATCATAGCTGGACTAATCAATGCAGCATTAGGAGGTTTGTGGTCACCATTTGAAATCATTACTACAACCACTCCTACTATCCCTTGCTATACAATAAACCTCAAACATCTTAGTTACTGCTGGATGCCTGACCTTGAGAATAAGGAATGGTGCATGCATGTATCGGAGAACAAACCAGAAGGTAAAAAGCATAACTGGCTATGAGCACAAAAGCAAAGAGACAAGGAGAACAGAGAAATGGGCTATGAGCAGAAGTATTAGTTATTATGGCAGTTAGTAAAAATTGGGTCTTCAGCCTGATTACATACCTACAGGCATTACACAATATCACTGAAGACTGAAAAATAAAAACCTAGTTGCATAGGGTGGAATTGAACATAGAGCCATGGCCATTAGCAGAAAACACATTCCGTAAGACCTATGGCTAAATATACAACCAAAAATTCTTTACACTTGACATTGCATTATTTTCCCCCCATTGGAAGCACATTCCTACTCAATAAACAATAGAGCTTAACTTCAGTTGTAGGGCTCTATCAGCAGTGCATGCAACAGACATTATGTGTGGCGTTTTCTTCTCTTCCTCCCTGTGCTTGTAGGTCTGGGTGGCTAAAGTGTGTTAGACGGCAAAATCACGACTACTATGAAGACACTGCTGACTCACAAGTGTGCCTCACAAGAGCTGATCTTGCTGCAGCTCTTGAACCTCCCCTCAGCATGTCTTTGCTCACAATTGGAGATACACCAGGCTTCGAAGGCCAGACAATCATCTGTAGTGATTTAACATCTCACTCTACAGCTGATGGCTATGATCCACTTCAAAGCTTCAGCTATCGGCGAGGCTCTGATGTCCTTTCATCAGATGTGAATCTTCAGGTGCCTCTGCGAGAAACCCACGACACAAGCAGTGCCCCTATAAGCTCACAACCACAAGAATGCGGTGAAGAAGTTGTTGCCGAATGCATGAAGATTTGTCATGAAGTATCCCTGGGTCGAAATCCTGGTCGGAGGAAACATTCAAGCAGTCTTCCAGATCTTCGCTCTTGCTCCAGAATTGCCGGTGGCTCTTCCTTCTCAAAATCGAATGACTTTGAGACAGGTTTCCTCCACCCTCCCACTGGAGCAGATCTTCCAGGTCCCATCATCCAGACTCCCACTGCTCTAGACTCTCCAGAGAGGATTGCATATCCTCGCCAGCACATCCTTCAAGAACACACCCCTCGGGAATCTAAAAAAAACTGGTTCCCTCTTCAGCCTGACCTCCCAAGATTCGGGCTCCTCTACTCACTCAGCTCCTCCGGCTCTGACAAGACACATGCTTGTGGATAAGAAGATAACACTAGTCACACCAGTTTAGCGATACCTTGTTCCGAGATTCCCCCTAACAAGAGGATGACAGAGCTATACCTACCTTTTTGTATGACCCATGAATGCAGATGTACCTGTGGGCATAGTCTCACTTCCACAGCTCATGGAACTGACATACTTAACCACACTCTTGCAGTGATGTATGTTATATACTGTTCATGGACATGTATTGCCGTCCTCTGCTCAATCAATACATTTTTATTGTATCATATTGCACTCAGTGTATATTATGTACATTTTTTATTCACCTACTATATAAAACTTTAAACTTCCTGATTAGGAATGGCGAAGGAAAGTATAGGGCAAAATGTCCTGACTACCTCCTGGAACTTTCAGAAAATTGTGCCTGTACCTGGTGAGTAGAGGGATGATGCTCATTTCATTAATCTTTCACTAATCACAATCATTGCAGGTACCAATACTGGGTACACAGCAAACACCACACAAAATTATTGACAAATTCAGAGCTTAGTGAGGAGTCCAGAGTCTGGGGCAGAGGTCTTGATGAGGGCCTGGACTTCCTTGAACTTTGGATGCTTGGAGTCTCCCATCAGTTCAAACAGGAGAGACTCACTGGTAGTAATGAAGGCACCGGACTGACGCATGCGCTGTGTTGCATGTGTGTGTGTGTGTGTGCAGATGAAGGCATATTTACTAATGAATCTAAAGTACCAATTGTCACTCCAGTGATGGTTTACCTCGAGGGCAAATATCCGGTCAACCTGGCATCGGGATGAGACGGCATCGGCCAGGACGTGGACCTCATAGCCCTTACCCAGTAGGTCCAAGGCAGTCTGTTGCACACACACTTGAGTCTGCGGGAGAAGAGAAGGGTTAGGGTCGCATTAACCTTCTACCCACCTCATTAGTGAATATTAACTCCCTACCTACCAATACCTCAGATTAATTACCTATGGCACATACTCCTCTACTCTATTTACTCAACATTTAACCCTCTACTCACTGAGGTAATATTAACTCCCTACCTACATCTACGTCACATTAATTAATTAACCCTCTATTTCCTATGGCACTTACTCAACATTAACCCTATACTCACCATAATACTTACTCAACATGTAATCCTCTACTCACTGTGGTCCTTACTCAACATTAACTCGACACGCACCTCAATGCCAAACAGGACAATAGATTTCCTGTCAGCCTGCTTAGACAGCAGTTCTTCAACCTCTGGTATCACCATGGAGAACACCGTCTTGGGGAACACGCTAGCCTTGCTCACATCAATCTCAGACACTGTGTTGCCCAACCCTGAGGAGGGAAAATTATGGGTATTCTGTGTTTACTTACTTCCATTATTTTTTTAACTGGTTCTACAACGAAAGTAGCTTGGCTGATTTACTTTTGGTATACCAACTGTTGCTGTCAAACAGTTGTTAAGGCAGAGATGTTTATTGAATCTGTACTATCTACAGTGCGAGCAGACGAGTAATACTGCCACTCAAAATGCTCCCATATCATCAGTGTACTGAGAACTCGATCAGTATAAATACAGGGGACCAACTTTGAAGTAGGAACAATCGTGTTTACCCTGTGATATACCATAAACTGCATGTGATAGTGTGTGTACCTTTTGGATACTGCTCTGTGGCAACCACTGGGATATCCAGGATATTGGCAGCTGTTACCTGAAAGAGTAAGACAAGGCCATCAAGCATTACATCATTATTGGGGTATAGACTAGACTAGACACAGTACAGAACATTTCACATTACGTCACAAAGCTGACCATTCTCTTTGCCACGGTAATGATCTCCGGAAAGTAGCGGATGCTGGGGCGAAACTTCTCTTGCATATCACACACAAAGAAATAACAGGTGTTGGAAGCAACCCTGCCGAGATTTCGCGCTGCAACAGCCATCGTGACTCTATGCTCTAAGTTCTGCCGAGCGACACTTGTCCTAATTCCATACGGTACCGTTATATCACCAGCCACACCCACATTTGATAAATGGGTGTGCCCGAGTCGCGATAGCTGTGTTGTACGCCCTCTGAAGTTTAACAGAAAGGTAATTCTCATCTCCAGGTTTGAAATAAAGAATAAATAATGTAATGAGGCATTTTATTAATAAGCTTTCAGTCTGCTGGGGTTGCCTGATGTTATTGGCTTAACAAAAGAAGGCGTGGCTGAGTACTGCTATTCAGCTATCAAGCAGGCCATTAAACGGTTGTACAGCTGTAATAACATTATCTTCCCTCCCCTCCCCCACTAGTGATGGCCTCAGCTGGTGCTAGCTTTCCTCCCTCGTCAGCCCCACTCCCTGGCGGCAGTCCTACTGCCGTAGAGAGAGCTTGCACTGAGTCATGTGACAGAATGCAGCTGGTGGCCGAGCTGCTGTTATTACAGACTGGGTCTCAGCCAGTTGCCATGGAACCAGTTTCCATGGGCAACGAGTCTTACGCCAAATCAAGAGATGCCATTGTTGCAAACACGAAGGGGCTCGCAATATCAATCAAAGACCTGAGCAAGCACCTCAGGCAGAGAAACCTTCCAGCCATGCAGCAGGATGTTCAGCAAGTCAGTGACCAGGTCATAATTCTGACTGAAGCAGCCACACACGCTGCCTACATCACTGCACTTACAGACGTAATGTGCAAGCCAGCAAAACCCGGGCTGTTTGACCGATACTCCTTCGCGAGAGCACAGCAGGCTGTTCACATGGCCTATGAAAAATTCAGACCTGAGTACGGTCACCTCAGCAGAGATGAAATCCTACAGATTTCAAGAACTTTTGCCAACAACCTCGCTCTCCTCAGCCAGGGCTGCAGGCTGGCAGCAGAGAATCAGAAGATCACGGAGAGAGATCGGACTCAGCTCATTAACTGCACCCAGTGTTTGCAGGGAACCACGGCTGCTTTTCTTGCCAGTTTGAAGGCCCTTGCAGCCTCTCATTCAGCAGAGAACAGACGACGATGTCTACTCTTTGGAAAGCCAGTGCTTGCAGCGGTTGATTGCATCATCGAGTTTACAACTTTTCCTCAGTTTGCAGGAAAGCCAGCAAGATTGACCCAGAAAGGGTTCGAGCTACAGACGGAGATTCTCGGAGGGGCCATGGCAGTCGTTAGCTCAAGTGTTCAACTGCTGAACACCACCAAGAGCCTCCTCGAACACACAGATACAAGCCACTGGCAAAAAATAGTGAACTGCACAAAGGCAGTGGCAGACGCGACAAAGCTCCTGTCTTCCTCGATACGGGAGCACACACCCCTCCCCTCACGCAGTGCCTCAGTCGACCACGGCTTTGGAGCCTTGGCCGGGAGAAAGGCACCCCTCGGAGCAACATTGGTACAGTCGTAGTCAATTCTTATGTTTAAGTAACTACTTGCAGTAGGTTCAAACGATCAGTCTGCCAACTTTAGTTGAGATATTTATCATGTGTAATAAACATAACATAAATGTACACACATTTCCTATACCATATTACTATTTGTGACGATGTGAGGCAAACATGCTCACCCAATGAAACTCTTACAGTGACAGCTGCAATGAATGAATGAAGTTCTGTCTTTTGCTTAGTTCGAACAATCTGCACAATTCCACTTCCTTTCAGTGTTGTGTTGTCCCAATGTTGGGAATATTCAGAACACTAAACTTCAGTTTCTTCATTTTTTTCTTTTCTGCCTTGGATTTCTGCTCCCTTCTAGGGGTTTTTGGATGCGCCCCCAGGGGGGCCTGGGTACGGGTATGGGTGGAGCTACCTTTGGACTCAGCTGCGTACTGAGAGATCTAGAAAAGTACAAAAACAGAGAAGCATCATCACAGTTAACCCTTAGGGGACGGGCCAGTTTGTCGGTTTAAATAAAGTCTTGACAGTTTCTATGTCAAAGATAGTCCTTTAACTGTTACTAACATAGCAGAACTGGCCACGTTTAAATTGACCAGTCTGAATGCTTATCCCTTAGGGGACGGGCCAGTTAGTCCAACTGGTCAGTTTAAACAAAGACTTGACAGTCCCAGATAGTCCTTTAAGTGTTACGGGGTGGGCTTTTACTGACACGAGGGACCATTATACCGCAGTAGTAGTCTTTATAGAGAATCCTTGAAGAGTTAATGAGTTAGCCTAAAACTGTTATTTAACCCTAAGCTGTTTGATGAATATAATTAATTGGCTACAAATCTCATTACTAATCCCATAAATATGATTAATTGCCTCTTATTTAATAATGGCTGGCTTCTAGCACCGGTGCTTAAAAGTCAAATTGCTATTTTATAGCAAAGTTACAGGTTGGCGAGAAGAGTCCTAGTCCATTAATGATATTCATTGATAGTTGGATCAGATTGTGTAAGATAAGACCTGAGGACATGTGCTGTATGGGAAACTTAATGTAAATTATTCCTTGAATAGTTAGGCAGTAGTAAAGATGAGATGGGGGTTAAGAGCTAGGAGTTAGCCAGGAGCTAGGTACTCTTTGCATAGCTCCGATACTTCTGCCTGCATTACACCTATCAAAGACGGCTCTTGAATGGCAGACTCACTTGGTTGAGCACCTTCTTGGATCGCTTCTGTTTGAACTGGAAGACTTCGAAATTCTTCTGCAGAAGAGACTTTCCTGTAGAGAAAAGGTCACAAAGGTCAAGGCGGTGATTTTCATACAAGCGCCACAACACAGGAATTCCTACTAGTGTACCTATATAACCCATATATGGTACATTGATGATGTAACCAAAATATGCAGGTTTCCTTCGCACCTTCAGACATGGCCGGCTTCCTCTTGTCTCTGCTCAACACTTCTTTTAAACTCTGCTGACTTGAGTGAGTTCTCTGCTTCTTAGCCGCAGCCTTTGTGACCCCTCCTCCCCCTTGCCTTGGCACCTTGTTCCCTGCCCTCACTCTCTCATGTCTCCTCCCAGGCTCACTCCTGAGACTGACAGCCACTAAGCAGCTGTTCTGTACAAATAAGAGTCCCTTGCGCACTAAACTCTTCGACATTAATAGCTGCTGGCTATAATTCGATTTGATGCGCACTGCGACGTATTCAGACGTCCACGCCCACATAGAAAGAGATTGTGGTTAGCTTTGATCAGCAGGTGACGTGAGGTGAGGGCGTCATCAGTTGTTTTTCCCCACGTTTAGTACGCTCTCAGCACTTGGCAGAGGCTATCACAGGTGAGTTGTGTTTGCGTCGGTACTTGAAGACGCACAATTATTTGTATTTGTGGGTTTGTCCTCTCGGTTTTGTTTATTTGACCTTCGGGCTAATAAATTAATATAATGTGTAAATTTACCCTGTAGTCACATGATTGATCACCACAGGACCTCCACCTCCAACACACCTCTAATGGCTAGCTAGCTAGCTGGCCACTCCAAAGCAGTCCTTTAGACTAGCAGGCAGCGGTGTACATAACATGTCATGTGTACCTCCAGCTACTTTATGTGATTCCTTTTATACCTTTTACATCGACACAGCGGCTAATTGGTGTGCATGTGTAACAGATTACGTATCATTTTTGAATTTCTTTGCAAAGTTTGGGTTGATTGGGTAAATTGGTATGGCCTAATGTGGAAGTATGTTTGAGTTGATGACATCTGGCACAGGAGCATATGTTAACGTTATGGCTAGCCATTAACTCTGTGAGTGAGGTTACAAGAACTGTTAGCTATATGCATTGTTGCCATATTACCAGCTTACATGTCTAATGCATCTTCCTCCTTGTTCAATTCACAGGTATGAGATGAGAACATGACAGTTATATTCCATCGTCGTTGTATTAAATTAGGTGTAACGTCTCTACAACTACTACATGTTAAAAGCTGTGTAGTCTCTGAGGACAGAAGTTGCTGCAGATTCTGTAACTGGAGTCGATAAATAATCATCCGTGATGGATAAACTCGGGAGTGGTCAGATGATCGAGTGGGAGGACTTGGACAAGAAACGCTATTACCTGATTGGTCCGAGCCTCTTTCTGTTTGTTCGTGGTGCGGTCTACCCTTTCACCCTGATCAAAACCCTGCTGTTCATGCAGAAGCAGAACACTATCTACACAGGCACATTCGATGCCTTCAGAAAAGTCTTAAAACACGAGGGAATTCGCGGGCTCTACAAGGGCTACATGGTGAGTACCTTTGGGCTGGTATCGGGACAGCTCTATATCACGACCTATGAACTGATTCGCAGCACTCTTCGTGGCTACAGCACGGAGGTGAAGGGCTTCTTGGCAGGGGGCGGGGCTACTTTAGTCGCACAGACAGTGACCGTCCCGATTGACATCATATCGCAACATATGATGATGCAAGGCCACGCCGTGACTAAGAAGGCCGGCAACTACATTGTGGTCAAGAACGTGGACTACATTCTTCCAAGAGAGCCCCGCCCCCTGAGAGGAGCCCTCACTATTGTGAAGCGGATTGCACGGACAGAAGGTTTCCGTGGGTTCTACAGAGGCTACCAGGTCAGCCTCATGACCTACATGCCCAGCAGGTGAGGAAAAGACCTTGGAAGGGGCGGGGCTAACCTGTGTGTTCCTGGGTTGACGTGATTGTCCGTTAGCTTCATTTCTGTGTGCATCCTAAGCCTCTAGTTATCAAATCCATTGTTGCTAAACCACATTCATCATTCTAATATTGATGGTCTCAACTGCACTGTTATGGTGTGGTCTCTTGGTGTAACAGTCACTTCCCCATTAAGCCCACCATGTTCTGCCTCTATAGAGTACATATACTTGTATGTGACATCATGCATGACATCATCCATATGGCAAAAGAGTGGTAGGTCCTATAGTGATCTCAGAAATAAGGAATGTTTTGCCACATGGAAGTGCTTAGTCATGTGTTTTCGTGACATCACTGCAAGTGCTCTATATATTGCCGCTAGCCACGCCCTCAGGCTACTGGTAGCACCGACATGCTATTTTTTCGCCGTGTGGGGAGTACCTGGGAACGAAGCTACTTTACCACCACATTTGTTATACCTGGCACATTTGTCACTCACACGCATGCACACACACACACACACACACACACACACACACACACACACATCTACTACACACACATATACACACAGTGCTCTGTGGTGGATGTTCTATGGTGGTCTGTTCCAGAGGAGCATCAATTATGGAGCGGCAGACGTAATGCCCATCCCCCTTGTGCAGGTTTTCTGTGCAGTGACGGGGTCTGTCATGGCTTCCATCCTCACCAACCCTCTGGACGTCATCAGAACCCGATACCAGGTAACTCAGACTTGATACCAGCCCAGTACCTTAACTCTGGCCTCATACCATGTCAGTGCCCTGACTCAAATCCAGTACCAAGTTACTGGCAAGATACAAAGTCAATGACCTGACTCCTCACACACACATGCACACACACACACACACACACACACACACAGCTGGAAGACACCCACTCCCTGCGGGCCACCCTCCGGAGGTTCTGGCACGAGGAGGGGCTGGGGGGACTGAAGAAGGGACTAAGTGCCCGCATCCTGTCCAGCGCTCCCACCAGCGCCATCTTGGTGACAAGCTATGAGTGGGTGAAAAGGATGAGCCTCAGGGTGGACAGAACTCCGACTCTCATGACCAGCAGCTAACAGCTGCTTTATTTTTTGCAGTTCTAATATTGAATCACATTATATATATTCTGATAGTACATGTATATTAATTGTAATGTTTGTCTATATCGTATAATTATTGGTGAGCGTGAGCAAGCCCCTTTGTGTAGTCAGTTGCCAATTTTTGTAATTATTATGCACCAGAACGGTGTTTCTATAAGCGCACAGGGTTGGATTGGGATCCCGAAACACCAGAATGGCAGCCCAGACTGGCGGGCTTACATTCACTTTTCATTGGTCAGAGTTGCTGACTTTGAACAGCGTTTTGCGCGCGAATTTCGGCGCGCACAAAAATCAGAGACGAGCTATATTTACTTCAGTACTGAGTCTCTTGGCTGTGCGGAATGTGAGTGTTTAGCTGGTACAATTTCGATTGTGTGTGGCAACCAAGCTAGCATGGGTTGGAGCATGTATTCCGCCTGGTCTGCAGAACACTAGCCTGGCCGACTGCGTGGCCTGGGAACGAGGAGGCTATGTAGAAACTAGACCTGCAGCTAATAATGCTCTATCTTGTGTTACTAATTTTTATTTATGCGCCTGCTTCTCTCCAGTCATTGCAGGACTGCAAGAGTTTCCACAGCCGCCGCCCTATACCTACCGAGAACAGCTTATCCCAGCCACAACCACAGCCACCATCCTACCAAGCACAGCTCAATACAACAGGAAAATGTGAGACAGAATGTGTATGACTTTAAAGCATGTGTGTGTATAAAAGTAAGTACTTAAGTACGGTGCATGTGTGGCACGTGAGCAACCAACACGCTATAAACTGCACGCACTGGTCAGCGAACGCAACGCATTTGCTGGTTACACAGTGGCGTAGCCAAGTTACGTGGGAACAGCTTGGGCACACTGGGAGGGGAAACCGGCCTTGTCAGTCGTGTGATCCAGCTCCCCTTCCATCATCGGTGCTGGATCACATCCTAGACCAGCATGGAGAGGAGTTGTCTCTGGAGTTTAATACTGCATTAAGTTACTGCATTTACTCAAGGGCTCCATTTGAATGTTGCATTTTTATGTATAATTGTTTTTTCTCTGTATGATGCTCGTTTGGGCTGTATCGATCAACAAAAGATATAGGGATGACAATCAGTAAGGGTATTGTGGTATCATTCCTACCTTGTTTGGTTGCTTTTTGGGGATTCCATCCCTATATGTTCTTTCATTTTTTTAAATGTTTTTTGTTACTTAATAAATGTTTTTTGTTTTTTATAGAGCAGAAATGGAATCTCAATAACATAGCTAATACAAAGAGATCCAAAATAACAAATAGTTTGACAATGTATACTACACTATCAGGGGCGGAGATATAGGGGGGGCAGGGGGGGCTCGAGCCCCCCCACTTTCATAGGTGGGGGGGCTGAGCCCCCCCACCAAATTAGTGTAGTTACTTCCTATTTAGCTCACAAATCTAAGTACCTAGTGTGGTGTGGCCTCGCTTCCAGGCTCAGGGCTACACTATTTTGGCTCCATGGCTCCCCTTCGAGAGCGTAGACTGCGTGATCTGCTTTATTAACTCTTTGCAAGCCATGAGCACATTTATGTGCCTAGATAAAATAGAGAAAACTATGTACTTTATATTAACGCCTAATATAAAAAGCTCATATAAATTCACATAAGCCTTATGGATGTATTAAAACTTGGCTGGGAAGGAGTTAATCTTGCGGGACTCTTTGATTACATGTAGCTCAAGTATACATTAATTAGAGTATCGCGCTATGGTGAAAAGACTGTTATTATGAAATGCTTCCAGAGCCAACCTCAGAGGACCTGAAATACAAAATTTTCCTGGGGGGGCATGCCCCCAGACCCCCCTAGATAGTGGCACGCGTAGCGTGCCACACACCGTTCTGCCGCACACCGTTCTGCATGCAAGGTCCAGCATGAGCCCCCCCACTTTTGGACAGCTGTCTCCGCCCCTGACTATACTATACAAAGTTACTAACTGCATGTGTACATGCATATGCATGGCATAACGTAGCATAATATTGTGTTATTATAATAAATGTTTGACATTGTGCATGAGCAATGCGCACATAAGAACGTGACGCGCGGGATGTGACTGACCAGTACCAGTACGCGATAAGATGATATGAGTACTCATCAAGTTGGGTGGTATTATTAGTGTGTATAATGGTATTAAAATTGCAGTGAGTATTAAATACACAGTGTGCATGTGATCTTGGTGAGTGTGCATGTGATCTTGGTGAGTGGTCACGTGTGTATTATTATTATGTAGTTGTATGTCTTCAAACTTGTGGCATGGATGAGGCTTCAGCGATGCTAGCGCTGACAGAGGAGAGCTGCCTTGTCTCCAGGTCACCAACAAGCTACACTATGGCTAGAGCTACAAAAGCTGCCACATACCGCCGATTACCTTGCTCACGCTCGTCTCATAATGCTCTGCATTCACCTAGTATTTTAATTACGTATTAGATAACAAATGACAATGAAATGTCCTTACTAATCAAGGAATTACGCAGAATACAGTACTGTTCTGTAGTCTCGTTCCCAGTCTCTCTACTGTTCCAACTTTTTTTATTACTTGCAATACTATCTGCAAGCAACGTAAAAACTAGCCAGAGCAGAGAGAACTGCCCTGTATGTATGGAGTGTAGGAATTCACCTCTCCATGTACGTAACCCTATACAGTCTTCCCATGAAGCTCTCCAGAAGCTACCCATTCACTTTCAAAACAAAGCCTGAGGTAATAGTTTAATGCAGGTGTACTACTCTAGCCTTTACTGTGTAGTGGTACCTCGGACGCTTTGGGACCTGCAAATTAATTGTAGCCTATATCAGGAGCCCATGAACCCCAATGAACCCCGTCACCGGGCTTATGGGCTCCTGCCTATATACAGAGGTATTCTTTATCTCAGAGCTGTAACTGGGAGCAAGATAGGACACCAGCTGTAATGGATACAATCTGGTCTCTTGGTCCACATTGCCACAGAAAGAAAACCATTATAATTGCCCAACTATTGTGATTGTTTCTTGGTGTTTATGTAGGCAGCAGATACTTCATTCAACAGGCTCATAAATTGGTTCCTAGAAGGAGACCTGCACATGACAGAGAGACTGGGGTGTGTCCCTATAGTGCTAATTGTACTGTCTCTGGCACGACATTGTGTGTATTAGCTAAACTGATGCTATTCATGTTCAATGGATTCCCAAAAGTTCAGAACCCAAAGGTATTTCCTGTAGTAAAATCCCCTAGCCTATAGACTACCAGCCTGCTGGCATTCTTGAGCCAGCTTCAAACAGAGCCTGAGACCAGCCATCTTAGCAGTTACAGTGTGATGTCATCACTGCTCACTAATTAATGATATGAATTTACAAATTAGCATGCACTGTGACATCAGTGGGTATTCGCCCTGTTAGAGGGGTGGGTGGGTAGCAGAATGTCAACAGATCACAACAGCAAATTGTAATGTGCAACACAAAGACAGAGGAATTACATGATTGTGTGAATTTATGTGAGACCATGGGTGTGCATGCTAGCTGGTACCGAGCTGTTCGCGGGAAAGTGGGAGCTCTCTGCTGGGACCAAGTTCAGACCTTACATCAGATGATAGCAAGTTCCTAGTGGAGATCACTTGCCCATTCGAGATTGCAGTTGCTGCTGCGACTGTTGGTGGAGGGGTGCCATTTTCGAGACCGTCAGGGGACGACTCAGACCGTCGATCGTCTTCTGCCCCTGTGCTGCCAGGGTTGGTCAATGTGTCACCTCGATGGGGAGGAATGGGGGTCGGGTGGCGGGACGATGCAACAGAACTGTCACCAGAGCCGGGAAGGAGTAGAGCTGTGGAATCTTCATTGCCGTTTCTGCCACTGGAGCTGGCATGGTGGTGTGTAAGTGAATTGGCATCAGATCTGAAATAGAGCTGGGAATCATCATCTGCAGTGGCTTGAATAGGAAATTGTCCTGGGTCAGATGCACCAGTGAGTGGTGGGCGGCGGCCGTCCTCTGGCAACTGATCTACTGGTTTTTGAATTTTAAGACAGGAATATTTTGCATTCTGCAGTCTGTGTGATATCGTCTTACGGAACACTACCATCACTATGGCAGTGATAATCAGCAGAAGTACAATGACTGAGCATACGACAATTGCAGCTACTTCTCCAGCAGATGGAGGTGAACGTTTCCGATTCTTTTCGTCGAAAGAAACTGAGGGTGAGCTATCTGCGGTCGAAGTAGGAGACTCAGTAGAAGTGGATGGGGTTGATGTGGGCGAAGAAGATGTGGGAATTGATGATGTCATCAGGAACGAGGCAGCTTCAGGTCGGCCACTGATGCTCCCAACAACAGTCCATGAACTGTCTGTGAGATTGTACACGCGGCCTTCATAGACGCTCCCTGCTGCAGTCATCACTAGGTACCAGCCTTCTTGTACAAACCCGTGTGGTAGACAGCGACCGACTCCAGGGCAGTTTGCAGCTGAGCCAGGTAACGACGTCTCCCCTTCAGCCCCGCCAGAAGAGAAGAAAAGCTCGACATTCACCAGTTTGATGTCTTTGCCTCGAACCACCAGAATCAGGATACCCGACCGGTCAAATCGAGCCTCTTCGATCACACCACTGACAGTCTTTGGCACATTCTGACTGGTGTCACTTGTTCTGTAGACGGCAAGGCTCGTACGGGACTGCGAAACCACCACAAGGAATTCTCCATCAGGAGATTCTATTGGTGGGCCAGCGAGCGGCTGTAGTTCCCTTGGGCTCTGACCAGAGTGCAACTCAAAGTCATAAAGTCTTTGTGCATCATTTTTAGTACAATTCAGTAGAAACCGTGGATTGCCACTCATGTCCTCGTTCCGTGCATACACTTCAATCAAGGTGTCACAGTCAATGTCGAAGGCTTCAGCAGAAAAACCCTCCGGTGACAGTAGTCTCGACCCATAAGCCTCGTAGACATGAAGCAAACCATCCTCTATCCAGACAAAGTAGTCCTCCTTGTTCAAACCATCACTACTGTCTCCGCTAATGAATGTACCGTTGGTGGGAGCAGAGGCATCACTTGCACTCGGCGGTAGCAGCGTACTGATGTAGAAGTCGGCAGTTTCAGGGTCATTGTCAAACCGATAATTGATTTCCATGTATTTGTGGATGGAGTTACAGATGACATACACTCGATGCTCCCTTGACGACGGCCATAGGGACCTTGGAGCACAGTCGAGAGTGAGCGTCTCATGGAGGCTGCAGTCCTCAGCTTGGTAGACCAGAACTGATGTGCCCGTCAGCAGGAGGCGATACCCCTCGATTTCAGCGTCACGTCTGCCATTTGGGTCGCATGATTCGCACAAGATTGTCTGACCTGACTGCCCGTCGAGAAGAACAGCAGTCTGTGGTGCAGCTGGATACGGAATGTTCATACAGTACGCAGCACCACTCCTTTCAGAGATAACAGTCAGCTCCCCTAAGGAAAAAGGGAGGGAGATACCGTCATTAAACCGACCGGAAACGGGCAATTAGCACTAGAGGTACCTGTGCTGGAGGTAGTCTCGTGCCCAGACGTTCATGCCCCCCCCCCCCCCCCCCAGGGTGTCTGGGTACCCGAGACTATACCGGAGACTACGCCACCAGCTATGCATTTAGCGCCTACACTCCAGGTGAACTGTCCCAATAATTCGTGCCATCATCGTAAGCACAAATAATTATGTACATGTATTGTATAGTATGCGACATGCACATGCCACAACTCACCGCTTCCTATGTCGCTTTCCGAAGTCAAAGCGATAACGGCTGCAAAGAGCAGGAGGGTCACGACTGTGCGACGGCTCATTGCTTCTGGCAGGTCGGCAGATTCTGCAGCTGCAGTGCGTATATACAGTCGGTGGTCACCACAGTTGTACAATCGCGTTGTTTTCCGCAGTTATAGTTCAAGTTTACGATCCCTGGTTGCGATATTCACTCATTCACTAACTCTGCAAATGATCGATGATCTCTGCAGCAGACGGCAAACATACGACACTGAGAAACTGACGGTCGGCAGCAGCACTCGAGCTTTTATGGACAGAGCCATTGGGACTTCCCCCATGCAAATTATGCATGGGACTTCCCCCATGCAAAGCGTGATGATGTAATCTATTTGAAGACGACTTGCGCACTACAGAGGTACTTGCTAGGTTCAGAGGATGGAGGCTGAGCCAGGCAGCAACGGTAGCAGCAGTGGAAAGCATGGCCAAGGTAGTTGATAACATGAAGAGGGTACACAATTGGGTGTTTTATTAAATGCCCACTCGTCTGCAGCTGACCAATTAATCAAGGGTGATCCCATAGATATTAGTCTCATGAGCATACATGATACATACAGTCGGCCTAGACCTGGTCATGCGACTAGGACTGTATTACAGTCACAACTGTGACCGCAGTCAGCCAGTGGGCAACAGTATGCGATCAAAACAGCTCAAAAGGGTACCAACATAATAGACTACTTGCCTGTATTTGCCAATCATTTATATCAGCATCTAAAAATGGGAAACCGATGATTAGACAGAAGCGAGAGACGCTCTATAGCTGAAGTATTTTTCAACCCTTAAACTGTTAGCTCATAAGAGATTTTGAGCAGCATCAAGTTACACTGTTGAATGGTCGTATTACATTTGGGAGAGCATGTAGCTAATAACGTACTGCCTGTGTTGACTTCATTTCAGCTGCAGGTACAACACAACCGCATTCTAAAAATGCCAGAAGCTAAACTTTTATAGTTAATGAGCTCTTGTAGTCTCATGCCCAGACATCCCTCCACACAGGAGAGCGTCTGGGCACGAGACTTGAGCACTTGGTGACACCAACACTCACCCACGCCCCCCAGGCATGTCTCTCTGGCGGTACCTGGTGGCGGAGGTGAGTCGTGGCTACCTCCTGGAGCAGGACCAGCTGCTCTACTCTGAGAAGCAGCGGAGGATCAACACCTTCATGAAGACACCCCGAGAACTGGAGAAGGTGAGAGAGCCCATGCACTGCCTCAAGGCAGAGGTACAAAGTTGAATAGTCCCTAGTAGAAGCTGGTATGGTTCTTGAAAGCCATCTCTGGCATGGTGTGGGGCTTTTCCCTCCCATACGTGTACATGTACATGTACATGTACAACCGTACTCCCCTCCATAACATGTTCAGGCCATGCATTCCCAAGAGCTCTGGCACCTGGCTGGTCTCATTCCCAAGAGCTCTGGCACCTGGCTGGTCTCATTCCCAAGAGCTCTGGCACCTGGCTGCATGGTCTCATTCCCAAGAGCTCTGGCACCTGGCTGGTCTCATTCCCAAGAGCTCTGGCACCTGGCTGCATGGTCTCATTCCCAAGAGCTCTGGCACCTGGCTGCATGGTCTCATTCCCAAGAGCTCTGGCACCTGGCTGATCTCATTCCCATGCACTGGAATAGGTTTCCTGCTTTTTGTTTCGACTCATTCCCAGGCCTCAGTGGAAAATACATTTTTCCAAGCACCTGTGAATGAGGCTACCGTTTTAACAAGCTCCTGGTCTCATTCCCAAACATTGGAGGAGGATGTACATGTAGCTAATGCATTTACATTCTGCTAGTAGCTGCATCCCAAGTCTCATACTCAAACATACATTCCAAGGACTGCATGCATTGTTGTCATTAATTAACCCCTTATGGCCATACACCCACTCCACACTACACACTGCTGCAGTCATCTGCATGTGGTTAGCATGTGGTGGGCAGGTTGTGCTGGGTGCATGCCAGCTGTCATCTGGAAGTGTGGCCTTAGGACACACTTCCTGTTTACTCTAACTGGGGCCACATGCTAATATTGTCATGTAATCAAAGATTTGCAGTAAGACATTCTTTGACCTTGCAGTACATGTATATACAATCTTGTATTTGTATTCTGCAACCTTCAGGTAGCTTGCAAACCTCTGTACTCCTGCTTTCAACCAGTGCTGGTTATGCCCAGTTCTGGTGGTCACAGTTTGGTTGGTTTCATTAGCACAATCTATGATACCACACACAAACACAGCATCCTGGTGGGTGTGGTCTTTGTACAATGTAAACTGAAGTGTGGCCTCTCCACACTGGTGTCTGCTATACACTAATTAAAAGTGAAAGTGGAAACTTCAGCTGTGGAGGTATAAATGCTAAATTAAGCAGTGAAATAGTGAAGTCTTGGGCTATGTACAGCATTGGTCAAGAATAACCCACCCCCCCTCGTTAGAAAGGAATTTTACTCCCACAAGAAGGTGGTTGATGGCATTGATGTGCACATTCAGCAAGAAGTTGTGCAGACGTCAAGTGACTTACTGTTTCCTGAAGTTAATTAGCTGATGACCCGTGTGTTCTGTATATGGAGACAAAACATACCTAAAGGACTACAGAGCCTGTAGGGCTTGAAGAAGGCTACCAGAACACAGGTTGTTGTTTGTTTTGGGGGGGGGGGGGGGGGTGGGAGGGGGTATTTGCTCCCCTTATAAACTCTGTGCCCCCTCCTTGGCATTTCAACCCTTCAAAATTTAATGCTGCTCACTATACGCATGTCCCCCAAAAGATCTTCCGATCTGCTTTGGCCTCCCCTCGGATACTGGGGATATTTCCAAATAGTAGGTGAGATAGCCTCGTCCCAGTCTCTTCACTTCAACAGTTACATAACTTGCAGTATTGCCAAGTCATGTAACAGCTGGAGTAGAAGGCTGGACTGAAGGAGAAGTGTCTGGGAAACTAGGAACAAGTAGTAAGGCCATTGTGTTCCCAGTCCCCACAGGAAGTATACTTCCCTGCCACTGTTCTTTTGAGGATAGTGAAAGTGCTAGACAAGAATGCATTTTCAAAGCATAGTTTGACCTCAGGGCAAATTAGATAGCCTACATCTCAGAAACTGGCTAGTTTTAGGTTGCTAGAACTTACTGCTCAGGGCTCAATATGATTCCAATATTTGAAGGTTACATCCTGCCCACATTAAGGGAGTACCAGAATCTGCAAATCTTGCAAATCCCGCCTTATATTCAGAGTAGACTTGTTTCCTGTGTGCTGTGTACAGGGAGAGAAGAGAAACATACCTGTTTTATGGGACTCAATCAACACACAGGATGTCACTTGCCCTGTAAGGATAGTGAAAGAGCTAGACAAGAATACATTTTTAAAGCCCTCTTAGCAAGCATATTAATATTGTTTTCAGTGGTTAGCTACATTCCACAAAGGAACGCTAACTTTGGCACAACTAGTCTCTCATCCCAGCCACCATTTATCTTATGCTCTACCCTCACCCCAGCATGCAGTAATCTACTATATGTTTATGTTTATTGTGATTGGAAGAAAAAAAAGCCCTGCCTACCTGTTGTCAAGGAAATTCTTGCTCATTTATCACTTCCCAGTCCATTAGCCTATGCAGGTGTAGATCATTTACTCACCTTTCCATGGCATTTGCCATGTAAGCTTCTTGTGGTGACCCATAGCCTGATAGAGCTTTTCCCAAGGCTGGAGGTTAAGGTCAGGGGTCAGCATAGCTGATAAACTGGTGGTCTATGTGTACACTGGGTCATGGACTATTGGATGATATCATTGGCTGTAAAAATATATTTCTGTGGTGGGATTGTACCCACTTATAATTGCCTTACCTGTGTGTTATATTATGTAACACATAGCCTTGTTCCACTCCCAGCTTTATATAGTAACACACGTACACGTACACGTACACGTACACATACTCATACACGTACACATACTCATACACATACACATACACATACACGTACACGTACACATACACGTACACGTACACATACTCATACTCATACACATACACATACTCGTACACATACACATACACATACACATACACGTACACATACACGTACACGTACACATACTCATACTCATACACATACACATACACATACTCATACACATACACATACACGTACACGTACACATACACATACACATACACATACACATACACAATACACATACACATACACATACACGTACACGTACACGTACACGTACACGTACTCATACTCATACACATACACTTACACACACACGTACACGTACACATACTCATACATACACATACACATACACGTACACGTACACGTACACATACAACACGTACACATACACGTACACGTACACGTACACGTACACCTACACATACACGCATATGCATACGCATACACATACACATACACGTACACGTACACGTACACATACACGCATACACATACACATACACATACACATACACGTACACGTACACGTACACGTACACGTACACCTACACATACACATACACATACACTTACACACACACGTACACGTACACATACTCATACTCATACACATACTCATACACTCACACACACACACACACACACACACACACACACACACACACACACACACACACACACACACACACACACAACACCAGCTCATGCTGTTTGGGTTCTTCATTTGTCTGGATGCCTTTCTGTTCGTGTACACCGTTCTCCCGATCCGAGTGGTCGTGGCCCTGCTCAGCTGTTGTGCTAGGGTGCTCACATGCTCAAGGTAACAGTCATGTGATACTCATGTGATACTCGTGTGTTCTCTGTGTAGCAGGACCATAGCTGAGATGCTACAGGGCCTGGGAATGAGGTTAGGCCTCAGTTCACTACTGCCTATCCCATCTGTTGCTAAGACAACTTTTAAGGTTAATCACTTGACCTCATGGAGGAAATGCTTAGGAAAGCTGAGGTTGCAGATGCAAGTTCTGAGAAATTTGGAGGCAACATCAGCTTTTTTTCACCTGTGGTCAAGTAATTAACCCTTGCTCCAGACTGTAACCATCACCTGTGTTTTCCCCTCAGGCAGTGGCTGGAGCCAGCACAGAAGTGTGACCTGATGCGAGGTAGGGAGGTTTGGCGCTCGTGTATGAGGGCATCTGATTTCAAGTGTGCTTTCAGTTACATCAAAATGCTGCACACTCCACATGCAAACTACGTGAAATACTATCTCATACCTGCTCACTGGTACTGGTGCATGGCTCACCGTTTAAAATACAAGAGAACATGTGTTTGCTTGTTTGCTTGTAGTTTCTTGCTCATTTGAATATTCAGCTCCAGAACTTTTCCCTACCATGTGTGAAAAATTTCAAAAAGTAAGGCCTGTCTTCCTTGATTTTGTGCATGTGTGAGTGTGTGTGTGTGTGGGGGGGGGGGGGGGGAGGCTAATGCATTCATGGACCATTCGATTAAATCACTCTGTTTAGAGGGAGAAATTTTCGCTGATCACCTCAAGTTTTGGTAGGAAGTTATACGACGATAAGCCATGCCACGTGTGTATGTATAGCTATTAAAATTTGGTAAACAATTATTTCATGCATAGATTTATTAGATGCATTCTATCACTAAATAATCCCACTGTGCGGTAGTTTAAGCATTTTTACACTCACATACACGCACACACACACACTCACACTCACACACACACACTCACACACACACACACACACACACACTCACACATACACACACACACACACACACACACACACACACACACACACCCTGCTAGCTAGTATCCTCATCCTCTGTTGTGTTGGCATGACGTACGTGGACACGTCTGCCCTCTACCACATCGTGAGGGGGCAGTCCGTCATAAAGCTCTATGTCATCTACAACATGCTAGACGTAAGGGATCATGTGAGGTCATGTGAGCAAATTCCATGTGTTCTAGAACTGTCAGTGCCTTTTGCAGTGCGGATTAGAGCCGAACTGACCAATACTCTCGCATTTAAATACTACAGCACGTGATACAGTACTAATGTAGTCTTGACCTGCCACGCCCCTTTCGATCATATATCGAGTTCCCAGGCACAGTGCTTGATTGCGTGGGCCTGTGCCCAGGAAGGCCCAAGTTCCCCGGGCACAGAGCTCGATTGTGTGGGCGTGCCCGGCAGGCCTGGGTGTGGCTATGGCACTGACCTAGGACCTCCAGCAGCAGATTGCTGAAGTGGGTGCCAGAAAAATCATTTAGCATTATTGCATAATGAGAAGTTCATTGACCCTCTTGGTTCTGGAACTATAACCCATTAATAGATTAGCTACCTGTGCCCAGCTCAGCAAACAGGACAATGCCTCTGGCAGCCATCACAGGAAGTAGTTATAGTGAAAGTTTAGTGATTCCAGGAAGTCTGAGCCTGGGACACCACCACTGTAGTTTGCAGTCACCTGAAGTTGCCTGCTTGCTGTAGCCTGTACTGGGCCACATCTAGAGCTCAGACTTTGAACCACTTCCTCCCTTCCTCAGATCTTCGACCGGTTGCTGGCCTCGATTGGGCAGGACACGCTAGACACCCTCTACTGGACAGCGGTGGAGAGCAAGAGCAGAAAAAGGGAACACTTTGAGACTCTTTTCTACTTCGTCATTGCCAACATTTATGTCCGTATCCTCCAGCCCCTATGATGTAATGCCTAAAGTGGGGTATAGCAGCTCAATGCAAGTAGTGATGTAATGCCTGTGATGAAGTTATGGCATGGCATGCAATGCCTACACATTGGTAAAGGCACACATGTATCCTGAAAAATAGAATGGGATGGTGACCCAGAACTTCTGGATTGGAATGGGTTCTCCTTGACAACACCCTAGTGATCCACACAATTGTGGTCCTGGTGCAGACAGTGACCCTGAACGTGGCCCTCAACTCTCACAGCAAGGCCCTCCTCACGATCCTGATCTCCAACAACTTCGTGGAGCTAAAGGGAAGCGTATTCAAGAAGTTTGAGACCAATAACCTGTTCCAGATGTCATGCAGTGGTAGGTACACAGCCTGCCAGACCATTAGCCTGGTATGTGTTTTTGGCTAGGCCCATTCCCAGACTACACTCCCAAATTTCCAAAGCTATTGGCTGTAAGGTAAAATTTGAGAGTGGCTTTAACTAGGTAGCTGCAAGTGTGATTATTTTGAGGAGTATTTTGCAAGAAATTTGCTGGGCAATATGTTTGCCAATAAGTGGCTCTCTGGTCTCTCATAACTGACCGGCCTGCTAAATGCTGGCCTCACTCAGTAAAGGAAGCCTTTCTGAGTGCTTCACTGCTGCATTTGGCAGCAGAATGTGCTTCAAAGACTGAAGATACAAGACACCGGCATTCTTGTAGCCTCCCCAGGATTAGAACACTTCCCCTCACGTTTCAGACATTCTTTTCGATTTTCCCAATGATCTAGGCACCCAGACTAAATACCACGTGCACAGCTGGTAGTGGCTCTAGTGAGCTTGGACTTCCCCACTGGAGAGAGGGAGTGTGTGTGTGTGTGAAAGACAGTCCTGTATCACTGATCATTGAAGCTAATCTGTTTTGTTTTTGTTTACTACCGCCTGAACTGCAGGGGGCTGCATGCCCCCAGGCCACTTGCAGAACCATGCCCACACTTGTGTACACAGCCCTCTTAACCAAACACTCGGCTTTCTGAGGGTTAATGATACAAAGTCCTCCACTCAAGTGGCCATCACTTGAAGTGGGAGGGCTACCAAGAAGTGCGTGTACACATCACCAGCACTGACACTGCCACTGAGTGTACTGGTTTGCTGTAAACAAGTATATTGTTGAAAGTAAATGTGATGTCATCCATCCATTTGCAGATATTCGGGAGCGGTTCCACAATGTGGTCCTGTTGCTGATAGTCTGTGTACGGAACCTGGTCCAGTTCAAGTGGGACCTAGGTATGCTAGTTTGTGTATGGAACCTGGCCAAGTTCAAGTTAGAACTAGTTTGTGTATGGAACCTGGCCAAGTTCAAGTGTGGGAACTATATAGTATGTGTATGGATCCTAGTCCAGTTAAGCATTCTAGCATGTGGAGGTGACTCATGAACATATGACAGCCTGAGGGGTAGGCCTGCGCTAATTATGCCGGAATAATTTTGACGGTTAAGAATCCCGAGAATAATCGGCATGTTTTTACGTAGATTACGTCATTCTAATAATTAGCAGCAGCGTCTTAAGTGCTTTTTATTTGGAAAGTGCTGTGTACCCAATGCACGTAGTGAAGCCATTTCTCACCTACCATATATGGTTTGGCAGCAGCCTTGCGAGACCATTAGCACAATGTCATACAGTAGCAATGGACATTAATGTATTTTGATGAGTTTATGTGCTGTAATTTTTTGGGAATAATCGGCTGTTTTTGAAAGAATAATAGGGACATTTAGCAAGAATTCAGGATTTGAATAATAGGCAAATTCAAATGAATAATAAGCTCAGGCCTACTGAGGGGGGGGGGGGGGCACATGCAGCCTGAGGGGGGAACATGACATCCTAAGGGGGGGGGGGGGCACATCACAGCCTGAGGGGGGTGGCACCCTCCCTCCCTCCCTGTCTCCCTGTCTCCCTCCCTCCCCAGCCTACCTGGAGTTGCTCTTCCCCGTGGTGCTACTAGTGCTGGCGTCAGAGGTGGTTGTGGACTGGGTCAAGCACGCCTTTATCACCAAGTTCAATGACATCCCACCGGACGTCTACTGCAAGTATCGGGCCATCCTCTCCAAAGACCTAGCCACCTGCAGACACAAAAATGTATGTTACAGTTTTAGCATTTTATCACGTGAGCTTTATTTGAATAATGCAGTTGATTAGGAGCACATAATGACATTGTACACTCTTGAGTTGATTGAATTATATAGTTTGGGAGTAAGCAAACCCTCTACAACATTCAGCCTCAGGCATTAGCAGGTGTTTATAAATATACATTGCATATTATTGTACATAAAACCTCTAAAATGGTAGAATTACTCACATGCATACATTGTAGCATTACAGTAAAGCAAAAATTTTCTGAAGGCTGTTTTGAAAAATGCATTTCTCATGAAGTGAGCACTTCTCGTGGTGAGCACTGGTTCTAATGATATTTTCTATTCTTAGGCGAAATCTGATCACTCCGACCTGGTATCACGGAGAATGGGATTCATCCCGTTGCCACTTGGATGTTTGGTATGGGATCACAACTGATTTTAATGGGAATGAGACTGTTCAATAAACCAAACCTATTCCATTCCACAGGTGTGGCGTACACTGAGCCAATCACTGACCTTCCCGGGCTTTACTGGTGCCATGTTGCTGGCCGTCATCTACCTGTGGTACGCCACGTGATGTCATAGCCTTATTCCTTAGTGCTGGGAAGGAGGATAAGAGTGGGAAGTAGGCACTTCATTGTAAATGGAGAAACTACAAGAAAACATGTGCTTTGATGTATTTTCTTGCATGAAAACATCAGAACATGCTTGTTTCCTTGTACTTTCTTGTACTTCCATGCATTTTTACCCATTACCTCAAAATGGGATAAAGGTCTATTGCCAATATTGAGTTTGCTTCGTTCCTGGTGAGCCCATTGCCATAAACTATCGCACACACACACACACATACACATGCGTGTATACACGCACGCATACACACACACATGTACCCACACACACACACACATGCACACACACACACATACATACACACACACACACACAGCCTCACAGCTCTGAAGGTACTGGTGGGAATTGTACTACTGGGACAAGCGTGTAACTACCGTTACACTGACACCAGTGCCCACAGCAGTGGGAGCCGGAAACCATCCCTGATTGGCCAGCCAGGTCATGTGACCAAGGGGGAGGAGTCCCAGTTGAGACACAGAGAGGCATCCAGTGAAAGTGAACAGACCCGAACCCCTCAGACAAAACCCAAGGCCAAGTCACTCGCTGAGATTGAGAGATACACATTATGCAGCAATCGGATTGTATGATGCACCTTGATACATGTACATGTACAGACATGCACATCGGTATACCGTACCCTCAATCAATCCTTTCTGACTTATCATTGGCACAAAAGTGTGTATCTGCAATACAAGGCCCAGTTATGGCAGGGGTTAGGATCATCAATTAAATAGCCATATCTTGCAGGAGAGTATTTTGTGCAATCCTAGGATTGTGCAACTGCTCTGCTGCACAATTCTAGGACTACATAAAGCATTGTTTTATGTATTGCAATCCTAGGTGCACTCGTAATATGCGGGATTTGAACATCGTCGCATTGCGATGTTACAAACATTGCGCGTTGTACTGCTGGGACCTCGCAACACTCTGCTGAGCAATCCTGCATAAAATATTCTGCTGAGCAATCCTGAGATTGCTTGCACTGTATGCATGCATGAAAAAAGGCCTCAGAACTGAGTACCTAAAATTTCAGGGGGCATGCCCCAGATCCCCTAGGAAAGAGTGAGCTATTAAACGCCCACCAATTGCCAAACATTGCAAATGTGAGGGTGGAATCTGACCACACTCCCTGGTCGGACCACTTCAAAAGTGCTTGCTACAGCCCTGGCTGTACCATACATACTATCTTCTATGCACCCAGCTTTTAGAGTCTGGCCACGCGAGACTACCCAGCTTTCTGGACCGTTATAGTGGGCGGGACTTCCTCTGGTGGCTATTTCACATTTGGGTATTCCCAGCGAGACTATACACATCCGGGGGGTATCCAGGTCGGAAAGGTCCTTAGGGTTTAAGGGATAGGGCAGCTAAACTGCATGAATAAAAAGGGGCAGTATGTGACCCGAAAGACTGCGCAACACTCGCACAGCCTGTAGACAAGAAGGATCGGTGTACGTAGGTACTGCGACATGTTTTGCGTGCGCAAGTCCAGACTGTTTTATTTGGCAGAAATTTTGTGTTTGCTGCTGAGCTATGTTCGTGGTACCAGTGGTAAGTGTGGTTGTGTGCAGTTTTAATATGGCGTATATCTATGCTAGTAGCTACCATATAGCGAGGTAATTTGTATATATAATGGCTGTAATTTGGCGATTAGTGTAATTATAGCTATTGCTCTCGCGTGCGAAGATAAAACTCGCGTTTGCACCAAGGTAATAATCGAAGATGAAATAAAATTCTCTTCCTCTCCAGCAGCTGCTGAAGTTGACCTCATCTCTCATAACAACAATGGAGCACTGAGTCTGACGCAGATCCCGTCCTCTGGACCACGAAATAGGTGTGTGGTTGTAGACAGATTTTTCTATTCCCTGATATTATTTAGCATGCCTGGCAAGCCAGACTACGTTCCCTTATTGTGGAAGGTGGACTGGCTTAGTGCTAATGTTTGGCCAATCACACTGCAATCTTATAGTATTGCATCAGCAAATAACACACTTTGGATGATGTCCTTGCCTCTGCTTGCAAACCTCATCCCATATCTCACTCCAAAGGATGCTGGGGTGCGTAATCTGGGAATTATTTTACCTGCATCTCGAGTACCAGTCTAGGTCCACTAGCACTGCTTGCCATGTTATATTTGCACATTGACCCATAGTACCATACTGTCACATGACAGCCACATGACTAGTAATGCTGGTTATAGTAAAGATCATGGTTACCTACTCCATCATAAAGTGTATGTTCATCTTTGCCCACAGGATTGTTTTGGAGGAACAAAGCCCTCCAATCACATGCAGGTCATGTGACCTGAACAAAGAGCGTGAAATACAAGTTGGAAATTATATACTTTGGATTGCTGACTCAGCAATTTTAGTATTCCAATCATGTGAGACTCAGTGCATCCTCACTCAAACACTCGACTTTGACTCCTCCGTCTGTTCCCCGAGCTACCTTCAGCCCTCTGGACACGACCCACACAGAGCCTACGTGATCTGCGACTCCAGACCAAGAATCCTATCGATCAGCTACAACGAAGCTACCGGCAACTTCAGCATCAAGAGACCTTTCCAAGAAGCAAAAGGCGGGTTCACTCTCACCCGTGGTGTTGTCATTAGTGGCAATGCCGATAATCCTAACGGAAACGACGACTACCTAATATGGATTGCATCAGACCGACGATCGATTGGAATCTATGCCCTTTATGGCCTAAGACAAGTTCCAAGCACGGAACCAGTTCCTCTTGAAATCGCCGATTGTGGTGTGTTTGAAGCTCTCTATCCCATGGACGCCACCCCGGTTGAGAACCATCCTCGCTTCCTGCTGCAGTGCAGAAAGAACGACGCCAGTAAGCTCCATGAAATTACCTTAGACTTCTTCAGTGGAACTCTGCTTTTCCGTGAAGTCCCAAGCTCTGTGGGTTCACCCATTGCATCTCCAGGGAGCACTTACCTCTGCCTTCAGTCCAACTTCAGCATCACCATTTACAGGACGGATGACTACTCACGATACAGTCCCAAGAACTTTGATGGTCCCATCACGGCAGCTTACTTTGTGCCGTCGGACTTGACCAATGGAACGCTATCCCTTGTTGTCATCACTCCAGGCAGAGACATCACGTTGATAGATGTCGCAGAGTTTTACGACAATCCTGACAGTGGAGCGGTTTCTATTCCGGAGTCTGCCGCTAACTGTGCCACCGATGACAGTTGTCTTCCACAGAGGATCTTCGACTCCCACTACTTGGTGATAGTGAAGGATGGCTCAGCATGGAAGGCCCACATCTATCGCCTTGACTCCCTCGCTGAACCACCCACTGTTATTCCTGACATTAATAGCCAACCTGAGATTGCATTCCTGCAGCCTGACCCTGCAATCTTATCTAGCGTTGGCTCCTCTCCTGGCCCCACCCATAGCTCCACCCCCAACCCTCCTACTGGCTCTACCTTTCAACGGGAAATAGTTGCTATTACCCTAGGCACTCTTCTTCCTGGTGTAACAGTTATAGTTATAGCGGTGGTGTGTTCATACTGCTGCTGGAGGAGGAGGATCACAGGCAAGTATTCACGTGGAAGTGATGCCGAAAGCCCTTCTCTCAGTACTGATTCAGACTCAACATTCATGGAGCGGGAGTCACAGTTTGGAGTCGGACAGTCCTCACCCGAGGCAGAGAAGCCGGACCAAAACGGCTGTGCTGTTCACTCAACCCTCGTCAAAGACAGTGCCAATCCTAACCTCAACCCTAGCTCTGACAAATCTCTTGCTGAAAAGGAGGTGCACAAAGACTCGTCCCACATCAAGCCAAACACACCAGCTCCTGCAACTACCGTCATGCACAAACACCCTCCCACACACCCCACCCTCCAGCCAAAACAGCCCCAAACTGTGGCTGAAGCAAGCACCCCACACACAGATAAAGATAAAATCGTTTTCTTCGAATCAGAGCACGCCATCCTCAAGTCAGACCGTGATCGTATTCCTAGGCCAACCGACCCTCTCGCACCACAGCCAGACTCCGGCATAAACTCATCTACCTCCTCCTTGTCCATTGCGAACTCTTCGTCATCAGCCTCCCTCCCCTCCCGGAGTAGCAGTTCGATTGGGAGCACCTCCCCTCGATCCAACACCCCTGATGGCTCCAGCCTGCCGGGAGATTTAGCCGTGCCGACTCAAGTTTCGAACAGCAGCAGTACTGGGGGACCCCCAGAGCTAGTGGCCCCCCACATCGGACACCATCCTACCTCACCTTAATAGCTGTTTAAGTAGGACACTGTTCTTTCCTTGATCTCACATCCTCAGCAACTTTTCCTTTCATATTCATATACTACTACCTTTAAATTTATAGTCATATTACATTAATAACTTAAGAAAATAACCCCTGGAGCATCACTTCTTTGCACAACCATTTTCTGGGCTGGAAGGCTATTTAGATTGGATGTCGATTTCTTGTCAAATGCATGTAAGCTTAATGCAGAGTTTACCCTTCTGGGGGGATCCAGGGTATGTGATATCCATGCCAGTGCTTTACAGAGGCAGTATAGTGTACTGTGAGTGCCTAAGAATTAGGTATGCGTTAACAACCTTAATGATATTCATAGCTATATAGGTGATTTGTGATGAGTCAGAGTGGCTTGAACAATATTCATTGGTCACCTGACAACCACTAGACACATCAATGTCCCATCCTGGGCTTCCCTAGCCATAGTCACATGCTGGTGAATATAATTAGGTTGTTTTGAAGGCTAAATTAAGAACACAATGACATCATACTCAAAGGAATGAAGCACCAGAGATGGGTCACTGATAAACCGTGACAACACTAATTAAAGGCTGATGCAACTTCAAACAGTGTTTCAACATTCAAAAACTATATATTCAGCTGTTGTGATTGCCAACTCATAAATAGAAACAGCCCTATTACTTACTATACATGTTCTGGTGGGCTACTGAGTCATCTTACGAATCATGTAGTTCAGGATACCACCATGCTTGTAATATTGCAATTCCACGTCGGTATCAAACCTGGACTTCACCTGGAAGCTACGACCATCATCGACCTGGAGAGAGAGAGAGAGGGAGAGAGAGAGAGTGGATGTCTACTTTATTGGTGGGTGTGCACTATTTAAGGTAAGTGAGAAACAAGAGCTGCATTTTCAAATTTTAAGACATCAGAATAGGTACTAGCTCAGCAGTGTTCGGAGCCAAAGAGGCTGGGTTCTGTAAACATACTGCCCACAGGTCTGTTAACGTTGCCCAAGCTGAAACAGAGAAACTACATACCACTCTTCAAATCCTACATATGACTTTGAGCCACTTGATAAATGTCTCCATTTTTGGAAATAGAAGAGAGGTATTCCCCCAATGTGAAATTCCATCAGCCCACCAAAAATTCCTCCTTTGCCCCTGGGGGACCAAAAACTTCCTCCTTTGCCCCCGAGGGGACCAAAAACTTCCTCCTTTGCCCCCGAGGGGACCAAAAACTTCCTCCTTTGCCCCCCGGGGGGGGGGGTTATGCTGACATATCCTCGGACAATCAATGCAGGAAAGCGATACTGCCCTCCGTCTGTGGCTAGCTATGTTGCATGTGCACCTATGACCATACTGCATGCCAGCCCACTGCCAATCAAACCCCTCTGCTGGAGAGTTTGGCCAGGCAAACTCGAAGCCTTACTTCCCACGCTACGTACCTTGACGGTGAGGATCTGGCCGGGAGTGATGTCTGGTGGGACCTCGATGGAGAAGCTCTCTCGTCCAGTCAGCCCCAGGGAGACTGTGTTCTGTCCCTCCAGGAACTGGAGGGGTACCACACCCATCCCCACCAAGTTGGAGCGATGAATACGCTCGAAACTCTCCGCTATCACTGCACGGATACCCTGTTTGAGTGTGTGTGTGTGTGTGTGTGAATGAATTATAAAATTAGTCCCCAACTACCATAAATTCCATCGATGCACAACACATCAGGTACTCCCCCACCCACACACAATCATGGATTGCACATTTAAAAATTCAGGGCGCTATACAGTTGAAGAACAACACAAGGCCTTATGGAGTCACTTTAGCAGCCAAACAGACCTTCCCACCCCACCTTCCTGGAGAGATAAAAGCTGGGCTTGAATAGGAGGCTATTAAAAGGGCACATGGTACAAATACCACATTACAATAAACAGACAACAGAAGACTGTATTGTAATTGGGGGACTTTACATACAGGAAGTTGGGGTTACCATAGCAACAGGGAGAGTACCACCCCATGCACCCCACCCACTGTTTTCAGTTCTCCTGGAACCAACCTTTGCCCCCACTGGCATTGTATGCATAATGAGAGACACCCCCCCCCCCCCAGGGCATTATCACCAAGACGACTACAGTTGATGTGCTCTTTCAGGATCCAGGCAAAGTACTGTCAAAACCTAATAACCGTTCCACAACCTTCCGACCAAACCACAACTCTAGGTGCTGTATGCATGTACCTCAGTCCCAGCCCACGTGCATGTACCTCAGTCCCAGCCCACGTGCATGTTTCACTTCAGCAGCTGTGGGCCTGGGATTTCTTTTCAACGTGCATGACTTGGAGGGTACAAGGGAAATAGACGCCCGTGGAAGGCTGTAGTGTATCCCTTCCAATATCCAACCACCACTTGATGCATTGCAATGTACCGTAGAACCACATGGTGTATTAGTGTTCCTACCATCACATCCTCACTCATACCCACAGACCCTCGCCCACACTCTCACACTTACATACCCTCACATGTGCACACCATCACACCCTCACTCTCACCCACACCCTCACATGTGCACACCGTCACACCCTCACTCTCACCCACACCCTCACATGTGCACACCATCACACCCACACACCCTTACCAGTATCCAGGGACCCTTGGCCGCCCAGTCTCTGGAGGATCCGGAGCCATAGTCCTTTCCCGCCAAAATTATCAGGGGCTTTCCCTCACTATGGTAACGCTCTGCACAGTCGAAGACATCCATGACATCGCCCGAGGGGATATGCTTCGTCTTTGGCCCCGCCTTATCCATAAACTTGTTAACCAATCGGATATTAGCAAAGGTACCTCTGGCCATTACATCATCATTGCCACGACGAGAACCGTAAGAGTTAAATTCACGAGGAGTAAGCCTGCGGAGTAAGAAAAAGGTTGTATGCAAGTTCAGAGTCAAAGTTGGCAGGGAGAATTGTAAGATAGTTGGATAGCAAGCGTGCAACACCAGAGGGCATCTGATACTCAGGCGTTATGAGGCTGCCTTTGCTACCTACTACAGAACAGGGGCAGTACCTCCCCTAACATTATGCTCTGTGCACCAGACATTGTACTGGGAGGGCTATTGCATCATCATGCCTAGCTGGCATCCTACAGTTGCTCTTGTCACTGGGCCAGTCCATGGATCACAGAGAGTGCTGAGTCACTGTAAGCATCATGTCTACAGTTGGGGACTCCCAATTAGACTGGGATGTGATCTGGAGACAGCTGTCTGGGCAGTGAGTTAGGCCATGGGAGGCCATCTGTACACAGGCTGACAGCACTCAGTGATAGGTGTCTAGGAGCACATTATCCTGAGATTAACTTATGTATCATACTGTGGTACGATGGCTACTGCCTGTACCGACTTACATCAGTGCAAAAAGCTAGAAGTATAAAAATACACGACACTCAAATCTACCCTTCCCTCTCATCTCCATGGCAACAAGGTGCCTCATTCCATCACTCACCCTCTGGAGGCAAGGTATCTGGCGGCTGGTGAGTTGCGGGAGATGCTACCGGCCGGTGAGATGTGGTCAGTGGTCACAGAGTCTCCGAGGTTGAGCAGCACCGCCGCATTGGTGATACTTCGGACGGGCGGAAGCTCCATTGTCTGGTAGCATGTGTGTGTGTGTGTGTGTGAGGGGGGAGGGGGGGGAGGGGATTGTAAAATTCAGGGATTCCCCCCTTTCAGGTAGCAAAAGAGTTATAGAATTTTTTTGAGTTATAGACAATCTCCTACTATTGCAACACAGTGAGAGAAGCAAAACAGTCTAAAGAAAGATGTCATCATTCCCATTTTGGTTAGCTATTGAGCAGATGAAACATTCTGGCTCGGTAGGATGTGGTCTATCAGAACTTTCTGTAGTTTTCACTGGACAGGTAGAAAAATCTGTCTGATAGAGACATCAGGTCTCACTCTAAGGAAAAACTAGATTGCTTGCAATAAGTGGAGCCTGCTACACAAAACGGAGTATGTATGTTCTAACGCCATCACCACCTTGAGTCTTCCACTCACCATTCCCTCGAAGAAGGGCGGGGACTTGATGTAGGTGGAGGCGGAGTCCCACGGGTAGAGGAGGGAGTCCGGGGCATCCAGGGCGTTCCAGCCCTTGTTGCCCTCTGTGATGTGAGCATACACCTGAAGACATGAGGAGAGGGGAGAGAGGCGAGTAAGGGACCACGACTAAACGTAACAGCCCTGAATTGTTTCAAACCACCAGTTTGTCATTTACACTGCACGTTCATACGCGAGTGTACAGTCTGCACACATTGGATGCTGATGCAGAATTGGATGTCTGGGACAACACACAAACATGCATGGAGGAACGTACACATACAAACAGGTAGACAGACAGACAGACAGACAGATGACAGACAGACAGTACCTCCTTGAACATGGTGGGTAGGACATGCTGCCGCTCCACTTCCTGTAGCTCTTCTCTGCCAGGCCAGATGTCCCGCAAGAAGACGGGGTTACCAGTGAGGTCAGTGCCTGCCGACACAAGGAACGTGAACCATATTAGCTTGGCTGTGATCCCTCCTCCTCCAGTTGCCTTGGTACAACCACTTGTGACCTACCACAACCACTGGTATCCTAATGTAGCCTATCCTGGCAACTTGTAAGGACTTAACAGAGAAAAATTAATAAAGTAAATGTGTGCTCTGATGCAGTTTTCTTGTATCATGGGGTGCTCCATATAGGGATGGCACTGAAAAAAAATGGCTGGTACATCGAAGCGATACACACCCTACTGAGGTTCATTCATGGCTGCGCCACTGCGATACAGAACCTACTGAGGTTCAGCCGCCTGTTGTAAACTAGTGACGTTCATGCGTTCAAAACGGTGTCTCTGGCAGTTATATGGATGCTGTCTTTGAACTTGTGGCACATGAAGAGTCAGACAAGTCTATCATATACTTTTACCAAGGAAGGCTTACTACAGCTCCCAGGTTGGTTGAACTTGTCAACCCTTGTATAAGTAGATAGAGCTGCCAATCGTCTGAAGATCACTCACTTTTTCATCCCTTCCCAGCAGCATCGGTTCTGGATTTAGTTATTATAATTTCTTGCAACTGATTGGGTCACGAAAATAATACCAGTCTCGGCCCGCCCCACCCAGCCCAGTCCCAGTCTCATCCCGTTTGGCTTCTGTATAGCAACCACCTATTTGTGTGCCTGCATAGCCCTGGAGGCATAGTACACTTGGTACCACAACCAGGGTGAAGCCAGAGTAGTGTATGGGTTGGTTGTACCACAGCAGAACCACAAGAAGTGTATGAGTTTCTGTGTATGCAACTTTGACAGCTCTATACACTTCAGGCTGTGCCTTGGAACATTGCACTATAGAGGCCAGTGCTATGCAAATACAGTTGATATTAGCCTTTGTTCTGGACAGCCTAACCTAATTAAGCACTCTACTTTTGCCTGCATGAGGAGCAGGCTGCATGGACTCCTAGCCAGGGCCTCTGACTATATGGCTGCTGTGGTAGGACTGTAGGTAAAGAATGCCACCCTCTGCTCACTCACCAAGAGGTTCGGTCTCAAAGTCAATGCAAACGGTGCCAGCAATGGCGTAGGCGATGCAGAGCAGCGGTGAGGCCAGGTAGTTAGCTCTGGTGTGAGGGTTGATCCGTCCCTCAAAGTTTCTGTTTCCTGACAGAACACCACATGCAACCAGGTCACCCTGTGGTGGGGGAGAGGGAGGGGGGAGGGAGGGAGGGGGTAAGGGGAGATGTCTCAATGGGAAAGCAATTTTGTTCTGTTTGTACTCATGCAAATTGTTAGAGACTAAATGACTGACTGCTCTAACACTCCACCTTCTCAATGGCCGCCACCACCTCCTCAGGCAGAGGACCGCTGTTGCCGATGCAAGTCATGCAGCCATAGCCCACCAGGTGGAACCTGGGGGGAAGGGGATGAAACAGGCAATGATATCACTATGATGTAATGGTAGCTAGCCTGGGAATGACTAAATTTACAGGTCTTCATTCCATCACCCATCACAGCTCTCCTTGCCCACCAAACTACCCCTAACCCTAACTCATCACAGCTCTCCTTGCCCACTGTGTATCTACCAAACTACCACAGTATGCTGTAAATAACTTGTTTGATTATCGAATTAGCCAGAAAACTACAGACTGTATTTCCCCAATATCTTGTTGCATTGTTGTAATTTTTGCAATCAATGTTTGAAAACTTGCTATTAGGCTCATTGCTCTATTTGGGTAGCATCATTTCTCACATGACTGCCTGTAAATTTTGTGCAGGCGAGCAGAACCTGTAGTTCTCAGACATTGAGGAAAGGCAGCAAATCTACAATCCCCTTGCAGCTAACCACTTGCTGTACCCAGTCAACCCCTCCCCTCACACCCTGGCCCACCCACTCGTACCCAGTCAGCCCCTCCCCTAATACCCTGGCCCACCCACTCGTACCCAGTCAGCCCCTCCCCTCACACCCTGGCCCACCCACTCGTACCCAGTCAGCCCCTCCCCTCACACCCTGACCCACCCACTCGTACCCAGTCAGCCCCTCCCCTCACCCAAGTCTCTCAAGATAGGGAATGACCCCGCTCTCTCGGAGGTAGTAGGTGACCACGCCACTGCCGGGGGAGAGGCTGGTCTTGACATACGGTGCCACGCCCAGTCCCCGCTCCACTGCCTTCTTAGCCAGCAGCCCCGCCCCCAGCATCACCGAGGGATTGGAGGTGTTGGTACAGCTAGTGATGGCTGCGATGACCACCGAACCTGTGGCGATCAGAGGGCAAGACCACGTGAAGAGGGATCAACAACTCATCACCAGTGCAGCATGCTTTAATTGTACCATTATGTCGCAATGATGTCATACCACCCACCATGTGTAAGGGTATAGTCCTTGCCCTGGTACTGGAATGGGACCACGTCCTTCTGCTTTTCTGGACTGATATGGAATCCTTTGAATCCAACCTGTCGAGAAACCATACATGATATACATTGTGCAAAGAACAATACTTCTAAAGGTGTGACTCATTATATAGTTGAGCTACAACATTACATCATCAACAGACTACACTAACAATTTACACATAGCCAAGCCACCTTGTTGTCAAGGCACTGCTGGAAGTCGGTCTTCATCTCACTGACGCTGATCCGGTCGTGGGGTCTCTTGGGCCCACTGAGGGAGGGGACCACAGAGCCAAGGTCTAGCTCGACAACCTCTGAGTAGGTGGGGTCTTGGGTGGGGTCAGTGTAGTCCCGGAACATCCCCACGGCCTTGAGGTAGTGCTCAACGTATGCCACCTTACTGGGGTCACGGCCTGGGAGCAAGGGGGTTTAGAAAATTAAAACATGGGGAGGGGGTGGAGGGGGGGGAGAATATGCTCAGCTATTGTAAGACCTCCAGTTTGCAAGGTAAACAGCAGAGGAGGTCAGCTATGGTTGACCTTTAGTGACAAGGTCGCTTACTGACTCTTGGCTAGAGAAAAGTGAAGATTTCTCTGTAGCAGTACGAAGGGCTCAGCTTTAGATTAACTATTCTCCCAAAGAGAAGGACAGCCATGCCTAAATGAATAACTTACCTCCAGGGCGCGATGGAGATATGAGTGGTCTCGGGTATGGAAGAGTCAGTAGCTGCCTTAGACTGAAAAATAGTAATTTTCAGTAGCTTCTTTTAGACACTTAATGGTAAGCCTCCAAAATCCCTAATACAAGCAACCTCAATCGTTTTACTTTGTCATGTGACTTTAATGAGAGTACCTGTCAACCTCTGCTGGATAAACAGTATTCCTTATGAGGCAAACACAGCAGGTGTGACCAGTGTAGAAGACAGGCTAATGACTTCTCAGAGACAATTGTTATACTGAGGTCAACACAGGTCTAGCTCTATGAAGTTAGAGCTTACACACACACGCACACACACACAAAATAAACAGTAGGTGACTACATAAGGTAGCTAGATGTAGCTCTGTGCAAAGTCTCCAAAACCCACTTACCTGGGGTTGGGCACTATCATAATGTGAAGGTCGTGACAATCAATATCCCCAATTATTGTGAAGGCTAGTTGCTGTTATTGTCAACACTTTGGCAGTTTTAAATTAACATGCATGTACCCAAACCATTAAATTACTGGCAGAACTAAAATGCAGTATAAACTATACTACACAAAATAGCCGACCTTCCGATCATTACCCCGATGTATTATAGCACTCTCAGTCTTCTTAACCCTCCATCTATTAACCCTTACCACTCCTTCATCTTAACTCCTCCATCTTAACCCTTAGCACTCCTCCACCATAACCCCTAGCCCTCTGTTCAACCCACCTGTCTGCCGGAGGTACAGGAGGCTCATCTCGTCCACAGCAAAGAACCCAACAGTAGCCCCATACTCCGGGCACATGTTGGAGATGGTGGCCCGGTCAGCGATGGAGAGATGGGCAACCCCCGGACCAAAGAATTCCACAAATTTCCCGACCACACCCACCTGCCGTAGGTGCTGGGGGAGGGGGAAGGGTGCAGTTAACTCAGCATGTACTATTGCTAGGGACAAGGAGTGCACACAGAAAGCCAGCTGCAAACAAGTCAACTGGCAATTTTAAACTAAGAACTTAAATGCCTCGCATACAGCTACTACTCAGGGCTAAAATGTTAGATTTTTGTTTTGGGGAGTGTGAGAGGTGACAGACACTCCTTTTCAAAACAACGGTGGGCACTGTTGTGACTCAAACACCAACGGTCAACTTCCTTTAGACTTCTATGTGAGTCACATGGGCACCCGTTACCTTGGTGATGGTAAGGACGATATCAGTGGAGGTGGCCCAGGCTCCGATGCTCCCCGTGATCTTGTAGCCAACCACCTTGGGTAGCACCATGCTGATGGCCTGCCCCAGCATCACTGCCTCCGCCTCAATACCACCCACACCTGCAGGGGTGACGTCATCGTGACATCATTAACAGGATGTCATTATTATATCATCGGGAATACATCAGCATTACATCATCAGGAGTTAGGACAGCTATACATGTCTAATCTTGTTCAGCTGATAGTGGTATTACATCATGAGGGACTTACCCCAGCCCATTATACCCAGCCCATTGATCATGGTGGTGTGGCTGTCAGTGCCCACTACACTGTCCGGGTAGAGCAGGCCCTCTATGTCGAACACCACTCGACCCAGGTATTCAAGGTTCACCTGAGGAGGGAGGGAGGGAGGGAGGGAGAGAGAGGGAGGGAGGGGGGAAAGGGAGGAAAGAGGGAGGGAGGGAGGAGAGAAAGGAGGACGGACGGAGGGAGGGGGGGGGGGAAGGAGGGAGGGAGGGGGGGGGGGAAGGAGGGAGGGAGATGGAGGGAGGGGATGGAGGAACATATCCCACTTTATAACAATGTGTTTGCAAGACACTAGGCTACCTACCTGGTGCACGATGCCTGAGCCAGGAGGTACAATGAGCATGTTTCGGAATGCCTTTGCCCCCCACTTGAGGAACTGGAAGCGTTCCTTGTTTCGCTGGAATTCTAGCTCTTGGTTCCGTTCAAGAGCATCCGTGCTACTTGGGAAGAAAGGGGGAGGGGAGGGGAGGGAAGGGGGAGAGGGGGAGTTTATACAGTTATCAGCTGCCAGAGAGACTTCATTAATTGGGGGGAGCCTTAGTTAGTGCTGTCGACGGGCAAATTCAAATTCTGCCACGCATGCAAGTTGCCATACTGTACATGACATCTTACAGTAACTACTACACTCAATGGTATCCCGGGCAACAGAAGTGACTGCTAATCACTTACCTTCTGAACACGTCCACTTGAACTGAGTGATCAATCACAAGGTCTACAGGGGCCACTGGGTTAATTTTAGCTGGGTCCCCTCCCAAGCTCTTCACTGCATCTCTCATAGCTGCAAAATCAACCACAGCTGGCACACCACTACAGGACAAGAGCTGAACCTTACACTTTGCACCTTGACCTGAAGTAACCAGCTATTGATACTTACGTGAAGTCCTGGAGAATGACTCTGGAAGGACAGAATGGAATCTCGACGCTCTTGTCCTGGTTCTGTTCCCATTCCAGTATGTTGGCAACATCCTTGGGAAAGATCTGAAAGCTGTCACAGTTCCGTACCACTGACTCCAGCAGTACTCGAATGGAATAGGGCAGACGGCCTGAGGGATAATATTTTAATCCAGTTGACAGTGTATTACGGGGTTAGTTAGTGCACGAGGGCCATTTGTAACCATCGAGGGCACGAGCTGAAGGTGAGTGCATTATATGCCCGAGATCGTTACGAGTGACACCGAGTGGACCACTGACTTCTGATGATGACAGCCCATCATGTGATATGGAGCTGAAGTACAACACACTGTCAGTTCGTAGCTAGTGCTCTCACTGACCTGAGACATAGTGGGCGTCATTTAGAAAGTGTGCATTACAGATTTAATGCACACCAAAGTGTGCATCGTGTGGATTTACTGTCATGTGATCGAACTTGAGACTTCTGATTGGTCGAAGGTCACATGAGTAACACTAATACTGCCAGCTAGCTACTACAGCAACAATGATGCAAACATGAGGTTACTCAGGGATTCTGGCCACACAGGAAATGCCTATATCCCACAACCAGCGCTCTACCTGTCATGGAGGTGCTGGCTGTACACTCAAACTACTGGAGAGACAAACACAAGGATGGGCCAGGATGACCATGGCTGTCACGGTGAACAGAGAGCCACATAACGTAGAAAGCCTTCATTTCAAAGGGGGATTATTTAGCTTTGAGGGCAAACTTACTATAGCTATGAGTGTTCGCAGCCTACCTCTGCGACACAGGTGAGCTAGCTAGGTACCTGGACCAGCACTACAGCCATGAGTGTGAGCTAGCTAGGTACCTGGACCAGCACTACAGCCATGAGTGTGAGCTAGCTAGGTCCAGTACAATAGACCTGTTGACGGTAGCAACAGGGTACCCTATTAGCATTCATTCCTGGCAGTCTCACCTAATTGATAGTCACTATCCACTTGTTCTTCCCTGTGGGCAGCCAACTGACAAACCTCTGTAGATACGCACTCGCTTTATTCAGTTGCATGAAGATGAAGAGTGGCCGAAAAAAAGTGGGGGCCTGGGGATGAGGCTACTCTGGAGGGACAGCTGTAATTTGATGGCGCAGTAATGATGGAATATAGTTTGGTTAGGGCTAGGCTGTATAATTCTTTACGGGTCAATTTTTACGATGCAATTCTTTCCAGAATTTTGTGTACTATGTGTAGAAGAGTGGCGGTCAATATTGTGAACCAGACTCCATTCCAAAGTACGGAGTTGAGTTCATGCTACTACTCAAGTTTAATATGGGACATTGTACTGTGTGCTAAGTGTTCAATGCACACAAGAGCTACTCAATAGGCGACCAATTAACTCACTGTATTTCTCCTTCCCAAGCTCTCTAATGTTGTAGTACTTGTACTGTTGGCCTCCGATGGATAGCGTCTGCAGCTGAGCCGCGAACGGGTTCACTACGGGGATAAAAAAACAGCTGTAATTATAGAGAATGTGAGAGGCTGGAAAAAAGCTTGAGAGCTAACCAGACGTCGCCATGCCTGCCCTCAGGGTTCACGGACTCTTGCGGTTCCGGCTAGCGGAAGTACCTCGCGGGGTCACCTGATGCTATTAGAGTGTACGGACGGTATACAAACGTATACAGAGCGCGAGCTCCGACGCGTTGTACAAATATTTCTGCAAAGAAAAGCCGGAGAATAAAGTGGTATTGTTTCAAGAACGGCCGCCACAGCTACCGAGACCTACTGGTGAAATGGATCTCTCTTCTGTACACTGGTCCTATGTCTGTATTGTTTTGGCTGTGGTGCTAGCTGCTGTTAGCGCGGCTGCAGGTAAAAGTCTTATGTATCATGCACGCCATGGCTAGCTAGCAGTGAAAGATATTTATCATATGCCAGGAGATATAGTGGTTATAGGGTTTTATATATCATAGATGCTATAAACAGTGTTATAGCCGGTACATGGCTACATTATTACACATCTCCACTAGCTACCAGGCGGCTAGGAAAATTTTATTGTGAAGTGTAAAATTATTACCGTGGCCACTGATAGAATCAAGTACTGGGGTTTTCAATATTTATGTAATACTGCACAGGTTTATGCTACCTGCAAAGCCAAACTGTACTGATATCTTTTATATTATGAGCCAGGTATACTGATGTTGGCTGCAGTGGTAGCTACCAGTAGCACTGCATATTAAAAGGGAACCAGTCTACTTGTAGTCCAGCTTGAGTTGTAGCTTTACTAGCTACCAAATAGTGTGTACACACAGTAGCTACATTGGATCACTTTAAGTGCTCTTCCAGCTTCCACACCTCTCTGACACGTGAGAAAGACTACCAGGTTCTCCCCCATTATTAGGAGCCTGGTTAGGCAGAGTAAGATAGGTAGCTCGAAAAGATTTCAGGAAAAGATTATGTCACAATCCTTTGCAGGGGATCGTAACAGATCAATTGCTACCATAAAGTTAGCTGCACTTATAGCATTTTCTATGTAGGCTAGTCCGGATAGCCGCTAGTTAAAGATTTCAATGATCAGTCAGTGTTTCCATATTAACGTTCTGTTTGAGTATCTTGTATTTTACGAGAACTGTTCTCTCATGTATAGGTTCTATGAACTTCAGTTTTGGCAAAACTTAGGAGCGTACAAAACAAAATTTAATGCCATCAAAGTCAATAAGATATTCTTTCTAGCAGTTTTAAAGTACTAAAAATTATAAAAGGTAGAACTCAAGTGGTATACCGTATTTGTACTAAGGTTTCATGTGCTAATGCCCACAACTAGTACTTTGCATGAGTACAATTTCTTGATGAAAAGAGTGCTAATTCCACAGTGACTGTTGCTTGTTATTGTGACTCTCTCCTGTTCACAGAGAAGAACTCACTAGCGGATGGTGAGGAGGCCGACACAGTAAAGCCTGCAGTCCCTACAAACCTTGAAAGAAGAAAACTGTTCCCAGGTTTTGAGAATCTCCAACACAGAAACATCCAGAACCTCAAAGCAAGCACAAAAAGAGATACAACTCCAAAAGAGGAAGTACACATTCAACCTGCACAGAAGCTAGAGTCTAAAGCTGCAGTCATGACAGACACTGATGTGGAAGTTGTCGAGTATCGTCAGGGCTGGTTGATGCCTGACCATAAAGATCAGCACCAATCTTAATTTAATAGACAGTTAGTCAACTGTTCGTAGTCATACTATAAACAGGACGTTATTATTTGCATTACAACTGGCTACATGTACATGATCTGTAATAGTCCACTGCTATGCTATATATATCATGTCAAATTTTACTCACGGAAGTACATTCTTTGGCATCCCTGCGGAAACAAGAGACAGCTTTGTATCAACTGTGCCTATGTGGGCTTGGCAGACCTCCCCCCTCAGGCACTGTAGATACATAATTATTGGTGATCCACATGTGCAAGGATTTTAGTTGTATAAGATCAGGCATGATGGAATTTTAATACATAACATACCGAGGTGTTGGAATTTTATAATGAGAAGGTGCATATTATTTGTTATATCTGACATTGTACAATCTTCACAATTTGTAGCGAAGAAACATTACATGCATGCCATGTGTGGGTGTAGAAATGAAACTACATGTACAAGTATGTATTTTGACTTTATCTATTTCTACTCTAATTAGTTACTTCCTGAATGGGACTCAGGAAGGAATTTAATCAGTGAATCTGACTGGCAGGAGCGAAAGCATGACCACACCCATTCTTCAATATATTTTATGTACCTGTAATATAACAATGTCATAGATTTTTTCCACTTCAATCCCATATCACCTTAAGGTCCCATTTCTTCATGAAGTCCCACAATGTCATTATTATAGATAAACACAAAATTAGTATTGCACCCATGAATGCTACTGTAATGGCATTCCACATTCACTTAATTACTAGCTACAGTGAAGTCAGAACATCACTGAACAGGACTGTCACGGCAGTCATATGCACACCTGAACATCAGGGTATGATTTGCAGCTGGTCATATTCTGACCAGGAAGTTCAGCTTCAGGGAATTGGGGATGGTGAGGGATGTGAAATTGACATCAGAAGGAGTGTAGGGAAATGTGACTGGAAACACGTGGTTTACGTCGGCCATCAGGCGGCTGGGATCAGCCTTGTCGGCACCGCTTCTCTTGGCAGCTTGCCGTATAACCGACACTGGCACTCGTTCTTCAAACTCATTGGCCGGAGCATACATTGTGAGAATCTTCTGCACCTGTAGGAAAGCCGTTCAATCAACAAGTAAGCTGGTCACGTGACACTTGAAAGCATCACTTATTCTTATTAACGTACCATAGTCACATTGCACACCCTATAACATAGTACTTGTCAAATGTTGATACTAATCTGTGAAGTTTCTCAATGGCTTTTCTTCCGAATTGCACATGTGGCTGCTTAGTTTTCAGTTCTGCATGTGCTTTGGTGGTTAATTACCCCCAACATCCAAATTAATGTTTGGGTAAAGCATGTTTGTTCGTGTTTAAAGCATTAAAAACGAATAATATCTCAAGAGTAATTGCAGTTGGAAGTGGCTGGCTGCTAGGGGGTTTAGTAGCTTGCTGCTCAGTAGCTCGGTGGGTGAGAGCATCTGACCAATAGAAGGCTCAATCCCCAATTGCCCTGTCAATGTTTTATATTCGATCTCTGATGCTTGACATATGAAACCAGTCACATGGCTATCTGTTCTCTGAAACTGAAACTATGAAATGGAGCTTAAAATGAGTATATATAGGCCATACCTGATGAGGAAAGTAATGCTCAGCCCCCATACCGAATTTAAGTAATGTTGATTGAGGTAAGGATCGAGGCCCAGATGGGGTAATTGAAGGTGGCAAAGGTCTGAGAATGGTGCTATAATTATACGGTTGGCGCAATATCAGAAGGCATGGACACCACTATAATTGTGTTGCCATAGATGTGTAGTGGTCACGTATCGGGAAATAGCAGCTGCTGCAATCTTGTGATAGGAACCAGAGCAGCCTGGTCAATTCCCTGTCTCTATACCCCCACATACATGTAAGTTCCATCACTGACTTCCGACTATGGTTGTGCTACAAAATACCCTAGCTCACACATGGTGTACATGAATATCACTAGCAAGGCAGCCTATGTTCTAGTGCCTTCAGAGGAAAGAAGAGGGAAAGGGAGATGAAGTAACAAGTTTACCTCCAAGATTTATTATGGGTTTAATTAAGATGATGTTTTCCATTAAGATGTACACACCTGTAGTGGGTTGAGATGGGTGCAGAGTTCAGAGATAGCCTCAGCGTCAGACTCTCGGCTCTTCCTCATCTGCAGTAATTTGGCTGCCTGTATAATGGGCTGCAGCTGCTCCAGGGCCCCGCCCACCTCGCTACAACTGATTCCACAAACTTCGTTGTCACGACACCACTCCTCCAGACGGCTCAGATTGTACCTATGATACGTACATGCATAGCATCACTACCAGGTACAAACCTACAGCCCTACCAATGTTCATATTACCCGTATACCTTACATACTTCTGTGTATAGGAACTCATATAGTGTTGCATGCTCTATTAAATTGGTCACACCAACACAGAAAACTATGTTCTTGTCATTAAGCACACCCCTATGGCCCATGACTGGGAACCAGGTTGAGTGTGTACCTGATCTGCATTCCACGTGACCAGTGGCACATGTCTCTGCGCAGCAGCAGGTTGTTCAACATGCAGGCCGCTATCATGTAATACTCCTGTGTGTGTGTGTGTACACATGTAGGAGGAATTATTTAATAATTACATATTATGTATACAAAAGTAAACAATGCTAACTACCTGAACAGAAACCGCACCTGTTTCACAATATGTACTAGGGTCTGCGGATCCAGGCAACTCTTCTGTAGCGTTGCTAGAATGTTGGATAGCTCCTTGACAACTGTCTCCACGGTAATATCATGTGATCCCATCCTTCTAGAACCAATAGGACGAGAGCTGGAGAGACCCTGTATGGCTTCATGCTCCATCAGACCAGGAACTGCATGTATGTGTGCATGATTTTGCGAGCGTACGTTTGTTTGAATTAGCATGATTTGTGAGCCGAGAGCCCCTACAAGATTGTTGCCTTGTCCCTGAAAACACATGTAGCTATAGGTCAAACTACCATGGCAACCAGTGTGTGAGACTGCTACACTGTTTCTATTTCATGCATAACTAACATAATGTACATGCGCATACAATACCATACTTCATGTCAGATTCTAGCTGTTCTCAATGTACTAGCCTTGTTCCCAGTCTCCACTCACAGCTTTTTTTTGCATGTAGTAAATTATTTGTACTAAGTAAGGTAATTACCCAGTACATGCAACAAAAAAAGAAGCTGGGAGTGGAGACTGGGAACGAGGTTATTTAGAGCAGCTGGCCAATGGCTCGAGGCTAACCTATGAGAGGCTGCAGTCTGCTGTGAATGACAGCCACTATTTCTTGGTAGAGGGACATTACACGATCGGCCAGCATCTCACGGTACTCCATCAGGTCAAATTTTGCCAAACTGGAGTGACTGGTTAAACTGGTCCTGCCAGATGGCTGCAGAGAGAGAAGACAGAATACAGGATGCATGACACTAGTGGAGGTCCTTGTCTCAGTCTCATACCCAGTCTGCAAGCTGAATTTTTGGTATCAAATCTCCTAAATTGCAGCTCCACACCAAATAAGGTACAAGAGAGGATTTTCTGACTAATGAGGTCAAAACGTTTCTAATCAGCAGCTCTCAGGCCGGACCACTCAATTACAGTTGCTGAGAACCTACGTCCCTCTTATGCCTATCACAGAGTCGGTGGACTCTCTACGTAAGGATGGCACCAGTGAAGAGAGGAAAAGTGCCGGCGAAACTTGAATAAAAGTTCGTTCCTCTACCGTCGAAGTCCTAGTAAGATAAGACTGCCTGGTTGGGAACATGACCCGGAAAGAGAGTATATCTTGTGGTTAGTCCAACAGAGAAGCAACTAGTCTCGTGCCCTGACTCACCAAGGGTCTGGGCCACGAGACTACAGATATACCAGTACGGGATGTAGCTTAAGCCCGGACTGTCAACACGTAGGCATTGGAAGACTACTGATATACCAGTACGGGATGTAGCTTAAGCCCGGACTGTCAACACGTAGGCATTGGAAGACTGCGATGCAAAGCCAGCATAACTTTACAAAGGAGTACTACAGTTGGCTGACACTGGAGATGAACGTAGGCTCTAGTCCCAAGAGGGAGTGTTCACAGCTCATTCAATACTGCGTAGTAGCTGCTGTGTTCTATTTCCACCAACCGTATAATATTTTGAACGTCAAATACCGATACTTTGATGCCCAGGCTATCAAAATACTGGCATTTGAAGACTGTTATAAATAAAACCTATAAAGGAACATGAATTGTCATCCCACCTTTCTGAAGATTATATGGGACACTCAATTTTCAGACCTTTGCACACACACACACACACACACACCTGTTTTTCGCTGTACTGTCTGAGGTTGTGCATGAGCCGACACACATTGGCCAACCAGAAGGCCAACAGTTCCAGGTTACCATGGTGATTCTGTTTCAATAGGAGCAGCTAGTAATAAACAATATCGCACAGTATTCAACTGCTAATGAGCAATGACTGACTGACCTGTGTGACTTGCTGAAGAGTGCTAACCACACCCCCAATAAACTGCATCAGCTGTAGTTCATTGTTCTGGTGGGCAGGGTAACAGAGGCACATGAAGATCATGTGAGCCGGCAGACAGGGGATGTAGTTATGCATGCCCTCAGGCCTGAGCTCCAAGATGAGCGACTTTAACACTTTTGATTGGTCTTCTGGTTTCCATGACAATAGGCCAAGGATGGGCTTCTCAATTTCATTCAGGTGGTCAAAGCCTCTGAATTTCACAGGTGTTTTTTTGGGTGAATCTGAATGAAAGAAACGTGTTTGGTAGCTCCACAGCTTGTAAAGGTACTCAACTTACCAGGGATCTGTACGATACATACTATGTGAGTTCATTTCTGTATTATAATGGGCAGGAAAGAGTGTAGGGGTACACTCTTTCTACCACTGTAATGGAGGCATGCTGGGTAGAAAATAGTGTAGAGGTACACTATTCACTCTTCCGCATTTTGCAGCAGCAACAACAATAGGTGTGGATGCGAATACTAGTGACTTATAAGCACTGATTCTCAGGCCTAGCTGTGCGAGTAATATTGAAGAGCCCCAAATTGCACCAACTGGACAAGCGTACCCTCAGACAGCACACAGAGTGTACACCTGCATTAAATGCCTATTCATTGTAGCCTCCATTTTTTGTCCATGGGCGTGAAAGAGTGTATCCTACACTTTTTCCTGCCTGATTGAAGTCTCATCTACAACCACTTACCAGCACCACAGGGGTTGATTCGTCGCCGTGGGGACATAGGTGTGCGGGCCACACCCCCTCGAGGCTTACACTCATGTTGGAGGTATTCAAGAGACTCAAGCAGGCTCTAAACACACAGGAAAAGACGTCATCTTTAATGCTGCATGTATGTGACCAGGAGAGAGAGAGTGAAGAAGACGGCTCACCAGGTTCTCTTCCGTGAGCCTGGCCACCTCCTCCTGTAGGGTGACGTTGAGGGAGGTGGTACTGCAGCTCTGCTGGAAGGCATGCTTCAGTCTGGCCACCTCTTTGCTGAGGGAGACCTTGGCTCGCTCCAGCACCTGCACCTCTCTCTGGTAGTGCTCTACAGACATCCCTAGGGATGAGGAGGGGGAGGGGAGGGAAGGGGAGGGGAGGGGAGGGGAGGGGAGGAAGGGGTTATAAACTGAGCGGCTACATTTTCTGATGAACACCAGGAGTGTATAAAGCCAGTCGAGCAAGCAAGAGAGTGTGCAGCTGTCTACGGTAATCCAAACATGAGAGCCAGATGAAACTGCAGTAACATGGCAGTTTCAGTTCGAGATACAATACATCACTGGAAAAGGATTTGGCAACCACATGTGTAGCTCCACTCACCTCCAGAGCCCTCCATCTTCTTTTCCAGTGCCTCCTTCTCCCTGCGGATGCTGTCCCTCTCACGCTCCAGCTCAAATACTTTCTGTTTCATTTCAGAGAAGACTAGCGCCTCCTTCTCGCTGGTGAGGGTTGTGGGTGTCTCCTTCTCGCTGGTGAGGGTTGTGGGTGTCTCCTTCTCGCTGGTGAAGGTTGTGGGTGTCTCACTAGAGTCTGGAGACAAATAATCTGGTCCCAGACCAATTCTCCCAGTTCCCATTCCAAGATGCGTTCCTGGGGTACTTGAGGACAAGTAGAGGTGAGGCAGACTGGAGCTATGGTGGAGCTTCCCATTCACGGAAACCTGGGATTGGGATTGGGATCTGGAGTACGGGGGACTGAGAATCGAATTGGAAAACAGCTCCGTGATCTGGGTCAGATTTGTGATGTCAGGGCTGCCGTGCTTCAGTGACTGCAGCTCTTTCTGCAGCTGCGCACAGTACTGCTCCAGGGAATGGAACTCGTGCAGCGTCTTCTGGTGGTGCTTGCGGAGATGAGCAAGTTCCAACTCCACCTCTTTCCAGTCTATTCCAGTCTTGGAATTGGATTCTGGAAAGGTGTTGAGGGGAGACTCCGGATCCTTGTTTTGGGATGACTGAGCAGCAGCTGTGGCCTCTTGCAGCTGCTTTTGCAGACCTTCCACCTCACGACAGTGGTTAGCCACCTCCTGCAGGGGGGCAGGGGCAGTCAGTTGATGGGTATTTAGCAGATAATATTATGCCCACAGAGTGTACAGGGTTAATTAAGCCTCCTCCCCCCCTTCTCCAAATTTTGAAGTTACCATATGTTTTTATATACAGTACTTCATTAGTAGCTAATTTTCAGGGCCCCAGAAGCCACCATAAGCAACCTCAGTAAATTTCAGCATAGCCCCATGACCCCTAGGGGGTGTGGCTCCACGTGCATTACTTTTAATTCCCACTCCCACCAAACATTCTGGACCCTGAGGTAGATATTGCGTACATGGCTACTTCCATAAATGCAGAGTGTGTTTTTGCATGCCAAGGAACCCCTACCTTCTCTCTTTCTTCCCTGAGGGCATTGAGTTGTTCTTCCAGTGTGGAGCTCCGCCCCTGTTCGGCAGCCAGCAACCCCTCCACCTCTTCTACCCTCTCACGGGCCGCCTCCAAGGCACACTCGCACTCCTTACTGGCACTGGCAGAGCCTGCCAACCGGGACTCCAGCTGTGAAGTGAGAGAGAGCTGTGTGTGTGTGTGGGGGGGGGGGGGGGTGTGTGAGGTGTAACACACATGTAATGGAATGTTGCCTTGGTAACAAACCTGGTTTGAGAGTTTCTGCTGCAGCTCAATGATCTTAATCTCCAGTCCTTTGTTGAGGTTCTGCATGTGATTAACTGAGCGAGCCTCGATCTGAGAGAGAGAGAGAGAGAGAGAGAGAGAGAGAGAGGTGGAGGGATGGAATAGGAGGGGGAAGAATGGAAGAGACAGGAACGGGAGGGGAAGACCTGGAAGTATTAGCTAGCCTTGTACACAGGCTTCCTTTTGCAGCTTTTCACAGCCGTTGAAAAAATGCAGGGAAGGCTTGGAAGGACTCATCGCATGATGTCTGCCCCTGTCGGCCTACGTCCCAAAACACTGACTGCCAGAACCAATGTCACAAAGTTGATTGTGTGATCATACACTCGTCCACGGCGATGAGAAAAGCTGCGAGGTGAGGCCTGGGTACGAGGCTAAGTGCTAACAACAACAACACTTCACTCACTACTAGAGAGAAACACAAACACATAATACCCACAAACATAAAAGCTATGTCATGAAATCCATGAAATTAAGGGTCATGATAAAATGACATTGCATTATTTCGCAAAAATGAAATTTATGGCTACTGACCTTCAGTCTCTTGAGTTCCCTCCTAGCCAGCCACCTCTTGGCACAACACTGCACTGTGACAATATCCCTGAGGGCCTTCCGGTAGGCCTGTCTAGCCAGCCACCCTCGCATGCATCGTTGAATTATCCCAGCCTTGGAGTTGCGAAGCAGCCGTGTGAAGCGGGTCCGAGCCAGCTTGCCTCGGAAAACTGACTGGAGGGTGGTGGCTGCCAGGCGAAGTTTGAGGTAGCGTCTGCGGTGGACAAGGCAGCGGGCATTCCGCTGGAGAAGGACCGCAGCACGAATCCGACGAAGAAAGGTTGCATGTCTAGTGTGTGTGTGTGTGGGGGTGTGGGCACATAGGCACAGTAGAGAGAAAAGCTATATACATAAAATGCTACAAGTGAAGCTATTTATAAAAAGGCATGTTATCCTTAGATGGTAAATCTTTAATTTTGAAAGTGTGACTCTTTCGTGGCTAGCTCCTTCTCTGCTCACTGTTCGTACTTCTTCTATACTGTATATTCAAAGAGCACTAGTGGTCCCTCTTACCTCCTGGCCAGCAGTCCCCTGGTACGAGCCTGGAGCTGGACAGCCACACGACGTAGCCGCTGGTACCTCTTCTTCTCCAGCCACCCTCGGATGTGCTTCTGTATGAGCACACCACATGCATGAAGGCGCTGGGAGCGAAGGCGCTCCAGGTAGGCCACCTGGAGGGGAGGGAAGGGGAGGGGAGGGGAGGCTTGCTCAAAAGTAATTCAACGTATACACACATTTATAAAAGTGGATGTGCCTGTCTTTGAACTTACGCCACTTTACCTGCCTATACAGAGTTCTAAACTGAACATCGAGTAAAAGACTGTGCATGATACATGCAGCAGACTTACTTGGCCAGCTCGAAAGAAAATCTTCGTCTTCCCGAACCGATACTTGTCTTCATCCTATCAAAATATGATAATCATCATGGTAACTAGCACTATACCTTGAATAATAGCACACTCTGAGTAGCATACCTTGATGTTCTTCTGCAAGATGTACTCACACATCTGTCTCACGTCCTCCCTGCGTACCTGCCCACTGGGCAGCAGCAGGAGGTAGCGGTCAAAGAAGTCTCTGTAGAGCCAGCGAGAGGGGTAGCCAGCTGCGCTGATCCTGATGGTCTCTAGGACACCACATGCCCTTAGCTGCTGCACGGCCCTCTGGGGCTCAAATCTGGTTGGGTAGAGGTCATGTGATTAAGGCATGCTAGATCCTGATGGTCTCTAGGACACCACATGCCCTTAGCTGCTGCACGGCCCTCTGGGGCTCAAATCTGGTTGGGTAGAGGTCATGTGATTAAGGCATGCTAGATCCTGATGGTCTCTAGGACACCACATGCCCTTAGCTGCTGCACGGCCCTCTGGGGCTCAAATCTGGTTGGGTAGAGGTCATGTGATTAAGGCATGCTAGACATGTTGTGGCTTCATGTAATGTGATCACATGCAGTAAATGTCCTTCTAGGGTATGTAACTGCAGCACACCCTGTGATAAACATATGATGTCATGCTGTAAATCTGCTGTTATCACATGACCACACTTTCATCAACATAATTATATTAGTCATGTGACTCACACAAAAGGCAGTTTCTCATCGTTGGGTTTAATGCAGCGGATGTAGTGTGGTGTGGTGGAGTTGAGTGTCCTCATCAGGTCGGACAGAGACTCTCGGAACTGGAACACAAATCAGAATTCAAGTACCGTTACAGGCAACTACAAGTACACGGACAATGCCCTACATTACATTACATGGATCTTGCAACCTCATTCCCAGGTTCCCCCTATGCTTTTCCTTGTCCTTTCGGGAGGCCTGGGGCTACAGATCTTGCGTCACGGGTTTGAAAAGTGAGCAGTGACACTGACCAATGAATTTCAAGTACGAACATATGCCAGAGAGCACACACTACACGACAGCAGTTGTCTTCTCATATTTCATTGCTCAATGTCACTTCTTACTGTTCAAACCCATGATGATGCAAGCCTCATGCAAAGCCCTGTAGTGCCTAGGTATATTTTTTTACAGATATGCAAAATTTGTAAGCATGCATGAACAAGTAGTGGGCATATGGCTGTGTCTCCCAGCCTACCTGAGACCCCACAGTGGACTTTGCGATCATTCCTGCCCCCTTCTTGCCTCTCTGCTTGCCACTAGTTTTTCCAGACTTCTTGTCTCCCGGGTGAAATAGCTGTGAGACCAGTTCAAACTGTGTGTGTGTGTATATGTGTGTGTGTGTGTGTGTGTGTGTGTATGTGTGCATGTACAAGTGTGTGTGATATTGACATACACAGATAACGTCTAAGACACAGATCAACATGGGTTTTGGTACTGAGAGCCATCTGGTCTGGAACAGAAACGGACTCCCACCTTGCTGGCCCTCAGCAGTGCTATGTGTTCCTCTATGACGCTGTCCACGTTCTTCTCCACAAAGCCACACCCCTCATACTCCACACATCCTGCATAGTGGTGGATCACAAAGGCAGAGGTCGAGGTTCGTGGTTTTGAAAAATGGGCGGAGCCTTTCCCCTCGTGCCCCTGGTACAGCTTTTGGATGAACATCTTGTCACACCCCTTGGGCAGCTGAGGGAGGGGCATTAGTTATTAACTTAATAACAGCGGTATATAATGCATGTGTATCGCAATATTGCGCAAGAGATGACATCATTATTACATCATACCCTGCAGGTTTCGTCCAGTAGGTCCAGCACTCCAAGTCGGCTCTCAACGAGGTCAATGCATGGCTGGTTGTCATAGAAATCAATGAATGACCATTCTATGGCTTCCTTTACGTATTCCTGCTGCTCCAGTTTGAATACATGCTGTACATGTGTGTGTGTGTGTGTGTGTGCATGCGTGTGTATATGTGATATGTACATGTGTGTGAATTATATCATGGGACCACTACCACCGAGCTCAAGACAGTGCCCACACTCACCATATCATGGGACCACTACCACCGAGCTCAAGACAGTGCCCACACTCACCATATTGAACTGCTGCTGCAGTTTCTCGTTGGCATAGTTGATGCAGAACTGCTCAAAGCCATTGGTTTGGAACACCTCAAAGCCATAGATATCGAGGACTCCGATGAACATGCGCTGAGCGGAGTGACTCCGGAGGGCTTGGTTGATGCCTCCCACCACCCACTGGAACAGACTGGAGTACAGCTGCTTTGCAAGGCCATCCCGGGCATTGGTGGCCTGGATACCAGGGAGAGAGAACTGGTTGTCAAATTACATGAATGAGAAACTACCAACGCACTAGCAAGGTGCATCCTAGTCTCATTCCGAGGTAATATACCCTGGCCTCATCCCAGATGACATACTCTAGCCCATGATGGAACATCCTTGGCAGAATACTTACAACCTATGGAGGTTCAGAAGCAATCTACAAGTACAAGGAAGGTCGTCATTATTTCAAGTGTTCAGTTTGTGGTACAAATGGACTCTAGAATGTCCCCAGGCTCACATGCACATTTGCTTGAGCTGTTTTTGGGGCTGGTACGTGGATGTTACATAGTGATATTTGCATCAGTGAGGACAGCTGCAGTTCTCAGCCAATTTATGTGGAAAGAATATTAGCCCCCCAGTCAACTGACTGGTAAGATGTTGGTAATCATCGAGGGGCGAACCTGATCGAGCGTGGTGCATCCACTCAAATGTATGTAACCATGGCCTCCATGTCTACATTTTATCTCGTAGCTGTATGGAAATTATCCTTGGCTACCAATTGTCTCCTGGGCTATATAAAATTGCATGTCTGCGGAGGCTAGTCTCCTGAAATACTGTTAAGCTTGGCCTCCTCACCTGCGCCAGTGTGAGAGGTGTGGTGAGGGCTTCCCTGGCCGTGACAATCTTCCTGTTCGCCAGCCAGTGCCTCAGCTGCTCCCCGTCCACCCCTAGGAGGGAGGCGGCCGTCAGCAAGTGAGGGTCAGCAGCGTCAATCTGACTCTCATCATCAGCTATGGACAGAGACGAGGAGGAGAAAAGAACCACACTCACTCTCGTGCAGGCCTGCACTCTATTTCAGGACAGCTGCATGCAAAAAAGCCCCAAGAAATAATGGCTCCCATAGTGTGTTAACGTGCAGACAACTGGCACCATGTGGAATGTAGCCTCGTACCCAGCCTCCCCTCACAGCTTTTTTCGCAGCCGTGGAAAAACGCACATTTTTCCACGGTTACAAAGCTGTGAGAGGAAGTCTGGGTACAATCCTAGATAGAACCCTGATCGTGGTTCTTGAATAATTAGAGTAGTCAAATAACTGACCTAATTGAGAGTCACTGCCAATCTCTACATTGCCAAGGTGAAGGATGGCTGCTAGCACCTGGAACATGTACTGCTGCTGATTGTCATGGAAACCCAGCATTCCCAGGGCTTCACGAATGGCAGAGAAATCTGATTGGTCATCCACATCCTCAATCTGGACACACTCGCCCTGGTTGGTATAGCGAAAGTCCTCTGGGGGGTCTGAGAAAGACAAAGTCACATGACACTACTTAGAATGGTCAGCCATGAAAAAGGCATAAAAATCTGAAGACACAGTGTTGCCGCTCAAATGTTGCAAATGTACTTATGTGTTTATTCTTTCAATGTTATACATGTAGTTGCCACTGGTGGGATGACTGCCTTGTACACAATATTTGATGTAGTGACAGTGCATGAAATACATGTATCTTGAGTGCAATTCAGCACTGGTGGTGAAATAGCTGAGCTCTGGCAGGCACAGGGCTAACTAGTAGATCTCAATGAACACTCTGGGAGGCATAGTCCATTCAAAACTCACCAAGGATGAGCTCTGTGAGCTCCAGTAGGTCGCGGGAGGAACAGAGCTAACTAGTCTAATTAAAGCTCACCAAGGTGGAGCTCGCTGAACTCCGGTAGGTCACGGGAGGCACAGAGCTGGTAGAAGATGTGGTAGTTCCTCTCATTCTCACACTGGCAGACAACACGGGACTTCTCCAGCAAATACGTGCTCATATGAGCTCCCGTGATGCAGTGACGAGTGTCAAAGCCAATCTCGATGTACTTGCCAAACCGACTGCTGTTGTCATTGCGAGTGGTCTTTGCATTACCAATGGCCTGCAGTGTGTGCATGCATATACATGTAAAAGTGTGTTAAAGTGACAAAATTTATACCTTGACTAGGAATTTTAATTCAGCATGTATGCATGAACTGCTTTGCATAGTCTATACCATTAATGGCAACCCCCCTCCCTCTCTGCCCGCTGCCCTACCTCCATGATGGGGTTCGAAGCCAGCACCTTCCTCTCAATCTGGGTCTCGGCTGAGGCCCCGCCCACTGTGGCAAAGTATCTCATGGTGTACTTGGCACTGACAGTCTTTCCGGCTCCGCTCTCTCCACTCACAACAATAGACTGGTTGCGGCCCTCCCTGGAAGAGAAGGAGGTATTATGGGGACCGACAAGTTAGCAAAATAAAGACGACGGTCTAATTTCGTACCCAGGCTAGATTTTATCTTATAGCGGTTATGTCTTTCTATGGCTGTGAGATAAAATGGGAGCAGGTGAGGCCCGGGTAGCTATGGCATTTATGGAAAAGGATATTAGAACCTTCACGGTTTTTAATGAGCATGGTATGTGATGTATACACAAATTGGCGGCTTACCGAGCCATCCTGCGATATGCTTCCTCAGCCACGGCAAAGATGTGTGGGTCCATCTCTCCCATTTGATGCCCACTGTATGCATTAATGATCTCATTCCCATATATGGGTAGCTGCTGGTAGGGGTTGACGGCGACCAGGACGATGCCACAGTAGGTGTAGATGGTGTTGGACTGGAGGAACCGGACATTCAGGTTGTGCAGGACTGTGATGTGCATGGGTGAGGGTGTGAGACGTGCATGGGTAAGTGACCTCTTCTAATCTCCTCTGCCTTAAGCCACTGTCATGGAAACTCTACCCACTTATAACAACATATCATCGTTTGCAAAGCTACTTCATAACTAGTTATTAAGCTCCGCCCAAATGCTATCACCGCAAGGTTGGGCTCAGAGAACTTGGTTGGCTATCATCCTCTAGCTTCGAATTCCCCTCTCCCTTCCCTCTGAGTTCAAGGCCATCCCTCTTTCCTTCCAACTCACCGGCTGGCTCATGGAGGTAGCTGAGAGTGGTGAGGTCATTGGCGCCCACCAGGATGTCGGGGTTTCTCAGGGGAGGAAGATCAGCTGGGGAGGTGACCACCAGCTCCCTGCGCTCTCCATCCTCCTCCTCTACCACCAGCTGGTCTGCATGGAACAGGGACACCACTACACCTGGACACCAGACCTGGGACTTGTGGGGGAGCCACACTCGGGTACCCTGCAGGTGCGTATGCAACAAATTTATATACAGGAAAGATATCAGAGCACGCAACAGAGGCTTCAAAACCTAACTAGTGGGTGATTGGCAAAGTTATAAACCCACTCCCCCCCCCCCTCCTCTCACCACTCACCTTACAGTACAGCTCCGCTGAGCTCATTTTGCAGTTTTGCGTACAGCTTTACGCGAGAAACGTTCGCACTTGCTATTAAAACTTGTACGAATTAACAGCTAGCGAAGTAGTCGCCAACAGGCTACAGCTGACTAGTTTACCTGCCGCGGGCAAAATTCAAATTCAAATTCAAAGCGAGTGAGCTCGTGAATTTGATTTATGCAGCGCCGAACGGAACAGAACATGCATAACAAAGCAGTTCGGAACGAAAATGCTCAAGAACAAAATCAATTCCAATACTGTCCCCTCCATGCCCTATGCAACTGCAAGCAGTTTCTGTGCATAATCTCTTCAGATCGCTGCGAGGATCGGTGGTTCCTGGACTCCGCGTAAGAGGCATTAAAGGAGGAAGCCAACGGGTCTACAGTACATTCGCAGGTACTCTTGCACGCGTGAGGAAGACAACAAAACTGCAGCCTTGTATTCTAAATAGTGCACCCCACCAACAGCTACAGACACTTTACCCACCAGACCTGATTACTGGTAGCTGCAGAACCTTGCAACAGGAACTATCAACCTCCAGCAGTACAATGGCAGGGCCAGGCGAGGCAGCAGAGAACGCAGAGGAGAAGTTGAAGGAGAGGCTTGGTCAGGAGGAGGCGAGAGAGTTTGATAACTCACTGTTCTTCGAGTACGAGTTCTCAATAGACCAGCTAATGGAGATCGCAGGGCTGTGTGTGGCTCAGGTGAGTAAGGCCGACCTGTTCTTTTATTGCGTTGCTTGGACCTATCCTTATGCCTTGAGTTACTGCTTAGAGCCTTCAGGCCGTCAGGGCCGGCCAGCGCGAGCGTATTACCATTTATATTTGAAATCTAGCTAAGATAAATTTGGTTTCTATAGCGACTGAAAAATGAATTTCCCCTCACTCCCCTCAGGCCGTGGTTCGCTGCTATCCCTCTCAGGAAGTGGGTGTGGCCAGGCCACAGGTGTTGATATTGTGTGGTCCGGGGAACAACGGAGGGGACGGGCTGGCCGCAGCCAGACACCTGCTGTTCTTTGTGAGTGTCAAATAGCTATAGTCTCATTCCCAGTTCGGTATCAGACAACTAATCTCATTCCCGTCCATTGTCAGTTCACTAGCCTCTAGTGTCTGACAACTGGTCTCATTCCCAGTCTAGCGTCGGACTACTAGCCTCATTTCCAGTCCAGTATCGGACCACTAGCCTCATTCCCAGTCCAGTATCAGACCACTGTCCTTACCTATTAATAAAATGTGATGTCATCATAATGTCATAACCAACTGTGTAGTCATTGTGGCCATATCCTAAAGGTGTATGCTCAAAGCCAAATACTTTGCAATTATATTAACCTAGTATCCAGGCCTCTCTCCCTCATGGAGTAAATTCAATTTTTCCACGGTTGTGAGATATAATCTGGGTGTGGCAGATTTTTCTCCATGGTTGGTAGATACAATCTGGGTGTGGAAGGCCTGGGTACAAGGTTAGGCCATACACAGGACAAAAAAGGGTAGCCTGTACCAGCTGGTACTCGCATTGTTTACCACCTGGTAAATATAGTAACCTGGCAGCAAGTGTAGGGGGAGGTACATGTACGGAGGACACGGAGGACCCACTCTAAGCAGGAACCATGGACCACATCAGTAGTGATCCAGACCCCATTTCCCCTTCACTGAACCCTCACACTGATGCCAACAAAAGCCAGTCAAGAAGCCAGTTGGCTGGGAAGTGTGCAGGGGCTTCAGATTACTGTAACTCTATCTTGAGATGCACCTCCAGCATAGTCTTGTGCCCAGACGTTCACGCCCTCTGGTGAAGAACTTCTGGTATGCTAATGAAATTTCTTGTCACAGAGTCCATATTTTATCTCAATAAGTCTCGTATGTGATTGGTCACTATATGGTATATATTCTAATTGACCAATGGTATATTGAGGATTTATCGATCTAGAAACTTTATCGAAAGAAAAGTCATTTAGGACACCAGACACTCTTTTGTCGGGGGGGGGGGGGGGGGGGTGAATGTCTGGGCATAAGACTACCTCCAGCAGTGATAAAGATGAAAATAATTATATCCTCACCCTCCCTCCCTCCCTCCCTCCTTCCCTCGCAGGGCTACAACCCGGTCATTTTCTACCCCAAGCGGACAGCCAAAGAGATCTACCAGATCCTGGTAAACCAGTGTGAGAAGATGAACATTCCATTCCTGGACCAGCTTCCCTCAGCTGCCGAGATCAATGCACAGTTCCACATTGTAGTTGACGCCCTCTTTGGGTTCAGCTTCAAGGGAGCCGTCCGCCCGCCCTTTGACACCGTGCTGGGGACACTCAAGCAGGTCAGGAAGCCCATTGCATCGGTGGACATACCTTCAGGTCAGTGGCTTGGTTTAACCTGAAAGTCATTTCTGTTGCAGCAGACCCAGCCCCTGGCTTGGGCATGTATGTGGTCATGAAGGTTTTGTGACATAGTTATCCATGGGCGTTTTAACTGCATACTAATCAGCTGAGCAGCTTTGCCTGTAATGTTCAAAGCTAGTGAAAGAACATCTGAGGGTTGGAGTCTTAAAATACAGACTTACTAGGTGTAGTTTTAAAAACAAAACAATTTATTTCTTGTCATTACAAGGCTGATTCTTGGAACTTTACAGAAATTTCTCAGGCTGTAAGTATTGTAAATGCTGGCTCTGAGAATTTACTTGGCCTACAACTTTCTGATGGGCTAATAATTTGCATATGCACTCACTTCGAATACATATACATCTTCCACCGTGAGTACATGCGGTAACATTATCCTTCTTGGCAGCCATTTATACCCACTGGTCGGTAGGTAGTGCATTCAGGGGAGGTAGTGGTACTTGTCACCACTAATTGAACCTGTGCCACAATCTTAAGAGACGATGTAATCGGATACATAGCTATGTGCACCTGGGGTTGAGAGAAAGCTAGCACTGTGACCAGGGGATGATATAGAGCTCTGGTCTGCCTCAAAGGCCATTTGTGGAGCTCTGGCTACTTCAAAGGCCATAGCACAGGTGTGATCCCTCCAGGCTGTGACGCATAATCTATTCAGTGGACAGTACTGTGTGTATGTTACCCAGGTGGCCGGTGACGTGCAATTGCCAATTAGGACTGCAGGCTTGTTATTCGTTGTTTACAGGCCATATATGGGCATGTTTGGGGAAACCTTCTGTGATTTCCTGTAGTTATGAACCTTCCTAGATCCTGGGCATAAGTAGTGGTCATTTGGTATGAGAACTTCTGGCGCTGACAACAAGTGGGTAATTTCCTCCCAGATCAGCCAGCAAAGTCCCTCAGGGCCTGGTGCTTGTGACCCAGGGTCTAGTATCTGTGATCCAGGGCCTGGTACCCTTGCCACCTCAAGGTCAGGGTAATTATTCTGAGGCTGGGCCTATCATGGCTCCTTAGTCTCCAGCATTAATTTTGGATGATACTTATCTCAAGCCCATTTATGAATTATAATGTGCATATACATTATCAAGCAGAGCTGCCAGGATTCCCATAGAGAATTACTTGCCTGCCTTGCCTGTAATGTTACCATAGAGAATGGTGGCAACTGGCCCCTTTTTAATTAGAATGATAAATATTCGAATGGTTATGAAATAAACGGTTGCAGTCAAATTTGAGAGCCAGATTACCTGATCAGCACGGGTTGATAGCATTAGAGAAGAGTGCATGGATTACTGCTATTACCTCCAAGTCAACTAGTTGTTGGCAAAAGGAACGCAACTGCATTTTATTATGTATTTGGAAGGGTATCCAGGGTATTCTTGCTACAAGGAGACAATTTCTGGAATGTAGTGAAATAGTCAGTCACTAATGTTGTCCAAATTGTAATGTGAACACAAAACTGGCATGGACTCAACATAGCTCCCGTCCAGCCATTCCACTGCTCAGTGCCAACAGCTTTTTCAAGCCATGTAGCTCCTTCTCGACTCGTAGCCACCTCGCCACTAGAAAGGTTAAAAGCATACTCCCTTTTCGGAAGAAGATAATACGACTGGCATGTTGTGATACTGATCACCATAACAATACAGTAATTACTTCTTTTTCTTGTAGCACTGTTATGAAGCCTGCAAATAGCACTTCTTCCGCTATGGTAGCTATGGTAAGGCTGCTGAAATGTTGTTTACTCTTTCACAGTTACCATCCTGTATCCGGGCACCCTCGTGTAAACCACAATATCCGGGCACCCTCGTGTAAACCACAATATCTGGAGCCCTAGTGTAAACCGGTGCCCTAGTGTAAACCACAGAAGGCAATTCATTTGTATTTAGTCTCTGCTTGCCCCCTCCACCAGAGGTTGGGCCACCAGTCTCTGCTTGCCCCCTCCACCAGAGGTTGGGCCACCAGATTGGCATGCATTGAGCATGGTAAACTTGATTTGGTCTACTATGAAATCCATGCAGCCTTGTTTTTGTACCAGTGACGAAAACTTGGTGGACGGAACGTGGCTAGATTGGAGATTGAAAGTACTTTGTTTCCAATGGAGTACAGATCAATGGGGACCTATGCACAGGCCAGGTTGCTACTGCATCTCCAAATGGCAAACTGTAGAGCTTTAATGCCGTAGTATTGACAACAGACTGCAAAACATTTCAGTCCATGGACTTTCCTCAGTTGCTAATATTGTTCTGTGCAATTTGGCAAAGCCTCCAAACCTTGTGAAGCCTAGTGACAACACTGTAACCTAATACTAAGTGGTATAGTAGCCATGACGTCTTGTACAGAGGTTTACAGGGACTGCTTGAAAGTTGCATGCATGTGGATTAAAAGCTGTACTGCATGGCTTATCGACCTTCAACCAACCTGCAAATAGCCCATGAATTAGTACAAGAAACACTGAGTAGTAGAGTTGTGGAATGAGGCTAATAGTACCTCATAAAACACCTAACACTGCCCCTCCCCCTCTCCCTTCCCCCTCCCCCTTCCCCTCCCTCTCCCCTCCCCCTCCCCCTGCAGGCTGGGATGTGGAGAAGGGGGACACAGCTGGTGATGGCCTCCGCCCTGACCTGCTCATCTCCCTCACGGCTCCGAAAGAGTGTACCAAGTTCTTCCAGGGTCGTTTCCACTACCTCGGTCTCCGCATCATCCCTGCAGAGCTAGCAGCCAAGTACAAAGTAAAGCTGCCCACTTACCCGGGCACCGATCAGATAGTCAGACTGAGTTAATGGTGGTATTCAGCTAGTGCCAAGTGTATCGTGGATAGTGCACGGTTGTGATGTCTTTCTGTAATGGGGGCATAGTTGACTAATGCATTTTTAATTGAAACAGAACTCTAGCAAAGTACTTGTCTCTCAGATATTGGTTTAGGAAAGTGCCTTGGCACAACATTTTTAGAATGATGTGATTTCTTGTGTATTGCATATTTCTCAGAGCATCACCATCCCATCCCTTCCTTGAAACTTTTAATTGAACCAATCATGTACTTAGTTACCTTTAATGACACATGTAACCATTTAGGTTCCTCCATTCGATGCTGCATGCACCATATGGCAGAGCAGGAGACTCAGAAGTGCCTTACACTAATATAGCCTGATGTATCCAGCCCCACTGCTAACCTTGACCTGCATTACTTCCAGATATGGAAGTCCAGAGGTCACGTACTATTGCCATTTGGCTAACCTCTAGCCTCAGGACTGGGGTATGCCTCCTTTACAGGAATATTGTGGTGAGAACATCTGTTCCTTTAGAATTGAACTTCCCTCTGGCATGAGACATTTCCTTTCTGAGGATCATGTGTTTACAGCGAGGGTATCCTTCGTAGTCACAATGCACTATATACCCAGCATCATTGACCACCTCTTGACCTCAAGCATTCCTTGCTACATGGAAGGAAATAACCGTGCATTGCTATCATGCACTGCCATCAGCAAGTGCAGCTGTTAATAGCTGTTTGGGTTGAGTGGGGAATTACGTTATGATAATGTGAGGGAGCTATGGGACGAAATGTAAAGTTATATACCGTGCAATGATCTAAAAACCAGCCGGGTAGTTCTATTTTGACATTCTGAGTTATCCACTGAGAACTAGCTTCCAGGTTTCCCCTGCTACCTGCACAGAACTTACAGCGATAAATACTGACACACGTCAATAATTTGCATTGTGCCTCCAGTTAGCAGTCACAACATGGAACGACAGCATGTGTATCGCTATCCACGCTTATAGGTAATGCAAAACTACGCTAGCTTCAGCCTACAAACTGTTGGCAGCTCTGCTGGACTAGACCACCGCCGCATGGTATAACGTAACAGTTATGACACAGTCATTGCACGCATGATATGTGTGGATGTCAAACGTGCAAACTCAAAATCATTGACAATCTCAGTAGCATCTGATTGCATGCTTCACGCACGCCCAACCGGTAAAAATACAATCTCTGCCAAATATACCCCAGCTGTTTCTTTGGATATATTCATTCCCATTTAATGGTGCTCTGATTGACACTAGTTATCTATTAATCTGTAATGGAGTTATACGACATTTGGCTTGTTTATGTGCCACTCTTTCAAGGGCTCATTCTGAGCGTCTAACCTGGCACAGTCATGGCTGATCTTGCCAGAATAGGCCATACCCAGCAAAGGAAGGGTGCGGACTGAGGCTTATTGCCAGTAATGTAAGGCATTTAAACACCAGAGAAGGCATCCCATTGGCATGACAGTGAGTTACACCACTGATGACCTCATGGTATGTTTACAGTGCTGTAATAAGATCTCCCCAAAACACCTTATTCACTGCTATATACAAACTATTACGCCATTCATACAGACCCCCTGCAAGTCTTAGGTGCTAATTGACCTATATACACCACTACATATATTATATTGCTTGCTGGGGAAAGAGCCTGGGAACGAGTTAGAGAGCCTGGGAACGAGTTTGAGGCTATAGCTAAATGTACATAATGTTTTGTTCTAAGTAAGTGAATTAGTTTCACTCACCATTATGGTACCAGTGGTATGTGACCTGTTTAGGAACATTATCCCATATCGATATCGATGGCCCGTAAAGTTGGTTTATGGGTTTATGGTGCATTAAAACAGCGAACATTTGAATCAAGTAACACAACACCTTGGAGGAGGCAAATTAGATTAGATCACTCACATCTCAAAAGACAAGAAATTTACAAAGAGACATAGGAAATATGTACAAAAGTAGGTTTGATTTTGTGCATGCCCAGGTGCATGGAGCTTGTAAGGGAATTGCAAATGAACAAAGAGAGACATTACACATAGTAGTAGAAAATTGGACTGCATCCAGCCACAGAAATAGCTGGAATGCAATTGAGAATTGATAGACACACCATACACAGTATAATAGAAAGATTGCATGGGCTGGAGAAATTCAGAGCATCCCATACCCCCACAGCTGGTATGAGACAGCAGCTGACATTGATAGCTAGTCATCTTCAAGTTCACTATCATCACTCTCAATTTTCATGGAGGTAAAGTTGACAGCGTCCGTGTAGCTAGGGTGTGAAGGCTCACACTCTTCATCGCTGAAGGCTTTGTGAGTCTGTGGAACAAAGCCAGAGTCTAGAGACAAGCGCCGCATGTGTGCAATCGCAGAAGGCCTAAAGTCCTCGAGTTCACCTGCAATGTGACTGAAAGCATTTAGCCAGGATAGTCTCTCCTCGAAGTCTATGCCAGGCACGTGGGAGGATCTCTTCATGAGCTTTTGGCCGAAGCTAAATCGCTTCTTTCTTGGTGTTGGAGGGTCGCTGGTACTTCTCAGCTTTGTGGTGTGGGCATTTGCAACTGCAGACAAAGAATCTTGCTGGTTGTGAGAGAGTGGAAAGTCAATGGATTCTGATTTGGGTCGCTGCCTTTGTGCTTTCCTTGATTTGGAACTCAGTGAATGCGATCTCGACCTCTTGTCGAGTCTGGTAGGCTTCGGTCTTTGCCCGACTGGTTTAGGGGAAGGTGGACAGTATGGCTCGTCCGGTGTCAGCTCTCCTGATGTGATTTGCTCAACTTTGATGAGATTTCTCAGTGCTCTTCTCAGCTCCTTTTTGTCTTTGTCTTTGTCCTTGCACACGCTCAAGCCCTCTTTGTAGATTTTTCTAGCCTTGTCCCATTCGTTAACCACACACAGTGCAGCACCCATGCGCAGGTACCACTTTGCTTCCAAGGGTTTGGCCTCTGACTGCCTCTCAGCTTCTTCGTAGGTTTGGGCAAGCTCCTCCAAAACTCTATTACAAGAGGGAGGACCTGCGGACTTGGCTGGACTCAGGTTTAGTCGGCTGTCCACTTCTTTGCGAACCAATCCGCTCACGTAGCCCAGGGAAATGTCGTACATGCATTCCAACTCAGTTTGCAGTTCGATCTCCAACGCCTGGTCGAACTGCTCTACCGCCAGCTTGAGGTCCCCACAGGCGAAAGCAGCCCTTCCTACTTTCGCTGCACAAATGTAGCCGTCCAACGTTGTAGCGATGCTGTCTGGAGATAGCAGAGCGGGGGACTCGCTCTCTCTGTCGCCAAAAGCAGAATCTGTGTCTGCACTTGCACTGCTGCAAGAGCTGTAGCTACTGCTCAATCTAGACATTTTTCTCAGTAGACAAAACAAACTTTCAAGCTACTATAGTGTATTTATAAACGAACAACCACGTTACGTTATATTGGCTGCTATGACGTAATGACAGAGCGCTGATACGCGCGCGGAATTCCCCGCATGTACGCCCACACCCTATGAAAAGTCCCCTTTGCTTGCTGAGTAATCTGTCTTTGTTTTGTGTCTGTATGTCGCCCAACAGACAGTCATTTGGCTGTACGGATGGCTAGTAATTTCGTATCCCTGGCAGTATACACCTGTTTGCTGGCTGCAGCCCGGTACCACTGTGCTGCTTATGGCGGTGAGTCCTGCTAGCATGCTGTAGCTGGGCCGACGTAACAGTGTGTGCAAACATTACTGGCTAGACAGCAATTCAAGTGATATGTAAATATACAACCTTGTATTAAACTATGTCGAAATTTTACCTATAGGCGGCATAATCCGAGGGATTCAATACACGTAGTCTTGTGAAGATATGCATTGAACAATACACTCTATAACTATTAGCCATTTCTTTCCATACAGCTTCAGAGGACAGTGTGCTAGGCCACCTAGCCAGCATTTCAGCTGATATGCAGTTTGAAGTCTTTGCCATCAATTGCTCCACTGCATCGTTAACGTTGGAGTACGTCACGGACCTTCAACTGGACCAAGATAACCCCATCAGCCTGCGGCCTCCCTGCCCCTCCTGTGCACCCACGTATAACCAACTCACCCTTGCATCCACGCCCCACCAAACCTTCATCCCGGTGGCAGAGAGACTCATCGTGACTACCATTATCCATGACCAGCCTTATGCCCAGCTCGTGAGGATGGATGGCTGTGAGCCCACCAGCATGCTGAAACCAAAGAACAACAGAGACCTACTGTACGTGCAGTGCAGGAACTCTGGGAATTCACGTACACTCTACCAGCTAGCCAGGCTGCTGCAAAACCCTGAGGACCTCGGAGAACTGCAGTGGACCTTTCAGTTCTATGATGACTTTGACGACTTCACATCAGAGGGAGAGTACTATGAATATTACGACACAGACCTTGATCGACATGAAGTCATGTTTATGTACTCCAAATCGGGGAAGCTGTTCTTTGAAGGCCCTGACAATGGCTACTATAGGTTCTATGCACTACCTGATGACTGTGCCACCACCGTAAGACTGACTCCTATCACTGATGCCAATCACCAAATCATCATCGAGTGTTCTGATAGCAGCCACTCAGATACAATAAGCGGTGTCTATGCCTTTGACCCAGACACTGGAGACATGGCTAGCATTCTTAGCAATGTTGAGTACTCTAAGTGTCCTATACGGTTTTCAAAGGATGGTTCAATTATTGCCATCTTCACCAAGAGAGAGGTGCTGGTAACTAATCTCACGACTACAGACAGCGTCTTAGCTCGTGTGCCAGTACAAGGATCCGGAGTAGTCTACGATGGACTGCTAACCACTGTTGAGGGGGTGACATACGCCATTTACAGCACACAGGAAGGTCTCTTTACATTCAATGTGAGCCAGACACTACAAGGTGGTAGTGCTACAGGATTAATGGATCAAACCGATGATATCTGTGCAGAAGAGGGATGTCCACTGCTTGTACTGGTGGATGACAACAGAGTCCTTGCAACTTTGGACAACGAGATAGCCATGTACTCCATCAACCCCCCACGCCTAGTGAACAGAGTGGCAACAACATACCAGCCAGCACGCTTGAGCTACCAGGAATGCTTCCTTTCACCAGCACCGCAGTTCTCCCCTCTCCCTCCTGAGTCCTCTCCCTCACTCACTCCTGTTGCTACACAACCAGCAAATGAGAACACTGAAACTAGCTCCCAGCCGAATGTGGTACCAGCAGATCCTAATAATGAAATTGTTGTGAAGCATGATGGCAGTGTCAGAGTTATTGCTGGTAGTGTTATTGGAAGTGTAGCAGTAATTGTTTGTCTTGCAGCTACCTGTGTTGCAGTGTGGTACTGTGGCAAGAAAAAAAACACATATCAAACAATGAGGTGAGGCTTTTATACAACTTCAGTATGACACTACTCCCAACAGGTGCCTGCATACACAGAGGCACAGAGGCAGCCTCGTACCCAGGCCTCCTCTCGCAGTTTTTTTTTTGCAGCCTTAGAAATTATTGTTGTGGTGTTCATGTATTAGGGAGTTCCCCTTGGAATTCCCCCACTTAATCACAGCCAATTATCTTTATATATCCACACTCCACAGGGAAGGAGAACCAGATCCTGAATTAGTGGAAGATCCTGAATTAGTGGAACCAGATCCTGCATTAGTGGAACCAGATCCTGCATTAGTGGAACCAGATCCTGCATTAGTGGAACCATGGTAAGGTAGTATAGTCTAATCAGCTAGCTATATAGAGTATAACTAGTATCTTCGCTCTCAGACACGTATTGGAGAAATTAATTTCTCTACTGGCTTGGGAATGACCTAGAAATACTTTTATCATTCTATTCTACTGTCCTTAGGCAAACCGCCCAAACTAATGACACCGGTGAACCAGTACATGGCAGGATACAGTCCTCTTCGCGACCCAGTGTGAGTATCAACAGGGATGACGTACAGTGGCTAGTCTATGAGAATCACTGCAATGGTGAATGAGAATTCTGTCCGGTACTCCACATTATATTAATTGGTCATTTCCAAATTACTATCTCTGTGTGAATACATTATTGTGTTTACTGATTTTGTCTCTGATACTGTGTAAACTTATACTTTACTCCATTCTCCTCTATCACACCACTTGGAAGAGATTCATCACTAGTGTGTGTGTGTGTGTGTGTGTATGTATGTGTGTGTGTCAGCAGTTTGGAGAGATAAGAGGAGTTCACCATTTCCATTAGCCATGGGACAAATTGGAAGCTACAGTTACAACTACCTACTCATCAACAGGACTTTATTACTATGGCAATCCCCACAATTTGCCTGATTTATTCGACTATGCAACCTTGATCAAGCAAAACCCAACAATTGTAAACCTCAGTCATTTAATATTAAAGCCACTTGATATTTAAGGTAGTCTAGTACTCATGATTGTAGAGACTCACTCCACTGGTCTGAAGACACTGGTGTCCACTGGAGGGAAGAACACGTCAGCCGGGAACTCAGCCAGTATCTCAGTGATGTAGAGCTTGTCACAGCAGGGGGAGCGCATGGCCTCCTGAGCGTGTGTGTGAGGGTTAGTGTAGGGAGAATGTTGCTAACAAAGTTGGTGTGGTACACATGGTACTTTTGGCTTCATTGCGCACACAGTAATGTTAACTACAGTGTGATACACACTGACCTCGTACACAGAGGAGCCACCCAGGATGAAGACTGACTCTATCAGATCGGAAAGAGGGGGTGACTGGATGGTCTCCATGGCAACAGAGAGGGAGGGGCACACCAGGTGGGCTCCTGGAAGTTCTTCACTGTAGTGGATGTGTATTTGTGTATGCGAGTACGATACCTCCATGTTACGATCATATGTTGTCCAGCATAGCAAGCCAAAGAAGTTCTAAGGAAAACCTGCACGTGGGAGCAATTACCTCTTTCTACTGCTGAGCACGATATTGTATCTGTTCTTGAGGGGTCGGATCCGCTCTGGAATGGACTCCCACGTCTTCCTACCCATGATTATTGCATTCTGCTTATCTGTAGGTAAAGATTAATGAAAATGATAATGAGAATAAGATAGCCTCATGCAATATTGTCTCATGGGCCAGACAAATATTCGCTGGCCCACAAGACTAAATTGGGAATCTGTGTGCCAGAATAAATTTATAACCTTTATTTTTTGTCTGCGTGGTCTTTCTGGCCAAGAACTTGAGGTCCTGCCTGCAGTAGAAAACCATATGCATGTTGTCCAGATGTGGCTCTAAATAGAACCATAACGTAGCAACATTGTCTGCAGTACGTGGAGAGCCAAGCTGCGCAAGAACTCCTGCAACTCACGCGAGCCTAGGCCACGGCACGTCCCCTCTGTAGCCGATCCCCTGGTTCTGGGCCCGAGCAACCACAATGCTGAACTTGTTGGCCATCTAAAAAGTAATTTTCCCGCCGAGGTTGTCACTGCAAGTCTCAAATTTTAATGAATCGCCTTACAGGATTATCAGCTGCAGTTCCAAGGTGATTTATATGTTATGATTACCCACACCGTCTAATACCTAGCTGATGCTTTAGTTTATATAGCTGTAAGAAAGGTATCAGGTCTGCCGTCTGGGTAATTTATGAGACGAAGGTCTCAGACCATCCAGCGAAATAGTTTTCCCACTGAACCCTCCTAACGTTTTCTAAGAAGGTGACCCTAGCTGGGAATGAGACATAGCTAGTAGTTCTATGGGCCGGACCACGTTCCATGAATTATAATGGAGTCTGGCTCATGGGAATGAGCTGGAGACGTCGTCGTGCAAGAGTTAAAATTACCATGACAGCAATGTAGTCAGTGGGACTGTCTCATTCCCAAATTACACGACTGCGGTAACGGGATCAGATTCTCAAGTACTCCTAAAAATCGCTTGACAATTTGATCTTCAGCAGCTAAATACAATATCTAAATGCAGACAGGTACATCATGCCCCTCCCCTTCCCACGCCCTCAGGCTCTCCGGTGGAGCACCCACTAGTGTGACAAAGTTGGGCCAGCCTCTGAAAGTCATCCTGGACGACTACGTGGCTGTCAGCAAAGACCTCGCCAGTACTGCCAGACAGCGCCCTCTCAGGACCCTGCTCTACCTTGCCACCGGAGGTATCCTAGTCACCACCTGGAAAAAGAGACCTGATCTTGATGGCTACATTAACGACATTCTGGAGTACTCTAACGAGATCGGGCAGTGCAGTGAGGCCATCAGGAACTCTCGGGCCCAGTCCTACATCGGCAGGATCATACGGCTCAATTCTGATGGCTATCTCCGCTACATTAACCTAGGACTGGTTGCCATAGTGATGGAACGGAGCTCTGCCCCAGCCTGCAAAAACTACCACGAGACCTGCAAGCACCTCCAGCCTGGTATGCTGTCGGCCTGGCACCGGGTGATAGACGTCGGACTCTGGGGACACTGGCTACAGCTGGAGAGAAACATGGTTGACTTTGATGTCAGTGAAGACGAGTTCAGAAAATTATGATATCAAGAAATCAAGATTTCAAACCATTACTGAGCAACTTAAAGAACATTTTGGCTTCCACTATTATTTTCCCGTGGTTACGTCACTCCTGTTTCAATAAAAGGGTGGGGCTGAACAGTGTCACGATGTAATTAAGTTTTAACCTTTTGTGAACAAACCACGTGACGTCTACCCCCTCGATGAAAAATCAGCGACGGGACTTCGTTGTGTGGGGATCAGCATGGCTAGAGGTATGGCGACGCAAGTGGAGGTAGAGGTGGACACGCAGAAAAATTTTGACGTAATGTACAAGATTCTGATCATCGGCGACTCGAGCGTCGGCAAGACGGCGCTCCTGACCCGCGTCTGTGAGGGCCGGTTTCAAAGCTCCTTCATGGCTACAGTCGGTAGGTGGGCAGCCGCTAATGTCTGTAGTCTTATTGCGGGTGGCCTGTCTATCCCATATTCGTACACTTCGTAAGTAGGTAGAAGATGCTGCCACACCCACTAACCTGCATAATTATGACTGCATGAGCTTTGCATATGATAGTAGAGTATGTTAGCCCGCTGTTGAGCCCCCCCCCTATTTGTAGCGTGACTACTATTAATATGTGTATCCACTTGTTGTGCTGGTCATATGTAGCCTCCATCCACTCAACTCTCCAGCATAGCCCTGTCCCCAGGCCTCCAGCCCAGTTGTAGTACAAGAGCTGGGCTGCAGGCCTGGGAACGAGGCTATGCAGTGTTAAGCTGGGATTTGAGACTGATATACTTATGCTACTTTTTCCTTTTTTTGTAGGTATTGATTATAAGACAAAAATTATCTCTTTAGATGATGAAAACATTAAACTCCAAATATGGTAAGTCTTCCCCTCCCCCCCCCCAGTCTCGCTTAGCCAGACCATCCATCGCTTGCAGGAGGGTCTGGTCAACTGCCATATACTACTACCAACCAGACGTTGGTGGGGGACAATATTAAACATTAATCACACAGTGTGAAGAGCTGAGTGTTGTCGGCTCTTTGTGCATTGTGATTAACGCTTTATATGTAGCAAAAACATTGTGGTGTAATACCTAATTGTCGCTCACCTAAGTCTGGTGAGAATGGGGACACCTGGTTGTAACTTCCCAGTAGCTCAACTATTTTATGATGTCCTGACCTGTTTCCAGGGATACTGCAGGACAGGAGAGGTTCAGAACACTCACCAACGCATACTTCAGAGGCGCAGCTGTGAGTTGCAAGGGAGGGGAGAGGGTGCAGCTGTGAGTTGCGAGGGAGGGGAGAGGGTGCAGCTGTGAGTTGCGCAGCTGTGAGTTGCGAGGGAGGGGAGAGGGTGCAGCTGTGAGTTGCAAGGGAGGGGAGAGGGTGCAGCTGTGAGTTGCAAGGGAGGGGAGAGGGTGCAGCTGTGAGTTGCGAGGGAGGGGAGAGGGTGCAGCTGTGAGTTGCAAGGGAGGGGAGAGGGTGGAGCTGTGAGTTGCAAGGGAGGGGAGAGGGAGTTGTTTATAGTCCACTGTACTCTTTTGTTTTGTTACATTGTTCATAGGGGTCAAGGTTTGTGTTTGCAAACATTGATGTAGGGGGCACCCTCCCAGCGCTGGGGGGGGGTATTGCACATTGTTTCCTTTGTTGTTTGTTGTTGCTTTTGTTTCCTGTGTTGGAGTGCAGTCATTGTTTCCTGTGTTGGAGTGCAGTCAGTTTTTCGAGTTGTATTCTTATTATTAAGTTGAGTCTCCATATTCTATCTACGTCGAAAGTCTCTCTGTGGCGTTCGGCCTGTTACAGAGACCAGAACAGTCCCTAATCAAATTTTTTTATCCCAACATTTATCTTCCTTTCCAAGGATTTTTTGTCCCCCCCCCTCCAATTTCCCCTTTGCCAGATGCTATTATTTACTGACCTCTGACCCTGTAGGGTGCAATACTGATGTATGACATCACCAATCGAAATACCTTCACCAGTGTTGCTGGGTGGATGGACAGCGTGTCGGAGCACGCCTCCCCCAACATCACCATGATACTGATAGGACACAAGGCCGACCTGGAGGACGAGAGGAACGTAGGAACACAGGAGGGCCAGAAGGTGGGGACCTACCCTCGTTCCCAGGCCACACCCTCATGGGGGTGGGGCCTCACAATACAGTCAATTATAATGCAATGTTTATTTCACAGCTGGCAGAGCATTACGAATGCTTGTTCTTCGAAGCCAGCTCCAAAACAGGAACCAACTGTAGCAAGGTACTGTCATAAATGTGGGAACCCATTCCCATGCTTCAGACCTACAATGTCACATCATTATGTATTCCATGATGTAGCCATGTTCCCTGTCATGGAGTATGGGAATCATTTCCTACTTGTAGGTATTCACTCGTCTAGCTCAGGAAATCAAGACATCACAGGAAAGAGCATGTTACGTGAGTCACAGCTGGTCCTAGCATGCTATGAGAATCAGCTGGTCCTAGCATGATATGAGAGTCAGCTGGTCCTTCAGCTGGTCCTAGCATGATATGAGAGTCAGCTGGTCCTAGCATGATATGAGAGTCAGCTGGTCTCGTATTCTCTAAACCTCCAACCATAGGCTTAATATCCCAGCCTAAAATCGTCCCTCCCCCCCCCTCCCTCTCCTGCACAGGCCAAGCAGAAGACTGCCAGTGCACTAACTTATGATGGACAGTTACATTTTCCCGAAAACAGTAAACAATCACATTGCTGTTTTTAGCCCCTGAATATCTGATCATAAATTTTTTATTCTCATCTCCAACAGTTGTACATACAATATGTGTATGAAATGTCTGTACTCGGTAGGTATGCATACCCATATGTATGTAGGTCATGCTCCTACAATATCATAACAAATTTTGCAATCATTGGGTGTGGTAGGGTGTAGCAGAATTCCCAATTAGTAACTACAATTAATCCTACAATAAGCCACCAAAATGGAATGAAATTCTCTGAAGGTTGCCCCTCATAATCATGGATGCCCACAGATATCATGATCATGGTGCACAAATGCAAGTAATTTCATACAAGTGACTGTTCACTGAAAAAAGTCCAGACACTTAAAAAAAAAAAAGAAGAAGATTTCCAGCTGCACTGTTGCTACCACTTGCCACCTTTTTTCTTCTTTTTCTGCTGCTGTTTCTTGCGAGGCTGTTGTTGAGTCTTAGCCTTAGGGGACATGGGGGTGGACGCGTCCTTACCCTTGAGGGCACCTATATTGGGAGGGGATACCAGTCAATATAGCTAGTCACTTGCAGTTCTCGTAAATACAACTTTTCCAACTTCTATAAATAAAATACAAAGCTGCTATCTAGAATGGAATGGGAGCACCCACCTGCAACTTCATGGGAACCGGACTTGGGTTTACTGGCATCCAGCTGGGCAGTCAAAGCAGCTGATGCAGAGGATGTCCCCTGTGTCCCTCGCAGAGCTGAGAATCCTTGTTTTCTCCCCTTGCGGTAGTAGGTTCTCTCACGCAGAGGTAGCCAGCGTTCCGGGTCTGCTTCTGCCCCGGGGTTGTAATTCTTGGGTAGCTTAGGTTTCCGTTTTTTCTTTCTCTTCTTCTCCTTAGAAAGCAGCTCTTTCTTCTCTGGTAGCTTCTCCTCTGGCTTCAGAACTTGTCTTCGGCTGTGCCTGAAGCTTGGCATCTGCTCTAGGGCATCCACATCTACTGATGAGTGACCCTGTAGGGTGGGCAGCGTTCGACTCAACTCCTCTGCTCGTCTTGAGTCGAATCGTGAGTAGCAAGAGATCAGCATTGCAAGCACTCGAAGGTCAGAGGGTGACTCGGATCGCAGCTGCTCCAAAACAACTGCAGCTGCCTCGTACTTCTTGTGTTGGAGCTTGTAGCGGGCGCTGTGCATGGCGAGAGAGTGATAGACCTGCTGGACTTGGTCCGACCTTCGCTGCTTCATCCACCACGCCACAGCCTCATCCAATGTCTCCGAGGCTGCATCAATAGCCCCACAGCTGGTGTGCAGAGAGACCAGGGAGGACACGACGCCCAGGTGCTGGGGTAGGTCCGGGATGGAGTGGAGGATGGCACACACTCGAGACATGTTACCTTGCGCGAGGTACAGCTGGGCTAGAGTAGCATAGAGAAGGATTTTCGAGTCTGGTTTTGCCCTGAGGTGGGCCTCCAGGAGCTCTGTGGAGGCTGCAGTCTTTTTTTCTCTGTTCAGCAGGGCGACTTCGGCCAACACAGCCAGGTGGCTGTGCCGTCCCGTCTCCTTCAGTTGGACAACAAGCTGTCGGCACTGATCTAGCTGGTTGGTCTGCAGAGCAAAGAGACAGCGGTTGTAGATGATGGACAGCTTCTGCGATTTGGTCAGTTTCTTAGATCCACCCTCGTTTGCAAGCAGTTTGGCCTTCTTCTTCGAGTCAAAGATGTCCCGGTCTCGGTTGAGAACAATGATGTTGTTGGAGGCAACCACAGAGTGGGAGATGTCGCTTGGCTTCTGCTTCAGAACGGCGTTATACAGCCCCATTGCCTCCTTTCCTTTGTCCTGCAGCTGCAGGGCATAGCCTAGCTGGACCTGGACCACGGCTAGCTCACTCTCCATCTCTTCCTCAGTGTAGTCCTCTTCCTGCAGCGTCTTGCGACAGAGCTCCTCCGACTGCCTCAGGGCAGACTCCGCCTCTTCCTCCCGCCCCAGGGCAAGGTAGCAGCAGGCAAGGTTGAAGCACTGCTCCATGGATTCAGTGCGGAGGGAACCTAAGAAAGAGACGTCATTCGGCTCACTACCGACAGAAAGGGCAGCTGCAAAATTGGCCTCTCGCTCCATGTCAAAATCATCTGAGTACTCCTTCACCATGCTAGTATAGGTAGCCTTTGATTCACCGTACTTCCCCAGTCGATAGGCGACTTGAGCCGAGAGCTCCTGGACACGCTGTTCTGTCTGAGGCAACCTCGGCAGCAAGCGATGGCTCTGATCATACTTCTCCAGGCGGTAGAGGCAGTAGGCTTTCTCAAACGTGAACTGTTCTTTCCCAGCCTTTTTGTTTTGGGAGTCAATCAGCTTCACAGCCTCCTGAAACTTGGAGAGCTGAAGCAGACACACCACCTTACAGTGGAGAGCCTCTCTGTCATCGGGAGCGAGGGAGAGGATTTTTTCAGATATCTTGAGTCCGGTACCAAACTCTCCATCCACCCCGGCTAGCTGCAATTCCGTAAATAACCTTGGGATGCTAGGCTCCTGGGCTTGGCCCTTTACAGCCATTTTCTCCTACTGCACAGACCACGTGGCTTTGGGTCAAAGGTCAATAGGCTGCAGTAGGAGCGCGCGTAGTATGCGACACCTGCCATTATATCTATGCTGCCATGTCGGAGAAACCAGGGACTAAGGATGGGGAGAGGAGATGTGCCTTCTTCGTAAAGAAGAGGAGCAGGACCTGCAGAATGCTGGCTGCCAGGGGAAGTATCTACTGTGGGGAGCACCTCAACCAGGAGCCACTGGTCGGTAGCAGCAAACAGGTTTAATAGTCTGGCGTAGAGGTAGCCATCAGTTCTCCCCATGGATAATACTAGTCTGGTGCCCCAGCGGATATTTTCAAAGTTTGAATTTTCGTAAGGGGACCCTGCTGTGTGTACCCAAGCCCACTTAATCAATAGCTGAATTAGTTCATGTTCTAATAGAAGCTTTGTTCTTTCCATAGTATCATCCCTGGACTGTTTATTGTAGGGTTGCTCGGTTGAAAAATAATTTAGCATGTTGAGTTGCCAATTTAGTCAAAACCTTGTGCCCAGTATGGCATCCATGCACTGGCTGCTCTGAGCCATGGCAGTTGAGTGGCTTCATACTAGCCTGTCATTCAATCTGCACTTGACTGTTGACTTACCTCCGGCCAGACCTCCGCAGAGTGTGCACCAGGAGAGCTCCAGAGGCGAAGAATCCCCTGCCCACTGGACCCTAAGCAGTTGAGTCCTTCATGTCAGCAACTGATTTTCTTGTTCCTAGTGCCGTTCCACCCCTCCCAGCACTGTGTTTGAACACCTCCTGGCCAAGCACCTCAAAAAGTGCAACGTAACCAAAAAGCCAATACCGGTGGGCCATTGCAATGACATCACTGGTTGTGTACCGTTGATGATGATGCAATGATGACATCATCACTGCAGACCTGTTTTACAGCTAACATCAATTCTGGTTTGTTGGGGTACAAGCCATCGCCCAGGGAAGAGGTAGTGGCTGCATTGCGTGTGTCCTCTCGTGTCAGATCTAACAGTGGTCTCTCTTTCCTCATTAATATCCTGGGGCATCTAAAGCTACCACTGTCAGCGTTTCCTCCAGAGCAAATTGAACAGCTAGTTGCAAAGGTAGAGAAGATCTTTTCTGGTGAGTCCTGTAGGCAGTGTGCTCCACGTGTTGCCTGTCTTGTTGTGAGCCCTGCCCTCTCCTCCTCTGCTGCCTGCCAAGCAGACCGCTGCCCAGCTATGGAGACGCTGGTGTTGGAGCACTCTGCACTTGCCTGTGACCTGGCAGACGAGAGGAACGGACCGTCGGCACTCAAGCACATAAAACAGCAGGTCATTGCAGGACATTCAGTCCTCCTTTTGTTGTGAGTTGGTATGTCATCTTCACGCAGGCCTCCATCCTGGGTCACTTGGAAAGGCTCAAACTGCTCTCCCCCCGCACCTGCTATTTGGAGTTTGGAGCAGGCAGAGGTGGGTGGCGATGGAGGTTGTTCCTTACCCTGAGGCGTTTTTCACCCCCTGAGGTGGTAGTGTGTCCCACGCCTGGATTGAGTTGCTCCCTCTTTTCTCCAGGAAAGCTCTCACACTGTGTACAGAAGGCGCTCGGAGCTTCAGCAGATGTGCGGTATGTGCTCATTGACAGAGAGAATTGCAGAAGAAAGGTACTATTCTGGCAGCATCTTGAGCCGCTCTGAGACTTGTCTTGCTCTGCCTCCAGATGGACAGCTACCACAAGTCAGGAGAGCAGGGGCCGAGGTTTGAGAGGCTACTGATGGACATTGAACACCTGGATTTGAGTAAGTACCTATTCAGAGCTCTTGAACTGAGGAAACTGTGCCCGTACACATGCGTTTAGTGGCGTTTCCCATGGAGTTCTCCGCCCAGATAAATAGCTTACACGCACAGTTGCAAATATAGGCATAGCAACAGTAACCATTTGTGCTCACTGTAGGCTCTTCCGACCTCACAAAATGTGCTTTGTCAGCAGTTATACATCGTATGTTAATGTGCTGTGACGTTTGGTTGGATTCCTTGAATAAGAAGGACAGTCCACTAGGTGGTGGATTTAAGGCTCCAATTTCCCCTATCTCTCATAGACAAACTCAGGCCAGGTCATGTGGACCACGTTGTGGGCATCAGCAAACATCTCTGTGGGGCAGCCACAGGTAAGGTGGTAATCACGCTGTACTTACTGTTGCCAAGGTAACATGGATTTGTATTGTAGATTTGACCCTGAGGTGTCTACTAGAAACTCTGCCTGGGTCATGTGACACCAACCAACCAATGAGAAGCAGGCATGATGACATTGCCAGCGGAGGCATCAGCCCGAGTGCACAAACTCCCGAGGAGAATCCGAGAACACCTGAAGCCAAGCAACTGTCTCGCTCCCCTCCGAGACTGGCTGCGATACTGATCGCCCTCTGCTGCCACCACTGCTGTAGCTGGCCCCAGTTTGTGGGCAGGGGGTTCTTCGAGAGGCTGGGGCTCTCTTCTGTGGACTTCCACATGCTGTGTCACATGAGCAGTTGGGCAGTGTGCGGCGTGAGACATCCGCCGTCAGCAGCAAAGACTGGCCAGCTGGCTGGAGATGGCGGCTGCTGCTCAGGGACTGAGGGCTACCAATTCACCGGCAGAGGTGAGGCTACGGGGACTAGCGATTGTTGCTTTGAAGTTGTCTCGGGTGGTGACGTAGAGGCTCTAGGAAGCGGTATTAGGGAACATGTACACACCGGTTTGAGTATGGAACATGCTGGAATGCGTATGGGACACAGTGATGTGAGCACAGATCTGGAACACGGCAATGTGATTATGGAACATACCGATGTGAGTGATAGTGTGCAAGTGAAACAGGCTGGCATGAGTATGGAACCTGATGGCATGAGTATGGAACATGGTGGCCGTGGTCACGGCTACATTCCCCACCCGAAGGAGTCCATTGGACTCAAGTGCAAGCGACTCATTGACCTGGGCAGGCTGGCCTACCTGGAGGAACACGACCTGGACGCTAGACTGGTCTACTTTGTGGAGAAAACGACCTCACTGGAAAATGTGCTGCTTATAGCAACCCCTAAATGACATTCATTATTATGCTAAGTAACCCGCATATACTAAGCAACCCGCATATACTAAGCGTAAACAATCAACATGCAATGGGATAGACTCATTTTTTTTAGAAGGAATTAGATATCGACCAATAGCAATGAGACGGAGAGCTAGAGTGACATCTGTAACTTGGAGAGCAGTGTCTTGCAAAGACCTTATGATTGCCTTTGCTGAATAATCTCTCGTACGCAGAAAGGGGGGCGTGTGCAGCATGTCAGGGATACGGCCTCGGAACAACTCCGACCCGTGGCAACTAACCAACCTCTCTGACTCCGTTGCCGCCAGCGACAGTGCCACAGACCTCGAGATCTCCTCCCCGCCGCTGGTGATCGTCTCGTCAAGGTAGGACTTGCATGCATGCCCCAGTATTTTTAATTATCTTGCACGGTGGAGAAAATTGAGCTACTGTGCGAGAAAGTTGGAGGCTTGCTTGATGTAACTCACAAATTTTAAGCAAATATATTACGAATATGATGACCAGGGAGGTAGTGAAGTGGTCATTTTGGAGGTCTCTAGCTAACCTGACATACAGCAGTGAATGATCTGCTCCAAGAATGCCTGCACCTCAAGTATCCTCCAATTGCACGTTATGGAACTCGGAATTGTGGCTATTGGACATAATTCATGAGAGTAGATGTCTACAAGGCAAAAAAATATACATTGTATAAACATTCATATCATGTCTTCTGTCTCCAGGGCGAAGTTTGCCGTCAGCTTGGTGACCTGCGTGAACCCAGGGGTGGCGGTGGTGAAGTACTCTTATGAGGCCACCACCTTGACCAGGCTACTCCAGCTGGTGGGAGCCACACTGAAGGGGAGACAGGCTCTCAGCATTGCAATGGTCGTGCATGGCCAGCCCGGCTACTTCAAAATATGTTCACAGAAGGTATGTGTGTGTGTGCCTATTTTGCAAGCAGCAGCAAACTACCGGGTGTGTAAAGTGCAAGCAGCAGCAAACTACTGGGTGTGTCAAGCACTGGGTGTGTAAAGTGCAATTAGTCTAAAAAAGTTACGGGACATGTAAGTGCATGTACAAAGTAGTCAGCCTGATGGACAGTAAGTGCATGTACAAAGTAGTCAGCCTGATGGACAGTAAGTGCATGTACAAAGTAGTCAGCCTGATGGACAGTAAGTGCATGTACAAAGTAGTCAGCCTGATGGACAGTAAGTGCATGTACAAAGTAGTCAGCCTGATGGGCAGTAAGTGCATGTACAAAGTAGTCAGCCTGATGGGCAGTAAGTGCATGTACAAAGTAGTCAGCCTGATGGACAGTAAGTGCATGTACAAAGTAGTCAGCCTGATGGACAGTAAGTGCATGTACAAAGTAGTCAGCCTGATGGGCAGTAAGTGCATGTACAAAGTAGTCAGCCTGATGGGAAGGGAAAAGTGTGCCTTAAAATTAACAGGAATTTAAAGGCAAAATGCTAATCAAGACACGCACACATGCACACACACAGACAGTAAACTCAGACACCCTACGCAAGGACCAGGAGCTACGAGACTTCTTTCAAAGACTCGTGTCAACCTTCCTAGACCGCGAGGGGCCCTTTGCTCGCATTGACCTCCTCCTGTGCCCCGTGATCCCGAGCCCCCAGGGGGAGGAGCTATTGCAACAAATGAGGGAGCTCCTACGAGTTCCTGTCTTTGCCTCCAGCGATATCCTGGGGGTGTACCACTCTGAGAGCGGCCAGGAAGGAGAAGGGTGAGGGAAGGGGTTGGGGAGTGAGTAGGTAGTACCACAAGGATAGCTCTTTCAATAATTATTCAGCTAGTTAGTGGAGCTATCATAGCGGACTGATGACCATATGATGTCTTCTCTCTAGCTCTGTGCGTATTGGTACGCTGTACTTTGATGGGAGCAAGCTGAAGGAGTGGGCGGGGCAGGGCCAGCAAACCATGGCCCTCTTTGAGAAGATCAAAACAGTTGGCAAAGGTGAGTGTGCATGGCACATGGTGAGGCACTTTGTGCTGTCACATGACAGGGATTTGAGACAACCAGCCGCTACGGTATCTTCGAAACTTAGTGCCCGCCACTCTTGAACATCTCCACCTGCTTTAAACTATATCAACCGCACCTCCAAATATACGTGTACACACATCCCCTAGGGGCGTACGGAGCGGCAGTGCTGTACCGCAAGAAGGACGACGACTCCTTGGTGATCCTGAAGGAGATCAACCTCTTGGACCTGAGCAAGAAGGAGCGGACGTTAGCCCTCAATGAGATCCAGATCCTCTCCATGCTGGACCACCCCAGCATCATTAGCTACTACGACCACTTTGAGGAAGATGGCGTACTGATTATCGAGATGGAATATGCTGATGGAGGGTGAGTCGGGTAGTTGGTTTGGAGGGAAGGGAGGGGGGGGGGGGGGATCCTACCCCCGTGCTCTCACTCCATCACATCATCCCTCCAGTACCCTGGCACAGTTGCTGAAGCAGCGGACTAAGCCTCTGAGTGAGCCGGAGATCCTCACTCTGTTTGCCCAGATGGTGGACGCCCTCAAGTACCTGCATGACCACAACATATTGCACAGGTGTGTGTGTGTGTGTGTGTGCATGAGAAAGTGCAGTAGCTGAACCTCAAGCAGTGTAGTAGGGGTAGCCACTAATATGGGAATATGAGGTATGCCACACCCCTCCCCCCCCCCCCCAGGGACCTGAAGACAGCCAATGTGTTCCTCACACAAGAGGGTGTGGTCAAGCTGGGAGATTTCGGGATCTCAAAGGTGCTCTCCGCTACCAACCAGGAAGCCAACACAGTGCTAGGGACACCCTACTATATCTCACCGGAGATCGTGAGTGTCAACCTGGACCTTTCTGGCATTTTTTCAGACTTTAAGGCTGCTGACTAATACCGGTATCATGTGAATTATGCAATATACACACATGGGCACACACACGAATACCACACACACACACACACACACACACACACGGACTTAAACACACACATACGCACACACACCCACACACCTGTCCAGTGTGAAGGCAAGCACTACAATGCCAAGAGCGACATCTGGGCCCTGGGGTGCATTCTCTACGAGATGGCCTGCCTGCAGAGAACCTTCGAGGGGACCAACCTCCCCGCCCTGGTGCACAAGATTGTGCAGGTCTCTTTCGCTCCAGTCAAGGGAGACTACAGCGACGGCTTCAAGCAGCTGGTGGGTGGGGCCATGGGAGGGGCAATTAATTGAGAGGTCGGGCATGGGAGAGGCTTTGGCGAGAGTGGAAGGAGCCATGCTCAATTATAAAAGGGGTTATGAGTTACACAAACATGTAACTAATTAGCCATAAGCAGCTACAGCTACTTTGAGACATGCAATTCCAGTACTCATAATTATGGTGGTCACATGATTGGACCTGTGCCTGTCTCTTCAGATTGCGGACATGCTTCAGAAGGAGCCAGAGCTCCGCCCCAGTGCTGACGAGATATTCACCAGCAGAGTGCCACAGCTGCTACAGAGGTATCAGAACGAGGACGACCACGCAATCTTCTCCGATGATGAGCAAGAGCTGGACACCAGGACCCAGGCAAAGTGGGTGGGGGCAATTGGGTGGGGCTAGACCATGTTGCTATGGTTTCGAGCTATGTGTGTGGTATGACTGGCTTGTTCCGTCCAGGTCTTTCCTCTACTACCTTGAGGGCCACTCCTTTCTCCTGCGGCCCGTACACGCCCCCATCAAGGCCAAGATTGACCATGTGAGTGCTCGCCATAGCTATTCCAACTAGAGCACGCCATGCCTCTATTCAAGCACCTGCTGACGACGTCAACTTCTCCAGGTGGCGGTGGGGTTCTCCCACGTACTGGTAGTCACCTACGAGAGTACGGTGTTCAGCTGGGGGACAGGGTCCAGAGGTCAGCTGGGTCACGGGGACACAGAGTCCCGGACCTCTCCTCAGTTGGTGGAGGCCCTCAAGGGAAGGACTATAAGCAGGTCAAAATGCTGTTCTAAATGTGTGCACTATTGTCTTAGTAATTGAGTTATTAATTCATCTGCCTATGGTCTGATTCCTGTATCATTCATTCCCATTCCATTCCACAGGGTGGAGTGTGGTGGTGCGTTCAGCCTCTTTGCCAGTGACAATGGTCTGCTGATGTCATGTGGGCGGGGTGAGGCGGGTGCCCTGGGGCATGGCGACTACAAGGACTGTCTGCGCCCAAAGCTGATTGAAGCCCTGCTGAGCCATGATGTCATGGTGATGTCATGTGGGGAGGGTCATGTGGCTGCCCTCACTTCTGACCACTTGGTATTCACATGGGGGGCGGGGTTACACGGGAGACTGGGAACTGGCTCCGAAGAAAGCTGGTGGGTGTAGCTTAATGATACCACTGTTCTCCTCAAGGACAAAAAGGGGGTTAATTTATTCCGTCATTCCACTCCCAACCCCCTCCCCCTCCCTCTCTCCCGGCGCCCTTTACCTCTCATATCTTCCCAGCTGTACACCTACAGAGGTATTGGTGCACAGCCCAGGTTCAAAGGTCAGTGAGCTAGTGACAGACGTGCGCTGTGGGCTGGATGGCACACTCCTCCTCACCAACACAGGAAGGCTGTTTGCCTGTGGCAAGTGAGTGACCACTCTACCTGGCTATTCTCATTGTGATCTTTGCTTCTTCCCTGTTGCCTAGCAACCAAGACAACAAACTGGGGCTGAACCAGCGTGAGACGTTCCTTGGCCAGATGAAGCGCCTCTTGAACAAGCGACAGCTCCAAGTACCGCACGTGGCAGTGGCCACGCCCATCAAAGAGCTGGGTAAACACAGGGTGGTTGACATGTCCCTCGGACCCACCCACACGGCTGTTGTCGTGGAAACAGGGCAGCTATTCACCTTTGGTCGTAACAGTGAGGGTCAGCTGTGTACAGGGAACCTTCTGCCCAAGAACATGCCCATCTCAGTGAGGACCGTGCGGGCCAAACCCACGGTGGGTGGTAACAGTAGGTGGAAAGTAACTAGAGTAATGGCATCCATAGCACAACTAGAGGGTAGAAGTAGGTAGCTACAGATAACCAGACCCAATACATGTAGCAAAAAGCAATCACGGTTTTAATTAGAATTATGCTGTGTCTTCAGCATCACTTCAGAAGTATGTAATCCTTCCACATTCCCACGCAAAACACTCTGCTGCACAATCCTAGGATTGCGCAAAATATTCTGCTGCACAAACCTAGGATTGCACAAAACATTCTGCTGCACAATCCTAGGATTACGCAAAACACTCTAGGATTGCGCAAAATATTCTGCTGCACAAACCTAGGATTGCACAAAACATTCTGCTGCACAATCCTAGGATTACGCAAAACACTCCGCTGTGCAATCAAGTATACTGCTGCGCAATCCTAGGATTGCACAAACCTCTCTGCTGCGCAATCCATAGCATTGTGCAAAATATTCTACTGCACAACAATCCTAGGATTGCACAAAACACTCTGCTGCATAATCCTAGGATTGAGCAAAATTTATGTTCCATTTCATTGCAGAAGCTTGAGTTTTAGGTTCCATTCCATACTGTAGGTTGGCGGTTTACGTTCCATTCCTTTCTTTAGAAGGTGGAGGTTAAGATTCCATTCGAAGCTGCAGCAGATAATTTTGCATGTGTGACCCACACTTTGTCTCCCACCAGATGGTGACGTGCAGCGAACTCTCCACCGTAGTGACCACCGACGACAACTCTTTCCTCATCTGGGGCTCCCGGCCAGTCATCAAATCTCCCCTCACGGAGATCCTGGCCCAGGTAGAGGAATCTCCCAGGGATTCCAGCAGAGACCCCCAGCTACCGAACTCCCCCGAGGGGACCCAGCAGCTAAAATCTCCAGAAGGGACCAGGTATAGGAACAACAGCCTTCCCAAGCAGGGAAGCACAGACGAAGGCAGTGGAGTGTTCTCCGAGGGGTCCAGTGAGCGCATTCTGCCCCTCCCCCTCTCCCCCTTGTCTCCGGAGCTAAACTCCTCCCACCAAAGTGTGTCCAGTGGCCACCTGGCTTCTTGTGAGGGGACCCCTGAGAGAAAACCCTCATTTGAAAACGTCTCTCACCGTTCATCTAAGGCGCTATCCAGTGATTCCATAAACCAGTCCAATCCCAGGGTCAATGACCCCCAGAATCTAAAAATACGACATCCCAGCTTGAATTTTGGTGACGTACCGCACGTAATGGTTCCATGTGCTGACTCCAGCCGGTACCAGTTTCAACTCGGTGAGCAACTCTCCAACCTTCAGAAGCAGCGGGAAACCTTGACCTCTCCAAATCAACTCCACCCCTCTGGGGGGAAGTCCCTTCGCCGGGGAGCCTCACTGAGCAGCTGTGATTTTGGTATGCTGGAGGGTGTGGTCTTGAAGCCGACACCTATCGACCTAGTTGGTCCGTCTGGGATCCTGAACTCTCTCTCGGAACAGGGACTGAGAGACGTGAAGCTGGAGGGCGTGAGCTCCTTTGGGAGTAACCTCGTGGTCCTCATCGAGGCCAAGGTCCTGGATGAAGCCCCGCCTACCCAAGGGGGTGTGGTCACAAGGGGACAAGCTGTGAAGACGTTCTTCCAAATAGGGAAAAAGCTGGTTGACCGGAGAGCTACCAGGTCAGAGCATTTATGACGTTATATTGACCTGTGAAAACAGCACCAGGACGGATGGAATTAGTTGAATTGTTGATAGCTATCTATGATGGGAGTTATAGGATGGAATTATTAGTCTCTCTTGGCTGGATTTATTAATGAAATTATTGACCTCAATTACAGACCAGTCTTCCTCCCTCACAGACGGAAGATTTCCAGTCCCATTTTACCCGAGCTATCCCCTGTAAGCCAGCGACACTCCAGGGACGAGGCCCTTCCTTCCATCCGGGAGCAGACAGCTAATGGAGGGGGTGAAGCGCACGAGTCCACGACAAGAACCATTGAGACAACAGTATCGGAGACCTCACAGGTAGGACAGTGCATAGAGTACCATTGACACTGGCAGTGAAGTATGAATGTACTAGTGCATAATGAAGGGTTAAAGTGCTAGCTATATAAAGGGTTAAAGTGCTAGCTGTATGAAGAGTTAAACATTTGCAAGAATAATGCAACACTACACTCCTGTTCTACAACTTTTATCTATAGATTTATTGCCACTGGTGCAATGAATAGGGACGTAGGTTGGCTAAATGAAGCACTTTTGACCCCTCCCACCATCCCCACCCCTCCTACCCCTCCCACCATCCCCCCTCCTCCTACCCCTCCCCTACCCCTCCCCCACTCCCTCCAGACTGCTACATGGCTGAGGAATGACTTTGAGGAAGCCGTCAAGGGGCAGCTAGCTCAGGACAGGCACACACACAAGAAGAGTGTTAATAGCGTGGAGAGTGACGTGTCCAGGTCTGGAGGTACGGGTGTGGTGCCCCAGAGGACGTTTGCTGCGAGCCAGGAGGATGCGGATCAGCTCCTGGGACAGATCTCTCTGCCCGGATCTGTAAACCCGGAACCAAAGAATGAGATTTTGACACGGGACCTGTCCGGTTCACAGTCCAGGCTGAACCCCTCACGTGGACAGTCTGGCTCCATGGCAAAGCTGGGACTACAGAGTTCTAATGTGATAGCCATCACCATTCCAGAACATGATCTGGAATCGGACTCACTCTCAGCAATTGAGAAACCCCAGACCACTCCGGATCAGGCTGGGAAAGCCAACACACAAAAGACCTCCCAGCAGAATCCCAAAATGATCACAGGTGCCACCTCCACCAGTTCCATACCACGGACGGCAGCGTCCAGTTCCAAAGCCAGGGACCCACTTCGTGTGAAGAGAACTCGAAGCAATATGGATGTCTCTCAAGCCTATACAAAAACCACACCTACCAAGCAGCCCCCCCACGCAAAGCTGAAGGGGAATTTTAGTGTACCAGATATCAAAAATATCCCCAGGGGGGTTAAGGCACACCAAAGAGCTGCTACTACCAGCTCCGTTGTGACAGCTTCAAATTACCCAGCTGGGGGGCACACTAGAACCACTCTTCGCAAGAATTTCAGCTCCAGCCGATTGCCCCAGGCCTCCAAAAGTGATGTGGATCCCAAGAAGCCTCAGGGCAGTGGAGAATTGCCCACCAGTTCTGACCCCGGGAAGGGGGCTGGAGACGGGGGCAAGTCTTCAAAATCTTCCCAGAACCCACAGGCTAAAGGTTAGCCCAGTTTGTGTTGGAGCTACATGTAGAAGACTTTCCGTAATATTTAGTCCAACTCACGCGGTCCCTACCCATCATGTACACATCTGTCTCCCCCCGGCTTCCTACAGGAGTCAGAGGGGAGGAGTCCAATGGTCATGTGACTAGTCCTGAGAGTGGCATTGACTCCACCCCCCTGGCACAGGAGCAGTTCTCCAGCTCCAGCGAGGGAGAGGTAAGGCGGCCAGGGCTCTATAAGCGAGGGAGAGGTGAGGCGGCCAGGGCTCTATAGCTTGTGCTGAAGGGCACAGCTTTATGTCTCGTCTCTTATCCTGGTGGCCTCCTGCTGAGACTTTGGCTGCAAGATAAAATCTGGGTCAAAAACAGCAATGGTAGAGCTACCCAAAGATTGCCATATATGGCACTACCTAATTACCAATTAAATACATGTGTGTGTTGTGTGTTTGTCCAGTGAAGTGTGCTGCCTCTCTCGCTCTTGTTTAGGTGTTCAGTGCTCACAACAGAGACAGGAGAGGGTGAGTGGCATCCCTTGTTAGCTGTGTCAGCAGGGGTGTGGTCCACCACTGCTTTGAGCCTCTGGAGGATGAACTATTTAGTGATCACTGTGCCTCAGGCTCTATTCTCTTCTCTTGCAGCAGTGGTGGTGGTGTGGCTTCCAGGGTCATCGTGAGCAAAAAGTAGGTTCTGCTCCATAGCCGTTTTTATATTTTATGACCATTCCATCCTTCTACACACGCATATACACACACACACACACACACACACACACACAGGAGGACCAATAAAACAGGCCATGCTATTCCTGTCACAAGCTCCTCGCCATATGCAGTGAGTGGCTTTAGAACACAGCTAGTGGTTAGCATTTTAACCCTCTTCCACATACATATCCCCTCCCCAGGAACCCGCCCCTCGCATTCAGCGACTTGGGTCTAAGACTGTTGGCCGCAGCAGGGCCGATGCCAAACCGCAGATAACAGTTGCTAGGCAACAAGCTGACCGATCAGAGGAAGTACTGAAGGATGAGATAGAAAAACTCCAGAGAAAGGTCAGTTCTGCAGAACAAGTGGTGGAGAGTGCTACTCTCTTGGCCTGAGACTACACCTCGGCAGTCATGTGACCTTGCAGTACCCTCCCCTCTCCCCTCACACCTGCAGACAGAGCAAGAGCTACTGGTGTCTCGTGAGCATCGACACCACGAGTTGGAGGAGCAGGAGAGGAACTCGAAGGAGAGGGAGGCCCAGCTTCAGGAGGAGATCCAACAACTCCGCTCCCAGCTGGAGAAGGTGGGCACATACCGACCGACACTGGCACCCCACCCCCTCACGACCCCTCCCCCTGGGTACCCCACCTCCTCCCCACCCCTCCCCCTGGGTACCCCACCTCCTCCCCACCCCTCCCCACCCCTCCCCCTGGCCCTCACTACCCCTCCCCCTGGCCCTCACTACCCCTCCCACCCCCCGACTACCCTCTCCCCTGCAGCAGAGCAACCAGAATGAGGAGATAATGGAGATGATGAGGAGTCTCAAGCAACAGGTGGGGGAGCTGCACCCGTCGCCCTCCGGAGAGTCCCCACCCCCATCCCCACGGGTCCCCAGGAGGGGAAGAGGAAGGGTGAGTAATCACGTGATGACAGCAATTTCAGGATGAGCTGTAGTCTCACTCACAAACCATTTTTCTGTGAGATGAGCAGCAATGCCCACCCTATCAAGGACACGTATAACCTCCCACTAAGCATTGCTGGTAGTGTTATACTTGACTCCGTGTCTTATGTGCACCTGCAGTAAGATCAGTTACTACATGTTAACATCATGGCGCACTACAGCTGTGGTGGGATGCCATGTTAACATCATGGCGCACTACAGCTGTGGTGGGATGCCATGTTAACATCATGGCCATGTTAACATCATGGCGCACTACAGCTGTGGTGGGATGCCATGTTAACATCATGGCGCACTACAGCTGTGGTGGGATGCCATGTTAACATCATGGCGCACTACAGCTGTGGTGGGATGCCATGTTAACATCATGGCGCACTACAGCTGTGGTGGGATGCCATGTTAAGCTTATGTTTACTTATACCGAGAAGGGTTCTCTGTCGGCAATAATATTCCGCAAACGAATACAGCTAATGTCACAGCCACGTGATTTCTCTAAGGAGTGCATGTTTTTATGCTAGGAACTTATTATTCCAGTCAGTAAGCATTTAATCTTGTGTAGTTGAGGCTCCTACAGGAATCGGTAGTAGTGGCTATGTGTGGCTCCCTGTCCCCCTACAGTTGCGAAGCTCTCGGTCCCAGCGGCGAGAGGAGGGGAGTGTGGCCAGTATTGGGAGCGACTCCAACAGAACTAGGAGCTCCTTCTGCTCAGTCATGTAAAGCAGCAGTCCGCCATCACAGGTTGTATTTCTGTTCTGAGATTGTGTATGTAGTGCAGACTGTGTAAGTCTGTTTTTTTTGTGTGTGCAACTTTCGTATCTGTACTGCGTTCAGTATAAAAAATCTCATCAGTATAATTGCGGCGAGCGTGAACGAGCCCCACACTAGTGATGTCAACGACGATTTTTCCCTGTCTATCTGTCAACGTACGTCATGCTGAATCTATGGCCATAATTCCATTTTTGCAGGTTGGCCTAAAACGAGGAACGGGACCAGAAATGGAGAAATGAGAAATGTACTTTGGTGCACTTGTGGCTCAAAATAGGGATGTTAAGAATTTTATGGTTATGAGAATTATGGATGACCAGTCAGGGGTGTGTGACCCCTGGACCAGCCATCTTGCAGTTCAACATAGGGCTAAGTAAGTAAAGCAAAATAACAGTACCTACAGCAACAGGTGGTATTTCTATACAGAGAAACAACTTAACTTTGAGAAGAAAAAAGAAGCCTATAGCTGCTGGTCTGTCAAACAGTTCTTCCCAGGCTTAGTACTGATAGATAGATGACTATTTGTGGTATTTCAGAAACAAATTACAATGTAAGTTGGAGGGAAAAAAGCCTAGCCGCCAATAGCATATCTATAAAAGTAGTTATAAATGTTATAAAATTCAAATTAAAGTTTTAAAATTATTTTTGTGGCATTTCTATAAAGAGAACAACTTGACTTGGAGGAAAAAAGGAGAAGAAAAAAAGAAACTTGGAGGGAAAAAAAAATGAAACTTGGGAGAAGAAAGGGAAAAAAAAGCCCAGGGAGCCTCCCATCCCTCCTGGAGTGTCAGACACCCGGAGCGATGGCTGGGAATCACAGGAGGCCTTGTAACGTACCCAGTCATCCTTTTAGTTTCGGAGTCCCGAAGGAAGTTACCGACGCATTGGCTGTAGGCTTAGAAAGCCAAGAATCAGATTGTACGCGTGCGCCTCGAACACGCGACCCGATTATTGGGGAGGCCGCGTTCCGACCCCAGTCTGTAACCGAACGCGCCACCTTGACTTCCCGTCAGACGTTGGCAAAATTTAGGCTTTTAAACCCGTAACGATTAATTTCGGTGATCGTCGGTGGTGTGCGTTAGATGGAATTGTTTCTCGTACACAAATCAATCTTCGAATGGTGAGTTGGCTTTACCTGTAACTGTTTTGGGCTCTCGGTTCCTCTAACCCCCTGACCTTTGGCCCTGCATGCGCTGTAGTCTCGGGTACCCAGACCCGTCGAAGAGGGTCCGGGTACGGAGACTACATGCGCTGTGACTGGCCCTCTGGTATAAATTGTCTTGCATATAGTTCCTCTGACCCTCTGTACTTCAAGCCTACTGTAAGCATTTGCTGTTCTTGTGCAGGCAGAGGTTGAGGAGGTGGAGCCTAGTCCTGAGCCGACTGGCCTGGACGATGGTGGTGAGGACCTTAACTATTGTCACATCTATAATTTAGTCTGTCCTATATTAGACTGATTTTATATTCCTAACTGCTAGAGTTCCATGAGGCCTTTCGTGTGTTCTCCAACCACGAGAACCAGCTCTCCACTGCCACCTCTGTCTTGGTGCCCTTTCTCAAGTGAGTGAGCTAGCGCACACTCCTTGGTTTGTCCATTCCCCTCCCACCATCACTGGTTGCCCCCCTCCCACCATCACTGGTTGCCATCACTGGTTGCCTCCCTCCCACCATCACTGGTTGCCCCCCTCCCACCATCACTGATTGCCCCCTCCCACCATCACTGGTTGCCCCCTCCCACCATCACTGATTGCCCCCCTCCCACCATCACTGGTTGCCCCCCTCCCACCATCACTGGTTGCCCCCCTCCCACCATCACTGGTTGCATCCCTCCCACCATCACTGATTGTCCCCCTCCCACCATCACTGGTTGCCCCCCTCCCACCATCACTGGTTGCCCCCCTCCCACCATCACTGGTTGCCACCCTCCCACCATCACTGGTGGCCCCCCTCCCACCATCACTGGTTGCCTCCCTCCCACCCACCATCACTGATTCCCCCCCTCCCACCATCACTGGTTGCATCCCTCCCACCATCACTGATTGTCCCCCTCCCACCATCACTGATTGCCCCCCTCCCACCATCACTGGTTGCATCCCTCCCACCATCACTGATTGTCCCCCTCCCACCATCACTGGTTGCCCCCCTCTCACCATCACTGATTGCCTCTCTCCCTGTGGTAGGTCACTGGGATTGCGTGACAGAACACTCGACGCTGTTGTGAAGGATGTTAGGGAGGGTGAGTGATATTCAGGCTAAGCTCTATTACATGTAGCCAGACCATACATATTTGATTCATGGGCCCAACCAGCATACAGTGAATGAGACTCAGTATCGGGGCTTCTCTGCGTACGAAAGAAATGGTCTCTAAAATACCAACTTTAATTTGCTTTGCCGATGTTTCAACTAGATGCTCCAGTCTGAAAGTGAAAAGTGTGAACACCTGCTATTCTCATAGCCATGCATGTCACCATTACATCATAAGATCATCAACAAATATCACAGGAGGTCAGGGGTCAAACTAACCAGCTCCAGTCCTCTGTCACAATTGAAACACTCTTCAGCAGGGATCAGCTGGATGTGGGGGGCCTCCTTTAGCAACACTTCCTGGAGTCTTGGCTTGTATATACCACTGGAGGGTTTCTGTGGTGATGGTTTTATCCCTAAACAGTATACTTCTATTTCCCTCCCTCCAGCAAACTCCCATGGCCTGATTGCTGAAGGCTCGCTACGTGGTATAGCCGCCCGGCATGTTGCCAGCTTGGAGAAGGAATGGCCCCAGGACAGGGACGTCCTCCAGGCCTTTCGTGTCTTTGATAGTGAGGGGGTAGGGTTCATAAAGGTCACACTGCTCAAGCGTTTCCTGGTACAGGCACAACTGGACGTGGAGGACGGTGTCCGTGAGTACCGAGTCACACGTTCAGAAAACTTCAATTAACATGTCTGAGGTAGTCTTCTGTCCATACATGGACGTCTGTGCCCTTTGGGCGAAGGACATACCAGTAGAGGGCAGTACTGGCTACATGTACATCCAACTGACAACATACAATGGTAGTCTTGTGCCCAGAATTGCCCCAGCTGAAGCTGCGTCTGCATGGTGTTCTGAATGAACATTTTTGTCATAGCCTTTTGCTTCACGCTCCAATCAAATTGCAGCTACAGACCAGCAGTGCATGAGTGTCAGTGGTTTGCATGGCGCACAACTGTTCAAGTAGATCTAAGCTGGGAAATACTAGCTGTAATTATATAAAGTTCTTATTCTATTTAGTGGAGAGGCTGATCAGAGACAACTGTCAGATTGACGGTGATGACCTCATCAACTACAATGGTGAGAACACTAGACTCTTCACCAACACTCCGGCCAGCATGTTGACGAGGTGCCACCTTTTCTCCACAGATTTTGTGAGTAACATCAGTGAGAAGTTTGTAGCTGCTACTACCCCAGGGAGACATACATAGCAGAAACAGCCTTTTTATCACCTGCTTAATCTACACATCAGTCCCTACCCCCAAACAATTCATGATAGCTGCTGTATTTTTTATGACAGATTTTTTGAAAACTGAATAAGAAAATTCTATTGCTAAAATTGCCATAATTTGCTCATAAAACTGGTTCATACAGTGCAGATATGCACATTGCTGAGATGATCGCACTATAGTGTACCAAGTTCCAACTTACATGACCTAGACAATGGGAATTCCTAAGGAACAATGCAACACTGCCAAAAGGGACATGACTGAATTATTAGAATATCACTAAACACCCTGACAAAAAATAGGAAATAGATCTCAGTGTCGCTTTTGCTGAGCTACCTTCTTCTTTAGTGCCTCGTTCTCTGCCAGCAACTCCTTGTATGCCTTTCGGTACTGTGTGGGAGAGAGTATGCAAGTGTGTGTGTATATTGTGTATGTTGTGTGGAGTAGTAGGTGTACAATACACCAGGTGGACCTTTAGAATGCAAGGAGCCTTGCAGTAGGTGTACAATACACCAGGTGGACCTTTAGAATGCAAGGAGCCTTGCAGTAGGTGTACAATACACCAGGTGGACCTTTAGAATGCAAGGAGCCTTGCAGTAGGTGTACAATACACCAGGTGGACCTTTAGAATGCAAGGAGCCTTGCAGTAGGTGTACAATACACCAGGTGGACCTTTAGAATGCAAGGAGCCTTGCAGTAGGTGTACAATACACCAGGTGGACCTTTAGAATGCAAGGAGCCTTGCAGTAGCGAACATGAGACTTTCTGCAGAGACACGGGCTGTCACCAACGACCAACCAGTCATGGCTGCTTTGGGCCCAGGGATTCAAAATGGTGTCTCTTATGGATGCTGTCTTAAATTAGCCTCGTCCCCAGGCCACATCCCAAGAAACATAGTGGCCTGGTACCCATTGCTTGCGCATGTGCAAACAAATTGCTAAATGCACAGAAAAGGGTCAGTAAAATTATTGGCAAACGATCTTAGTCTCATGACGAGGAGTAGTACGGAGGCAGGGTTAGGGGGTGTGGCCTGGGTACGAGGCTATCTGCAAACTTGTGAATCTAGTCTGGTCTCCTGCCGAGCGGTTGGCAACTTGCAAGACTTGCTGTGTTTGCTAGAACCAAGGGATCATGCAAGTCGCCAAACCATCCAAATAAAATGTACGTGTGGACATGAGACTAACACAAATAATTATAGTACTCATATATTTGGAGGTACAGTTAGTACATACAGTGTGCACTAATAAGAACTCCTCACCTCTTCAAGGGTCTGTGGCTCTGGGCGCGCAGGCTCCTTGTTACTACTTCCAGTTCGAGCCCGTCCTGATGAAGCAGCTGTTGGCTTGGACTGAGGGGAGAGGAAAGGACACTGACACATACAGAAATCCCATAATACACTATAGTAGTTATACAGTGCCACCAGAAATGATATCAAAAGCACTGCATGAAATTTCTAAATTCCTAGAGGTATGCCCCCCAAAAAGTTTCCTTCACAAGTATCTCAACTGGTCGTCTCCTCCCACCGAAATATCTCGCATGAAGCTCTGCGGCGCCCTTTCCCTTCCCACTCCTCTCCCCCCTTCCCTCTCGCTCACCACCGCCTTCGATTCCGTCTCCTCCAGCCCATCCGGGGTGAAGGCGAGCAGCCGTGGGTTCTTGTCAGTCCCTGCCCACCACTCGTCTGCCATGAGGGCAGGAGTTGGTGCCGCACAGGGGGGGAAGATGTCATCCTGAAACATCTCCGACTGCAGGGAAGGGCCATATTCAGTGAGCTAGGGAATTAGCTAGTGAGATCTGCTACTAAAGAATGAACCCACAAACACATTGTTCTGCAATGATGTTACATGTACAGACGTTACGGAAGCAACCACCATTTTGAGTGGAAATAATACATTGCAGACATTTCCTGTCAAGCTCGTTCTGTAGGTAGTTAAACTGGTTGTGGCTAACTCTTGTATGTGTGCAACTAGGTAAGGGGTACTTCCATTTAATGCCCACCTTTCTAGGCACGGTCATACTGATGGGCTCCACGCAGCCCTTATTCTGGAGCTTGTAGAAACGCCAGACCTCACACAGCATGTAGTTGAGCTCTCTCTTGGGCATGCAGCCCACACCCCGCTGGGGTATGCTGCTCTGGTACATGCTCAGGAAGTGGCAATATGGGGTGGCCTCTGTGATCTCAAAGTAGCGAATGGTTGTATCGCCCTGGGGGGGGGGGGGGGGGGGACGGAAGCAGAGGGGAGGGGAGGGAAAGGGAAGGAGAGGAGAGGGAAGGGAAAGGGAAGGGAGGGGTGGATGAAATACACTCTATTCAGGAAAATATCGTGAGTCTGGCAACTCCAGCATAACACCCCCAACCAGAGAGTTTAGCCTTGGTCTAACACCAAACCCCCGGCCTACCACCCCCCCCCCCCCCCCCCCCCGACATAGACTGCACAACTGTAAGCAAAAGTGCATTAATTAGACTCTGACCTTGCCACAGACGTATACCATGTTGGTACCCTCATCCCAAAAAGGGAACATCACTCCAGATCCAGAGTCGATGTTCTCTGTGCCGAGTGGTTTGCTGAGGTCTGACTGGAGAGGGGATGACGTGGTAGGTTTTAATTTGTCGTAAAAATGATTCTGGTTTTGCATGAACCATTGATGCAGACAAACTCTACTATCCTTCTACCCATGGTCAAGATGGTCGCAGTGAAGGTAGTCTGAAGCTGGTTTCTATAGTACAGTAGTACTCCATATAAAGAGATGACACAAAAAAAAGGCCACCGCATTGAATGTGTACAAAATGATATGTTCATAACTCTGCCCTAAATGCACTGCGCTTCCTTCAACTGACTCACAAACACAGCAACAGTTATTCTTCACTCCAGAAGCTACAGATGCCACCCACACGCAGTACCGAAATGCCTTAGGATTAACAATCAAGAGCTTACAGGGTTCCAGACCGCATACTGTCGTTCGCTCATTCGGGAGAACCCGGTAGTGAAGAGCTTGCCAGTGGAGCCACAGAACACTATCTTGGATGGCTTCGTGCCCACATGCCCTTGGCCCTCCTGGGTGTGTGTGTGTGAGAGAGTGTGTGTGTGTGTGTGTGTGTGTGTGTGTGAGAGTATGTGGGGGGCGGGGGATGTTCATATAAATCATGCGCCAATCCCAAAATTTAATGTACTCTGTGGAAAACCAATCTTTGGTGTTCACCTACTGGGGTGGTTGTTGAACAACTAGTCTTGGCTAATAGATATTTGTCTCGAGGGCCTGAAAATCATTATGATGGCCGGCAGAATGTCTCACCGAAATGAGCTCGTTCTTGCGTGGGTCCAGCACACGAATCTTCTTATCCTTGCAGGTGGTGGCGATGAGACTGCCGTTGTAGTTCCAGGACATGGAGTAGATGATGTCCGGGTGGTAGCCGTCTAGGACGCTCAACTGCTCACCACTGGCCACGTTCCAGATGATGATTTTGTGGTCAAAGCCAACAGAGGCCAACACGTCTGAAACACAGGGATGCCACGACACATAACCAACCTACGGGAGATGGCAGTCGTGAGAGAGAGGGTACCAGCTGAGACGGAAAATTCATTTGGACCTAGACCATTAATGTGAAACACACACACACACACACACACACACATACATGGTGAACTTGAGCACACTATCGAGGTGATACACCACTGCAATTACATAGACTGAAGCACAATGTCCCCAAGTACACTGGATTCCAAAGCTCTGCTCTAACCTTTCGTCCATGTGCTGACAGAGTCTTCTGACAATCCACCATGTTCTCTGAGATACCTTCGTCAGGGATCTCCCAGATCTTCACGGTGCAGTCCTCTGAGCTCGAGGCGATTTGGTTGTCATTGAAGGGATTCCATTGCAAGTCCATCACCAGTGCCTTATGGCCTGCCACCTTCGGTTGGTTGATGTCAAAACGACCCACCTGGGATTGAGCGGGAAGAGATGCAAATCATTATCCAGGTGCTCTACCTTAGTTGCTGTGATAGTACAGGGCCTCCAGGAGAATTACTCTGCTAATTTCCAGCAGGAAACCACAACAGCAGCAGACAGGACAGAGGTTCTGCAGTTTCTTGAGTGGTTTCTACAGGGATCTCAGAACAGGCAAACTTACGCCTTCAATTACTCTCAAGTAGATGTTTAGCTGGAGCACTCTACTTAACTGGCAGCTGCTCTAGTGCACATCTGTACATGTGATGTCATCTCCATAGCAGGACTAGCCAATACAGCACTTGTATTGAGGTCTCCAACAACAAATGACTAATTTCCTAAGACAAAAACAACATTGTGTTCCATGGCTGCTGTAGCATAATACAGCCGTACCTAGCCTCGTTCCCAGGCCAAGCAAACTAAACTGCACCGTAGTGACAATCGATATACTACAAGCAAAGCTTCCAAGCTACTGTTATTTCAGTGTCACCTTACAGAACCTGTATACCACTCTTTGCCACACAGAAAAAACAAACCAAAAGTACTGTGGTTGCTTTATAGTCATGACAGCACATAAGGCAAATGGGGTAACTCCAGGAGAAATTTCTTTTGTGAGACGTATCTTCACTTACATAGTACAGAGATTACTCAGTTGACATCTTGGTAGCACTACTACTGAACTTACTGCGACCCCAAAATGAGCAAAATCTGAGTGACCGTTCCAGAGATATTAGCCGAAGTTCAAAAATCAGTGGGTGGGGTACCTTCGGAAATTTTAAGCTAAACGGGTTACGGCTACAAGAATACTAAATAGCAGCAGATTTTGCAAGGCCAGTGGTTTGCTCTAATCATGCTAGTACGTAGCAATTGTTTGGGGCTCCTTTGGTTTCTGTCTGGGAAGCTCCAGGCTCTTAAGGCTTGTCAGCAAAGATTTCTGGTACATATTGAGCAGGACCGCTGGTCAAACTTCTGCCTCTGTAGAATTCTGTAACGAGTATAATTCGGAGCTCAAGTGCATATAGCAGCCATAGAACCAGTACACTGCATAACAACTTTGGAGCGAATAGCTTGCATACAGCGGAAGCTACAGCTTTGAGAAGTCAGAATTTCCAAAGCTACCCGTTACCTTATATGTGCTTTACAGTAATAATAAACTGAGAGCATAATTATGTGCAAAGTACTGAAACTATTGGATTGGGTGCCCTCACACCAGAAGGTAAGTATTACCAACTAATTGAGTGGCAGTCCCAGAATGTCGAAACGGCCCAGAGAAATGCCCATAAATGGTCCTAACGCAACCACCTGAAAATGATCATAGGAGAGGTAATTTGGCGCACTTATACGGTGGGAGACCAAACAATGGCTGCTACTCTGCCATGTTCCTCTGTATGTACATGCGTGGACACCACAGCACTGACCGGCGTACCTTGCTCAGGGGCACTACCAGAAACGCTCCCCCGCCCTGAGCCTCCAGCACCACCGCCAAGAACTTGCCATTTACGGCGCACATGTTGCTCTCATGCGGGGACTTTGTGATGCGAATGTTGTCGTAGCATTTCTCCTTCTTATACGCCGTCCCAAACACGTGGCGGAATTTCGTCTGGCGCACGAACCGACCCGCCATGGTTGCTTTGGCCAACTTTCTAGACTTGACTCGCTTGGCAGCCCAACTGAGCTAAAAGAACTGAGCTGAGTTAAACGTCCTGCTGGAGAAATGATTGGCTCCGCAGAATGTCCTTATTTGGACAGCATTCGCCACTTCCGGTACCTTACGATAGATTTTAGGAGCAAATTATCGCGGTTAATTATTGCAGTACCAAGAAGTACTACCGGTATATAAAGTACGTAGTACCCTTACTTATTGCCGTGAAATTTAGCCTTTAGGAGATAAAGAGTTTAAAAGAAGGCTTCTTGCGATGATGGCTACCGTATCGTGGGACGAACTGAAGGCTGGTGTTCGCGACGCCTTCTCTTCGGATAGCGTTGATATCGATGAGGTGAAGCGACTGATGCTAGGCTACCGTTCTCATAGAGAAGACTGGGGAAGCTATGCCAAGTTTGATCCCCACAGGTGAGCCGCACTGTACTGTCATCTTAGTACGGTTAGCGGAAAGCACGAAGGGTGTGTCAGGGGTGTGGTGGCCTATTCCCCTCCCGGGCCGTGTGGACGATCTAGGAATATAGTCTCATGCCCAGACGTCCCTCCCGGGTGGGAAGTCTGGGCACGAGACTAACCTGAATCTATGGAATAAGGTTAGGGCATGAGGTTATTTCCAGAATCACCGAGGAGGTGTAACGCGGCAAGGTATACTACCTACCGCTAATCATGTGCTAGGATGAGTACTCCCAGATCATGGTTGAGGATCACTTTCATGGCAGGATACTGTAAGTGATTCTTAGCCTGGGGATAAGACTGGTTTTTCACAACTGTTCTAGTCTGGCTAATATGAGACTGGCTGACAGGCAACCATGCCCTTGCGCTACTGATGTCTTCTCTCCCTTAGGTACACCAGAAACCTGGTGGATGAGGGAAATGGCAGATACAACCTGATTGTTCTGTGCTGGGGAGAAGGCCATGGCAGGTTAGATGCAGTCACAGCCACAGTGGCATGGCCTTTGTGACTGTACAGTGGATTTCAGCTCTGTTTGAGCATTGTATATTCTGTGACGTGTTTACGCAAACCACTCACAGGCAGTGTGTTTTATTTCTTTTGAGCTAATGGTGTCTGCCAAGCCTTTCAGAAACAAAGCGTAGCCGTGATTTCACTGGCAGATTGTGCATTAGTACATTGCAATGAACAGTAGTTTGCTGTAGTTGCGTAACCACTTACGGAACATACAATTTGCGAACAGAACTGCAATCCACTGTAAGTAAGGTTCAGGAAAGTAATGATTGATGCTACCAGGAGCCTGATACTACTGTTTCTGGAAAAGTGGAAGCACAGAGGAAGTATGTGAAGAGGAAATGTGGTGCTATGTGCGCTAGAAGGAAACAGCGTTTGTATGAGCAATATTTGATATCTAGCTGTTAGTATAGATGTAGTATTTAGATACTGGTTGACAGTGCATTACGGAATTTAGTTAGTGCATGAGGCTAATATAGTAATGGTCGAGGGCAGGTCAGTGCACGAGCTGTCTGCCAAGCACACTACCCTGTAATGCACTGCCAACTGGTTCCTAATGCTCTCACTGTCCTGAAGCAGCCATAGGTCTTGCGGGTGTCGTTTCACAATTTAAAGGGCTGTAAGTGATTGATCTTGAGGCTTCATTACAGTATAAGCATCCTGTTGTACTAAATTAGCCCTATTGGAATGTAATGTGTGGCCACTAACTCAAGCCACAGTGCCTGGGAGTAATGCTAGTTGGGTGCATACTGTGTGTATGGTCTGGGAATGAGACTACTGCCTCACTATCCCCCTCTCCCAGTTCCATCCACGACCATGCCAACTCACACTGTTTCATGAAGGTCCTGGCAGGCTCTGTAAAGGAGACCCAGTTTGCCTGGCCCAGTAAGTGTGAGGGTCAGCTTCAGCCGATGCAGCAACAGGCCTGCTACAACTACTACATCGATGAGGTCACATATATCAACGGTGGGTGAAGAGCTAGACTCTTGTGACCGTTCTTAGAGAGGCTGGGGGCTGACCTTTAAGGGGCAGTGTTTGTGTAGCCCAGGAGCCAGTGGTCCAGTGCAGGGAAGGTTCACAGGTTGTGGGCTGGTTAGCCTTTAGAGTGTAGGGAGGTATGGCTATGGTTCCCTGTATGTGGTTATTGCCAACGGGTGTGGCCGTCTAAGTTGGTATTGATTTTTGTTTTTTTTGTGGCTTGAGGTATGGTGCATTTGACAGTTGCTCCCTTCCCTCCCTCTTCAGATTCAGTGGGGCTGCATCGTGTTGAGAACTCCAGCCACACAGATGTTGCCATTACCCTACACCTCTACTGCCCCCCAATTACCCTCTGCAAGTCATTCGAGGAGCGCACAGGTCACTGCCACAGCTGCAAGGTGACGTTCTACTCCAGGGAGGGTGAGGTGTGCAGGAGCTGAGAGAACTAGCTGGCCACACACCATCTTCTTGTTTGTGTTTCTCTGTCCTCATCAGGAAATGTTTGTCTTTATGTCGTCACAAAATTATCACAATGTTCTGTCTGTACTGTGTGTGCATCATTTGTAACCCCAACTTACCTGCTGCAACAGCAAGTTTTAAGCAACTCCCATTATTATTTAGAGGAAGTGATTGGCTTGACCTGATAATGTTATAAAATTCAAATTAAATTTGAAAAATTATTTTTGTGGTATTTCTATAAAGAGAACAACTTAACTTGGAGGAAAAAAAGAGAAAAAAAAGAATCTTGGAGGAAAAAGAAAAAAGAAACTTGAAGGAAAAAAAAAGCCCAGGGAGCCTCCCATCCCTCCTGGAGTGTCAGACACCCGGAGCGCTGGATAGGCGATGGCTGGGAATCACAGGAGGCCTTGTAACGTACCCAGTCATCCTTTTAGTTTCGGAGTCCCGAAGGAAGTTACCGACGTATCGGCTGTAGGCTTAGAAAGCCAAGAATCAGATTGCACGCGTGCGCCTCGAACACGCGACCCGATTATTGGGGAGGCCACGTTCCGACCCCAGTCTGTAACCGAACGCGCCACCTTGACTTCCCGTCAGACGTTGGCAAAATTTAGGCTTATATACCTGTAACGGTGTTGTGCGTTAAATAGAATTGTTTCTCGCATGAGCACACACAACTCAGTCAACTGGCACTGCGTGTCTGAACACGATGGCTAGAGCGTCCCGCTATAGTACAAGCAGTGGAGATAAAGGTTAGTCTCGCGTGGCCAGATGCAAGCGAGACTAGGTAGCTTTCTAGTAGTCTCGCTGGTCAGACGCACGCGAGGAGGAAATAAGTGCTGGGGAAGAGACATGACAGTCACATGCGCTAGTTAACTGACCTCACCCACAGGAAGTGGGAGAAGGAGCGAGTCATGGGTGATGCTGCCTTTAACGGTAGATATTCAGTGACACGGTGGTACTATGTGCAGGCAATACAAGGCACAGGGTGGATTTACAAAATAATATAGTGTCTATAAAAGATACAGCAGAAGTGATAAGATAGGATTCTGTACTGATAAGTGCTGAAATGAATGGCTACTGAGGTTGAATGTGGTAAGATATGCTGACTCAGCCCGGCACAGTCTGGTCATCCTGGCCAGACTCCGACTCTGGCCCTGACTCCACCTTCTCAAGTCCTCTGTAGTCCACCTTGGAGTGGGCCCGGGCGCTACGCCGCAAGGGCTGAAGGGGAGGGATGGGAGCTATGCAATAAGGGCTGAGGGGAAGGGCAGGAGCTACCGCTGGTTCAGTGTTCGCAAACGAGTTACAAAGAGATAGTTATAATACCATAGCTACCTACAGCCACTACTGTCCTTTACTGCTTGAGAACTGCAACCGTCATCACCAGCACTCACGCTTTCCCCTTCTGCCCTCATGCAATGGTGTAACTACACCATGCATACCTCCAAGTCTCCAGTGGCTCCACCTTCAGCGGGTGTGTCTGCCTGTCGGTTGGGGACGGTAGGAACACTCAGCCGCTGCAGTTCCTGTGCCGAAAGTTTTGTGCCAATGATGTCACTAATGCCACACTTGTTGCCGGGTCTCTTGCGCACACCTATGATCGGCAGCATCTTCCTCCGAGGTAGGGAGGGGACGGGAGGTACCGGCTGGTCTGGTTGAAGAAACATCTGCTTCAGTCTGGCATACACCTCTTCTGCTTTACCCTGTACCTTGGGACTGGCGCGGTAGTGACGCACCTGGGAGGGGTGAGGGAGGGAACTGGTGACTAGCCACTCCACTATCACAACACAGTGTTAGCTGTTTGACGGCATAACCTCATTCCCAGTCTCATCCCAGGCTCTCCCCTTGAAAAATAAAAATAAAACGGGAGAGCCTGGTATCTTTGCTCATGTGATCCGGCAGAGACCAATTGTAAGACGGCTGCATTTCTCTACCTTTTGCCGGTAACACCACTCTAGTGCTCAGTCTGTGGCACCACTCTAGTGCTCAGTCTGTGGCACCACTCTAGTGCTCAGTCTGTGGCACCACTCTAGTGCTCAGTCTGTGGCACCACTCTAGTGCTCAGTCTGTGGCACCACTCTAGTGCTCAGTCTGTGGCACCACTCTAGTGCTCAGTCTGTGGCACCACTCTAGTGCTCAGTCTGTGGCACCACTCTAGTGCTCAGTCTGTGGCACCACTCTAGTGCTCAGTCTATGGCACCACTCTAGTGCTCAGTCTATGGCACCACTTTAGTGCTCAGTCTATGGCACCAATGAGCCCTAAAGATCACCTACAAAAAGTACTGTTACTGTCTGAGACCTACAATGTACATGTAAAACTGTGTTCCAACATGCAATTAAGGACCTTTCTACCCTCAACGTCACTTAGTTGTTGGATGGCATAACCTCATTCCCAGACTCCATTGCCCAGTTTCTTCCACAGCGTAAAAAACGGTTTTTACACGCTGGAAAGAACTGCTGGATACTGGAGCCTGGGAATGAGGTTGCTCCCTAGAAGGACCTCAAGCTGAACCACTTGGTTTTCAGCTCTCAAGCTCTCACCTTTCGAATGGTCTTGACAATGCCAGGCACTTGCTGGACATCAGAGGCCAAGCACTGTATCTCGAGGAGGTCCTGTAGGATCACCATGGCTCGCTGCACACTCTGGGGAAAGAGGGCGGGTCACAAAGGTACTCCAGTAGGTTTGACATGGATATTAGGAAGTTACGCTAGGGACTAGCAGCAATAAGAACATGCTCAGCGACTTAATGTCCACTAGCCATTAGTGGACAGTGAGTGATTTGTGATCGACGGCTAGGGAGCAGCCACTGCTAAGCTTGGAGAAAATATAGCACAAATGCTGCCATGTTTGAATTTCACCATCTATGCACTATACTCCCTCTCTATAGCTTGTTGTGCTCCTGGTTTGAGAAGGAGCAAGCTCTAAAGCCATCAGTCTCCAACTCACTGGCTGCTCCACGGTGAGAGCTGCCTTCAAGTTGTAGTTGTGGACCTGCAGCTGCTGTACTGAGGTCATGCCTGCAGGAGGTGGGGATAGGGTGTGGTCACCATAGCAGGGGGTGTGGTCACCATAGCAGATGTAGGCAGTACTGACCTGCCTGGACTGGGATGTGGACTGGCAGCTCGGGCTGGACAGAGCTGGCGGGGAGACAGAGCCATCAAATACTAAGTACAGCCTCCCAGCACTAGCGACATGGCTACCTACCTTTCCACACTGACAGAGGGCGATGCCTGCCCACCAGACACCCTGTCTCCAGCCTCTTCCTTCCTCTGACTGCTCTCCTCCTCCCCTCTCATGACAGCATCACTCTCCGGCTTGCTGCCATCACTACAGCCATCCTCAACACTCACTCCCAAACCACCAGGACCCCCAGTTTCCATAGCAACTGGTTCATCGCCAGTCTCACACAGTTTCTTCTCTGCTTCACCACCTTGCCCCAGGCAACTGCCCAAGCTCACACCGCCTTCTGCTTGTCCATCACCACCGCCATCACCTGCTGTTTGGTTTCCATCATTCACACCAATCCCATCATTCACAACTGGCCCATTCCCATCATGTATAGCTGCCCCATTCCCATCATGTACAACTGACCCATTCCCATCATGTACAGCTGCCCCATTCCCATCATTCACAACTGGCACATTCCCATCATTCACAGCTGCCCCATTCTCATCATTCACAACTGACGCATTCCCATCATGTACAACTGGCCCACTCTGATCATTCACAACTGACGCATTCCCATCATGTACAACTGGCCCACTCTGATCATTCACAGCTGACGCATTCCCATCATGTACAACTGGCCCATTCCCATCATTCACAGCTGACGCATTCCCATCATGTACAACTGGCCCATTCCCATCATTCACAGCTGACGCATTCCCATCATGTACAACTGGCCCATTCCCATCACCCCTAGATGATGCATTGGTAAGACTAGGTCCATCACTTTGCTCTTTCTGCTCTTCAGCTGGGACCGCACTTCCCTGTTCCACCTTGGAACCCGGATCCCCCTGACTCTCCTCCGCTACAACCACACCTCCACCCAATACCAGCTCACTGCTCTCTTCCGCTCTCTGTGTTCTGGTTACAGCTGGCTCCTCCATCGGTGGCCCCTGAGGGGGAAGACAGCTCGCATTCAAGCCCCCGCTGTCCCCAGCTTCTTGTAAACCTTCAGAACAGCTCTCCTTGGCTAGCTCTGCCTCTTGCTTCAACTCCGGGGTGGGCTCCGTGTCCATCGGCTGCTGTCTCCCTGCCTCCCTTACTGCCCTGACCTCTGGTGAGGTCACATTAGTGCCGTCATCCTGTGAGAGAAGAGCCGACAAATAGCACAGGCTTATCGAGAGGTTCAGAAAGTCAGGAGGGATGGATAACTCTGTTCTCACCTCCATCTTATCTGTGCCCAAGACTTCAGGCTCCACCCTTCCACTGTTCGTCCTACTCCTCCTGCCGGCACCCCCTCCCACCCTCCCCCTCCCTCTGCTCACACCAGCACCCTTCACAGGATCTGACTCCAAATCTGATGAGAAAGTGTCAATGGGCATTAATTACAACCCTAGCAGTTACTTGAAGCACAGTGATTGCTTGTTCCCAAGCTGGATTTGGGGATCACTACATGTATGGGTTTCAAGAGCAGCCACAAAGTAAAGTGGCTAAATGTAACGTCCAGCTCCACCCACCTAGCTCCAGAGACTGTCTGCCTCCGAGAGGACTGCGTAGCCTGTTCATGGCAGTGGGTGTGGTCGGGGGAGAGCCTAGCTGCTCCTTCCTCGCCATGTAGCTCTGAGTGAGCTGCTCCACAATCCCTGAGCTGCCACTAGCATGTCTCTGCCGCATGCTATACCTGGAGGGGAGGGACAAGCACTAAGACAGGTGATAGACTCCGCGCTAAACATACAGAACTTCCAGTACAGCAACCTAACTACAACCAGATTGCTAAAGGCCTACGTGTACTTATAATGTTTAACTGCACACCACTTCGTACCTCCTCCCTCCACTGGGGTCTTCCTGACTGGAATCTAGACGATCCCTTCCTACAGTTTTGGTCTCAGATTTGTTTTCCTGTGGGGTATCGGTCTCAGACTTGGTTTTCTGTAGGTCCTCAGAGCTAGTTCTCTGACTATTGCATGTGCTGTTCTCCGACTTCCATTCTTGTGAGCTAACGGCCTTGGACTTGGTCTCCTCCAGGGCAGCCCCCTGGGGGGCCTTGGACTTGGTCTCCTCCAGGACAGCCCCCTGGGGGGCCGCAGCCAGTTTGACCTGTGCCCTTCTCCTGCTGCTTCGAGTTCTTCTACTGGTCTTGGAACTGGACTCACCATCACAGTCTGGATCTGGGGTGGCCAAGGGCCCAATATCACCACCCTGTGTGTCAACTTGCTTTTCACTGCTGTCAGTGGAACTCACAACTCTCCCTCCACCGACCTCGTGACAATCACCTGGTGTGCCAGTCCCTCCACCACCGTCACAATCACCTGGTGTGCCAGTCTTGCCTTTGGCAGTGCCACAACCATCACTGCTCTCTGGAGGAGGACTGCTGGTGGTCTCATTCCTATTCCCGACATCATGAGAGTCCCTTATACTGCTGGTCTCATTCCCATCCCTGATGTCAGTAGAGCTCCCTACAACACCGGTCTGGTCCTGAACACCAGGTCCTGTCCCCTCGCTGGGGGCACCAGTCAGTGGGCCTGCGGTGACCTTGCAGGGAGAGAGAGCCCTGGCGTAGTACTGTGGGGAGGAGAGCACCTGACGGTTGCGCATGGTCATCCCACGTTGAGTCACACGTGCCTCAGGCAGAGGAGAGCTGGGGTCCTGGTGTGGAAGGGAGGGGTCCGTCTGGTAATGGGTAGGGTGAGAACATACATGTCTTATTCATTATAATAGTGGCAACTTTTGCGAGTGAAATTTGCCCATATTCAGGAAAACATGTATTTACAGTATTCGCCCTAGTCTGATTGTGGCTTCAGCAGGAGGTGAGATACATGTATACATGCAAAAGTTTCTTAGCATGAAAGATGTAAGATTCATTTTCTAAACTGCTTCTAATTATTTGTTCACTCTCCTTCCAGGGGGTGTGGCCTGGGGACGAGGCTACCTCCTTCCATTCTCTGGAGTTTCTCTCTCACCTGAGATTGTTTCTGAGTATCCTTCTGCGATACCAGTGGCTCCTGAGAGTCCCCTGAGGGCGTAGCACTTTCCTCGGTCCCTTTACCCCGCCCTTTTTTTGTGGGTGGGGCATCAGAGCAGGACGGCGAAGCTCCAGGGGTGCCACCTGTCTGTTGTCTGTGGTCGGAGGGACTCTCCGGTGACTGCAGAGGACAAGAGTGAATGTGGAGTCATAGACCTGGCTATGATCCTGTCATAGATGGTTATAGGTTATGGTAGTCTCCCATCACCCTCAACAGGTGTGGTACCGAAGGCAGGCTGGGCCATTGACCCTTTCGGCTACACCCCTACAAATGTGCAAAATATTCTGCTGCACAATCCTAGGATTGCGCAAAAACACTCTGCTATGCAATCCTGCAAGATATTCTGCTGTGCAATCCTAGGATTGTGCAAAAACACTCTGCTGCGCAATCCTAGGATTGCGCAAAATATTCTGCTGCACAATCTTAGAGTGTTTTTGCGCAATCCTAGGATTGCACAGCAGAGCGTTTTTGCGCAATCCTAGGATTGTGCAGCAGAATATTTGTAGGGGTGTAGCCGAAAGGGTCAATGGCCCAGCCTGCCTTCGGTACCACACCTGTTGAGGGTGATGGGAGACTCTCCCCTTGAAAAATCAAAAAAAAACGGGAGAGCCTGGTATCTTTGCTCATGTGATCCGGCAGAGACCAATTGTAAGACGGCTGCATTTCTCTACCTTTTGCCCGAAGTGTTTTTGCGCAATCCTAGGATTGCGCAGCAGAATATCTTGCACAATCCTAGGATTGCGCAGCAGTGTTTTGCACAATCCTAGGATTGCACAGCAATATTCTGCTCCACAATCCTAGGATTGCTCAAAACACTCTGCTGTGCAATCCTAGGATTGTGCAAAATATTCTACTGTGCAATCCTAGGATTTCCCAAATATTCTGCTGCACAATCCTAGGATTGTGCAGAACGCAAAACATTCTGCTGCGCAATCCAATAGTAGCTACAAGTGGCGAAACACTCCTAGCAATTGTAACAAACATGAACAACAGCTAACAGCCATGGTTATAGGTGGATGGTCATCTACATACTCTTTTCTTCTCTAGCAGTAGCTGCAGCTTCTTTTCACATAGACACTTGGAGCGCACTGTTCACCTCAATTGTAGGCCACAGAATGTCAGAGCGTTTAGGATACTAGACTACCCCTGTTGTAGAAACAAACTCGCTTGTCCCCCATACTCACCTCTTGCTGTCCCCCATACTCACCTCTTGCTGTGGTGAGCGCTGTCTCTTTTTCCCGTGCCCTTTCCTAGCAGGGAGGGTGGCAGAGGAGATTTTGAGGGAGGAGTCTTCCTCAATTTCCCACACAGCCTCAACAAAGCCTTTCTTGACCGTGTTCTTCTTGAATCGCTCTCTGTGTTCCTGATAGGGAAATAGGTCAGCAGGAGCGATCCAGGCACTGGGTAGGAGGGGCGGGACACGGACTGATATGCATACACAATGTACACTGCTTGCATACAGCTGTAACAGTGAAGCGTTGTGAAGGCAACTGCTGACACGTGGTTTCCCTATACATGCAGCACTCCTTCACACACTCACTATTCGTGCGTGCCGTAAAAGAAGACATAGTGTTTGTTTTTTGGACCCTTTTGGCCCCGGGGAGGCTTCGTCACCTGCAGAAAAGAGAGAAAATTCTATTCAGAGCACACCAACAACCCACGAAGACAAGCCGGCTGTGCGGCTGTCTCGTACCCGGGCTGGCCAGGCGGGGTAGCCTCGCATCTTAGCCCACACCAAATCTTTCTCACGAAACTTTGGAGTAGCCATCGCTTGCTGTTCGACAGTGTCAAACAGAGAAGAGCGTATGCCACGGTGTGGGCGCCAATTCGCATCCGGTAGGTGTGACTAGCTACGGTTAACTAATAATAATTATTGTTAATTAAGCAGTAAACATGAATATTCATAAAAATTTGCATATAAAAAGTCGTGGGTGTACACATAACCTGTGTCTTCAGTAAACAAATATCAGCACACTAGCCTGCTTCTCTGAATCCACTGAGGCGCTGCAAGAACTCCAGCACATGGTCATAAGTGCTGAAGCTGACCCCCACTGCAATGGGTCCCTTGATCCAGTTCATGGAGACTCCCTTGTAGAGCCCTCGGAGGCCCTCGCTGTGCAGGACATGCCTGAGGGTGGAGAGGACACTGGGGTAGCGGGTGGAGGTCACCAGACCTTCTGTCTGCATCCTGCGGCGGACAATGTCCAGTGGGTAGGAGGCGTTCTGGCCCAGGAGGCCTGAGACTGCCCCAAAAGAGAGCCTGACCAGTGGGCGTGGCTCCGAGTCATACCTGGAAGGATGTGGAATCATATACAACTTGTTGAGGTGTCCAATCCAAGCACCCAATAATTAGAGTCGAACCACACTATTCCCTAGGAGCCATGGCCCACCTGTCGCGATGCATCTTCTTGAGGGTCTCGTAAGAGAAGAAGCTGAGGCCGGCATAGGGAATGATGCCCAGGAGGGTGGGTGTGACCCCACGGTAGAGTGAGAGGGGCCCCTCGCTCTTTAGAGTTTGCCAGAACACATCATACAGGCCGGTATACCTGGCACAGACAGGAGAAGCACATCACATCAATCTCACATTTGGGTTCACTCCAGAGCTCACGTTTGCTTCTGTGTGACGGCCATCCTTGCCCTCACCATGTCCAGGGGGTAGGTGAGGGCTGTGGCAGTAGCTCCTGCAAGAGAGCCAGCTGTCAATCGTCTTAGGGGAGGGAGGGCACTGGAAGGGGAGGGGCTGAGGTTGTGATGACAGACATGGATATTACTCCACTACAAGCGCAGGTTACTCAGCAACCGCTGGGAGCCAGACCTGGGCTTACTGAGTTTCTACCTATGCTCCTACAGTCTGCATTCTTGTACAAAAAAAATGCTTGCATGCATTTTATGATCGTACGGCACTGGCTTTGCACTACTCACCCATGAGAGCCATGTGGTCTTAGCACTGGCTTTGCACTACTCACCCATGAGAGCCATGTGGTCTTAGCACTGGCTTTGCACTACTCACCCATGAGAGCCATGTGGTCTTAGCACTGGCTTTGCACTACTCACCCATGAGAGCCGTGTGGTCTTAGCAGAGCCTTGTACTGCTCACCCACGAGAGCCATGTGGTCTTAGCACTGGCTTTGCACTACTCACCCATGAGAGCCGTGTGGTCTTAGCACTGGCTTTGCACTACTCACCCATGAGAGCCATGTGGTCTTAGCACTGGCTTTGCACTACTCACCCATGAGAGCCATGTGGTCTTAGCACTGGCTTTGCACTACTCACCCATGAGAGCCATGTGGTCTTAGCACTGGCTTTGCACTACTCACCCATGAGAGCCATGTGGTCTTAGCACTGGCTTTGCACTACTCACCCATGAGAGCCATGTGGTCTTAGCACTGGCTTTGCACTACTCACCCATGAGAGCCGTGTGGTCTTAGCAGAGCCTTGTACTGCTCACCCACGAGAGCCATGTGGTCTTAGCACTGGCTTTGCACTACTCACCCACGAGAGCCGTGTGGTCTTAGCAGAGCCTTGTACTGCTCACCCACGAGAGCCATGTGGTCTTAGCACTGGCTTTGCACTACTCACCCATGAGAGCCGTGTGGTCTTAGCACTGGCTTTGCACTACTCACCCATGAGAGCCATGTGGTCTTAGCACTGGCTTTGCACTACTCACCCATGAGAGCCGTGTGGTCTTAGCACTGGCTTTGCACTACTCACCCATGAGAGCCATGTGGTCTTAGCACTGGCTTTGCACTACTTACCCATGAGAGCCATGTGGTCTTAGCACTGGCTTTGCACTACTCACCCATGAGAGCCGTGTGGTCTTAGCAGAGCCTTGTACTGCTCACCCACGAGAGCCATGTGGTCTTAGCACTGGCTTTGCACTACTCACCCACGAGAGCCGTGTGGTCTTAGCACTGGCTTTGCACTACTCACCCATGAGAGCCATGTGGTCTTAGCACTGGCTTTGCACTACTCACCCATGAGAGCCGTGTGGTCTTAGCACTGGCTTTGCACTACTCACCCATGAGAGCCATGTGGTCTTAGCACTGGCTTTGCACTACTCACCCATGAGAGCCATGTGGTCTTAGCACTGGCTTTGCACTACTCACCCATGAGAGCCGTGTGGTCTTAGCAGAGCCTTGTACTGCTCGTGTGCTGTGAACTGTAATGCTGCAAAGGGGATGACTCTGGCCATTGTGGCACTGTTGCCTCGCCAGAGACTGGTCAGACCTGTTTGCTGATAGCTCCGTACCATAAACTGTATTGCCTTACGGAGGGAATAACGCTGGGAGGACACTGCAGGGGGAACAAATGTGCAGATATTTGGCCAGTAAGAGTTTTCACAAACAAATTTCAGACACACTTAGTCAATTAGATGCAGCAGCAGGGAGGGGCTGAATAAATATATAGCTGCTTCTTCAAGTAGCAATCAGAAAGGTAAGTTTCTAAGAGTGAATAATTAGAGCAGCACACTAAGTATTTCAAACCCTGAATCACCTTGAAAGCTGATCTTGGTTCTGTCTAGTGGGGCAATGGTCGTTTTGGCAACAGCACCAGCGATAGAGCCAGCCATCAGTGACATCAACACTCCCTTCCCACTAGCATTATGCAGTGGCTTCTTTGGAGTGGCCATGACCTCCTCTGGCTATATTGGGAACACCTGGTTACAATAGTCTTGGGTACACATAATCATTTAATTTCCTAAAATTTGAAGTTGAATTCGACGCAAAACTACGCTGGTATGTTATCTAAGATTCCATTTCTGTCTGTCCTTGCACCATGACCTGTGTTTGTATCGACTGCGTTGCTTTATCGGTATAGCACCGCAATAGTAGTCGATTAATTGCAATGTTTACCGCAGAGACGGTTACAAATACAACATCAAGACTTGGTATGACTACTCAGTAAATACTGTCCACCATTTCTGTGACTTGATTGGGCCTTGCTTTGGGTCCTGGCTGCAGTCCTGGTGCCACCTACACTGCTAGAGAGGTTTCTCTTTATTCCAGAGCCACTTGCTGCAGGCTTCAAACGATGCAGGGCTGTAGCAGTACTAGAAGTCTTGGGATAGCTGCTGCTAGTTCTTGCTTGCTCCTGTCTCAACTTCCCTGCCTTCGTCCCAGCCAGGCTCCTCTGCTCAGCATTCACAGGTAACTTTCTCACTGGTGCAGCCATCCTCTCCAGCTGGTCAGGTGGTGCAGCGGGCCTCCCCTCCAAGCCACTCCCTCTTCTGCTGGCATTTTCTCCGTGCTTGTGCGGTCTGGTATTGCTCTCGGCCTCCAGTAGCACTCTCTTCTCACCATTTAGGAGCTGGTGGAGGCACTGCAGGTAGTAACTCTGTACCTCCTGGGCCGAGGCTCGAGAGGCCATGAGGGCTTCCTGTCGGGAGTGGGCGGAGCTCTCCTCAATCACCTCCTTCAGCTATTGACATAGGAGAGGGAAAATGGGCTAATCTTATGCACATCGGTGTGTAGAGGCAACAGCTGATGACACCACAAGAACACTGCACCGCAAGGGCCTGGTGTTAAGTTCTTTCCACAGGTCGAAATAGGGTAGGGAGTCTGGATATGAGTCTAGTACCATTCCATGTGCACATGACATCACTAAGGCTGGCCAACTGCACTGCAGTCTAGCAGTTACTCACTCACCAGGGCCTGCATGTCCCTTCCAAGAGCAGCCATGGTCTGCTGCAGCAGTTCTCTCACCAGAGCAGCGTCCATCACACCTTGTGCCCCAGTCTGGCTGCCTCCATCCACCTTGGGCAGAGAGCCTACGTTCAAGAGAGGACATGTGCTCAGTAGCTACTAAGGGGAGGTCATCCTAACAACATACCCCTGCCCTGCATGAGGCTGGCCACTCGGTCCTCCATCTGCCGTAGCTCCTTTTCCAGCCTCTCCCTCTCCCCTTCCCACTCCTTCACAGCCTCCCCCCTCCCCCTCCCCAGCACACCCTCATAGTGCTGCCTGGCCTGGGACAACGCCTCCTCCACTGCAACCTGGGAGGTCAAAGGTCAGTACGTATAAACAGGACCCCATAACACAAAGGCACTCCCTCCCACCAGCACACCTCACACACAGACCCACCTTCACCTCCTCCTTCCTCCCCTCCTCCCACTCTCTCTTGGCACGCTTCACTTCGGCACGAGTCACAACCTCCTGCGCAGCCGTCCATTCACGGTGGGCTGCAGCCAGCAGAGACTGGCGCCCCTTGTGCCATGAGCGCCGGGTCTCCTCCTGCAGCCGTCCTCGCTCGTCCGCCAGCGCCAGCTCCAGGGACACCATACCCTCACTCTCACACTCCTAGGACATGATGTAATGATGATGGAAGAAAAGCATGCAACCAGAGCTCAACACCCTATGGACTATAGTACCTCCACACTATTACTGTACAGACTCTGAGGTAATAAGGCAACGATCATCTGCCGTCAGTTTTCTCTCTGCCATGACCACTTACTCACCTGCTGAGACTCCTTGATGGCCTGTTCCACTGCCCTGTGCTGCTCCTTCTCAAGCTCCGCCCTCAGCTGCTCTAGTTCCATCTTATGTGCCCTCTCAAGCTCCGCCCCCTGCCGTTCCAGCTCCTCCCTCTGCTTAGCCCGCCACAGCTGCTGAGCAGCGGCCACGGCAGCCTCTACCCGTCCTCCCAAACCAGCTTCACGCTCCCTCAGCCATTGTGAGCGGGCCTCCCTACAGAGCAGGGAGGAGCAAAGATCACTCACTAAGAGACCGGAGCCACTGTCTACTGTCAAATACTATTTACCATTACATCACACTCACCTGATGGCCTGTGTCACTGCCACTTCCTTCTCTCCCTCCCACTTTTGTTTGGCCCGGACAACAGCAACTTCTGCTGCCTCATTACGAACCTGTGTGTGTGTGTGTGTGTGTATGGAAAGATTCGGAGGAGAACATTGCTAACATTATTTAGCTAGTGCAGTTAGCAAGAATGTCCTGATGTGTATCAGACAGGGTGAAGTTGACACATTATTAAACAATATACCTGTACCACTATTGTACCGTACCATTACAGAAAGACTTTCACTACAAATGGTAGCTCACGGTCTGGCAACTGCCCTGCCCACCTTCTCAATCTCTGTCTTATGCTCTTGCTCCCACTGATGTTTGGTCTTTGCCAATTGAAGTTCCGCCTCCCTCTGCCACGCCCCTAAGGCCTGCTCCACACTGGCCTTACTCTCCTCCAACAGTCGCTGCTGCCACGCCCCCCTGGCTGCCTCCACTGCCGCCCTCACTGCCTCCTCCTGTTGCTCCACCCACTTCCCTCTGGCAGTACCCACGGCCTTGGCCACTGCTTCTTCTTGCTGGGCCAGGCACTGGCTCCTGACCTGGAGGAGGAGGGGGTGGAGCCAGCCAATGCATAAAACAAAACTGATTGACGCTCGTTTCTGCAACTGGGGAATTCTCTTGCTAGATGTAGTATGTTCCCAAGCTAGCGTATTACTGTGCACAGACATACCTCCTCCAGGGCAGCAGCTGTGGTAGCCTTCTTCTCCTCCCACTCCTTCATCACACCCTCACTCGGCACACCCTCACTCTTCCCCTCCAGTTGCCGGCACAACTCATCCTTCTCCCTACACACCTTCACATACTGCTCCTGTACACCTGCAAGCTCCACCCTGCAAGGATCACATGACCAGCATGTGACATGCAGATTATTGATTGCATTACACAGCACTGGACTGAAGTACATGTATATCAACACTACAAGCCGACCTGCTCTGACACCCTCTCCTTACCTGATTTGGCTGAGCTGTCTTGCATGTTCGTGCTTCGCTCTCTCCCTCTCGTCTGTCGCTGCCTCCCTCAGCCTCTGTGCTGCATCCTCGTGCAGCTGCAAGCAGGCGGTGCGACACCTGCAGGGGGTCAACCTAGCCCCTTCACCCAGGTTCTCTTGGCTACACAGTGCTTGGTCAAATGCAAGCTAACTCATGTGACTACCAAGATATGAGACCCAGGTTCTCTTGGCTACACAGTGCTTGGTCAAATGCAAGCTAACTCATGTGACTACCAAGATATGAGACCCATTACCAGTTCCCCAGCAGCAAGACGTACTCCTGAGCTTACTTCTCAAGTGCGTCTCTCTTGTCCTTCTCTGCAAGAACCCTCCTCTCGACTTCCATCCGCCGGCCAGCCTCCAGTTGCAAGCTCAGCTGCTGGTTCTCAGCCACAAGCTCTGTCAGTTTGGCTGCCTGTGAGGACAGCTGGCCCTGCATGGCGGGAGGAAGCAGACTTGATCACGTGGAGTAGCAGCTGGATTGCCTGCCTCTCACCTCTGCCTGTTCCATCCTCTCCCTAGTCTCTCCCAACTCTCCCTCCGCTGTGCTCAGCTGAAACTGCAGGTCCTCTACACGAGCGGAGAGCTCCACGATCCTCCTCGTTAATGACTCTTCTCCCTGCTCCACTCCTTCCTCTAAAGTGCCAAAACATAACTGCTTGGCTAGCGGGTCCCCCTCAGCTGCTGATTTCGCAGGCTGAGCTCTAGCCGGCCGACTCTCCTCCTGAAGAGAGGGCAGTGCCTGCAGCTGGGACTGCAGCTGTGAAATTGTCTCATTCTGTGCATGGCAGGGGAAAACAACGTTATAAATAACACACATTTTGATTCTTTAAGAAACTGTTTTCGAGCCTTGACTCTTAATGAACACTGTCGGTATGTATGCCCCAGGGTCAGCCTACTTCGGTATTTTCCACTCCCCCCCCCCTCTCTCTCTCCCTCCCTTACCTGCTGCTCAATCTCAGCATGGGCAGCATCCAGCTCATGTTGTAGTGTGAGTGTGTGCTGCTGGTGCTGGTGTGAGGAGTGTGCCAGTGCCGAGGCATAGTTCTCCCGAACTCGAGTAAGGGCCTCAGTCTTAGTTAGCTCCGACACCTGCAACAGGATACCAGGTGACATAACAGGTTCAGATCACCAGACCCGGTATTCTAGGCTCAGATCACCAGACCCGGTATACTAGGCTCAGATCACCAGACCCGGTATTCTAGGCTCAGATCACCAGACCCGGTGTACTAGGCTCAGATCACCAGACCCGGTATTCTAGGCTCAGATCACCAGACCCGGTATACTAGGCTCAGATCACCAGACCCGGTATTCTAGGTTCAGATCACCAGACCCGGTATTCTAGGCTCAGATCACCAGACCCGGTATTCTAGGTTCAGATCACCAGACCCGGTATACTAGGCTCAGATCACCAGACCCGGTATTCTAGGCTCAGATCACCAGACCCGGTATTCTAGGCTCAGATCACCAGACCCGGTATTCTAGGTTCAGATCACCAGACCCGGTATACTAGGCTCAGATCACCAGACCCGGTATACTAGGCTCAGATCACCAGACCCGGTATTCTAGGTTCAGATCACCAGACCCGGTATTCTAGGCTCAGATCACCAGACCCGGTATACTAGGCTCAGATCACCAGACCCGGTATACTAGGCTCAGATCACCAGACCCGGTATACTAGGCTCAGATCACCAGACCCGGTATACTAGGCTCAGATCACCAGACCCGGTATACTAGGCTCAGATCACCAGACCCGGTATACTAGGCTCAGATCACCAGACCCGGTATACTAGGCTCAGATCACCAGACCCGGTATTCTAGGCTCAGATCACCAGACCCGGTATACTAGGCTCAGATCACCAGACCCGGTATACTAGGCTCAGATCACCAGACCCGGTATTCTAGGCTCAGATCACTAGACCCAGCATTCTAGGCTCAGATCACTAGACCCAGTATTCTAGGCTCAGATCAATAGACCCAGCATACTAGGCTCAGATCACTAGACCCAGCATACTAGGCTCAGATCACTAGACCTAGTATACTAGGCTCAGATCACTAGACCCAGTATTCTAGGCTCAGATCACCAGACCCAGTATTCTAGGCTCAAAATACTAGGCTAACATCAGCAGGAAACTAGGCTCGTATCACAAATTCCTCCCCAGTGAACTGACCTGGTTGGTGAGGCTCTCCACTGACGCCTCTGCCGCCTGCAGTCGGGACACCAGCTAGTGAGGGGGTGGAACACAGACACTAACAACTGCCCATTTCCTCCCTCCCTCCCTCCTTCCCCACCCCTCTTATATATCCCGCCCCTCCTGTACCTCTGGCTCCTTCCCCACCTCCCTCCTGTCCCTTATCTCCCTCCAGCGCTCCCTCCCCCAGCTTTGAATCCCTTCCCCACCTTTCTCATCTCCCTCCCTCACCTCCCTCTGGCTACCACCCCACCCCTCCTGTCCCTCACCTCCCTCTGGCTCCCTTCCAGGGCCTGGCTGTGGCTCTGCTCTGCCCCCAGCTGGCCCCTGAGGGCGGCCACCTCTCTGTCCAGGGTTTGCTGCAGCTCCTCAAGTCCTTCCACCTGCTGCAACAGCTGGTCCCGCTCCTCTTCCAGCAGCCCCTGAGGTGGCACACACAAGAGCACTCAGTCATAACTACATACAGTGTCTTGACTGAGAGTACTAGTGTCCTGGACAAGGAGAGAGTAATTCACAAGTAATGCCTTCAGAGTAGGCCACATCTGTCCTTTTTATTCAAGACACTAGTCCATAACTGTCTTGAATAAGGACATGAAGGACAGACATAACTACTAACTAGGACACGATAAGCAGTTGTATGGGGTCACAACAACTGCCTTGAATAAGAAGGACAGTGTATTGTGTCTGCAAAAAAGCACAATTATTTGTCTCAGCACCAGCTGAGCTGGAAGCCACACCCTTGAGCCCAGTCAGCCCTAGCACGGTGGCTGAGCTGGAAGCCACACCCTTGAGCCCAGTCAGCCCTAGCACGGTGGCTGAGCTGGAAGCCACACCCTTGAGCCCAGTCAGCCCTAGCACGGTGGCTGAGCTGGAAGCCACACCCTTGAGCCCAGTCAGCCCTAGCACGGTGGCTGAGCTGGAAGCCACACCCTTGAGCCCAGTCAGCCCTAGCACTGTGGCTGAGCTGGAAGCCACACCCTTGAGCCCAGTCAGCCCTAGCACCGTGGACGTGGCTGAGCTGGAAGCCACACCTTTGAGCCCAGTCAGCCCTAGCTATGCAGTGAAGCCAACCTTCTCGTGTCTGAGGATGCGGACATGTCTCTCTCCCTCCTCTGCCTGGGCCGACACCTGCTGACTCAGCATCTCGATCCTCCGTCCACGTGCATGATAGAGCACCTCCAGCTGTTGTGCACTGTACTCTGGGGTGGGTGGCTGGGGGGGGGGGGAGGGGGCATATCAGTGTCTGCTTAAAGTGGGGGAGGAGTAGTGTAGTCATAAAGAGAGGGGAGGTCCTAGCCCCAACTATAGTCAGAAGCAAGCATCTACCTAGCAAACGAACCCACCTTGGACGGCTCTCTTCCAATACCACAGCTGTTATAGGCCTGGCTGGTGCCACTGAACACATCCACCCGTCCTCGTCGTCCACCACCACGGCCCCCCTTACCAGTGCCATGGTCACCCTCCCCAGCACAGTCTCCACCACCAGCACTATGGGTCAGGCCCTCAGCTGATCCACAGCCCACTGCACACAAAGGGGAAGATGGAAGAAGCTTCAGATGTGATCCAGTGACAAGGAGATGAGAGCCACCAAGCCAGCTGCTCTATTGCCCCTCCGCTAAAACACGTCATCAGAAGGTGTGGCACACGTGATGTCTTCAACCTCCTCTGGATGGCATGCAGCCCCACATGCTTTAATCTTTAGTGATGGCTGTGGTCTCCGCCAGCCTCCACTAGCTCTGGTCTCTACTTGAGTCCTTATGCACTAGTGTCTAGCTCATACTGTATATGTACCTGCGCTGCTGGGAGGGGGTTGTAGGTGCCCCCCTCCCCGGGGTTGGCCCCCCATTGTCCCCTGGGGGCTGGTGTGTGTGTAGTAGTTCCAGACTTCAGGCCGGGGCAGCACTCCAGGACTACCCTCCAGTGGGAAAATCACATGACTATCACATGAGTCGGTAGAAACACCTTCCTCTGGTCGGACTGTGTGCGTGTATGCACTAGTATTGTCTGCTGTGGCCTCAACCTGGAGGGGCCATCACAAAGCACGTGTAGGGATTCATGCACAATTTCATGACAGGGGTGGGAAACTAGAGAATGTTTGCATTCTCCAAGGTTCATTCTGCGGCCAGTTGGGAAAAAATGTTCACTTAAATAATACTACTTGCTTACCTTAACGGGTGTGATGGAGTGCTGGTACGGAGGTGTGGAGGTGTCAGAGTGCTGGTGTGGGGGTGTGGAGGGGTTGGAGTGCCGACGTGGGGGGGTGGGGGTCAGGCAGAGGCTGGTGGCAGTGGAGATACTGTCCTCCAGTAGATCATCTTGTAGCTGCTCACTCAACAGCTGGTGCAGCTAGAGGCAATGGGCAAATACCATTCAACATCACAAAATAAGGTACATGTACATAGTAATTAGAGGGCCGGGTCAATGTGCATTTAAGACCAACCTCCTCTCTTCTTTGAAGTTCATCTTCGTCTTCCGAAACCTACTAGGCAAGAATCCAAGAATGTCTCAATCTTTATGTACAGTCGACTGTACACCGTGAGTGTTATGGCTCTCTTATGCAAACCTCGCCAGAATCCACGCTGAACACCATAGAGGTTTCTTCCATTGCTGGTTGTCCGTTATATCTGCAGTAGCTGAACCTAATACCGCGCTCTCCACCGTCACATTCCCGCTCTTTTTTTTGTGCCGGTGTCGTGTGCATTAAATGAAGTAGGTGCGGTATTAATAATAAATTTATATATGTGCAGGGGGCCTGCAATAAATAATCTATACCATACATAAAAGACTGCTGATGCTAGGAAGAGTGATAGCCAGTCCAGGCTTGAGAAGGAGTGAGATGAACTCTGCGGCTCCTGTACATGATACTGACTATTCCCTTGTAGGCAGTGCGGGGGACTCCACCCTGCATGGGGGGGGGGGGGGGGGAGGGAGGACAGTCACATGATACCCATTTTCTGTTTCCGTGGGGACATTCAAATTCAGTGATGTGAATAGGCACATGCAGAGTCACTCACTCGAAGGTCAGACATGATCTTGAGCTGTTTGGCCGTCTTCTCAAAGTCCTTGTTAGAGGAGTAGTGCAGCTGAACCTCTGTCAGTTCCGCCTGTCGGCCAGACTGCACATCTTGTACGCTCATGACTGGGAGAGCCCGCACTCGAGAAACAAAATCCCTCTCATAAGTGTCCTGTTACATGGGAATGAGAAAAAGTAGCATACAACATACACCTCTTTATTAAGAAGCACTCCAGCGATTCTTTCAGATGGGAGGGTGTGTGTGTGGGGGGGGGGGGGGGGGAGAACCATGTCCTCCAGGTAGCCTCATTCCTAGGCTCTGTCAGGAAGAGAGTGCTTCTCTCCCGCAAGAGCCTGGGAACAAGCCTAGCTCCTAGATCTGATATTAATCTGGGGGATGAGGCTCCAGCCCCTGTGAGACCTGACCTGTACGAGGTAGCTGAGGTTTCTCTTGGAGAAGTCCACATGGTCAGAGTTCAGCACGATGTACTGCAAGTGCTGCTTGTAGTACTGCCCACCGCTCACCCCATCTAGCCCAAACGTCTTGGTCCGTGAGACCTCGGGACGGATACACGCCCTGGGGGGTGGAGCAGGGTCATACACACGCGAGGTCAATTTCAATAACTACTGGCTGTCTATCAATACTTGGTTGCTTAGCAGCATGTGGGACCCCCCTCTCTGATCTTTACCTCTGCCTATCATGTAAGCTACAGTCCTTGGACTGAGCTTTTAATGTACACTGTCTCTATGTTGGTAATTTCTGCATTTTTTGTTCTCCATGTGTACACTGGTGGTACCAACCTGTCCTTTCTGGTCTGAGTCTCTCTCATCCAGTCATCCCAGAAACTAGCGGTGGAGAGAGGAAGACTGTTACATCCTGCCCTCCTCCCCCACGCAGCCAGAGCCTACCTCTCTGGCCACTTGGGCCTTAGCTCATCCCAGAGCAGCTTCGTCATCATCCAGCCCAGCCCGGGGAAAAAGTCTGTCCGGTAGAGCAGGTCTGGGCAAAAGGCAGGGCAGGGATAGGACAGGTAAGTGATCATGTACAATGCTACCCCTCAGTCCACAGCTGTGTGTGGCCAGGGTTACACTCCAGTGTGCAAGGACTGTGTGGCCAGGGTTACACTGCAGTGTGCAAGGACTGTGTGGCCAGGGTTACACTGCAGTGTGCAAGGACTGTGTGGCCAGGGTTACACTGCAGTGTGCAAGGACTGTGTGGCCAGGGTTACACTCCAGTGTGCAAGGACTGTGTGGCCAGGGTTACACTGCAGTGTGCAAGGACTGTGTGGCCAGGGTTACACTGCAGTGTGCAAGGACTTGGCCAGGGTTACACTGCAGTGTGCTAGTGTCACTACCCACCATTTCTCTGTTTGTTGATGAAGCCATCTTTCCCATTGTCGTTCCAGGCAGAGATACACCACACACTGGGGTCAGAGTCCAGGAGGAAGCGAAGGGATGAGAAATAGGAGTAGAAGTCAGGGGAGAGCTCCAAGTCATCTATGGCAAGGGAGAATGGGGTGGCTGGTAAAATTATGGAGCCTAGTAGAGATTGAACCCAGGGTACCAGTGAAGCCCCTAGCAATTTGTCTTGAAAAGACAACCAAATATGTACTTACAGTGCTTATAGACTAGAACTGCATGATTATAGGAGCTTCACAGCATCGTTCCCACTTACCCTCCACGATAATGGCGTACTGGTAGTCCATCTGGTCAAACACCTGCCCCAGGGCCCACCTGTAGTGACGGGAGATCTTGTAGTACCCCTTCAGGGCCTTCGTGTTCTTCATCCCCTTCTTGTTGGCTGGTAGGCGGGGCTCCGTCAGGTTTGGTTGCTAGGGGAAGTAAAGACTGATTCACATTGGATTACTCTCAGTCGAAACTGATATAAAACTTTAATTGCATCATTTCAAGTGGACTTTGCCACTCTTCTGTAGCCGCCCTCAGTTGAACAGGCATTTCAGGAAGAAAAGCCAAAAGGGGAGTGGCAAGGTCCACTTGAAGCACTGCAATTAAAGTAATCATGAGTAGTTCGATATCAGCAATCGACTATATACTAGATAGCTAGATTGGCTTTGCCTCACTCTTCAAGTTATGCAAGGAAGGAACTATACGAAGATAGGCATATATACCTTAAGGTGAGTGAGACGGCTTCCATATTTGTCAATGGCTTGTGCAGTAGGCACATGACCACAGTCCTGGCTGACTACGATGGGGAAAAGTCCAGCAGACGGCCGGTATCTGTGAGGACAACGGGAGGGAAGGGGTCAACACCCGTAGGGAGGCTGCATAACAATTGGCCCATTCAAAGTGATATAAGGCCCCAGACTCGAGACTGACCTAAAGATGGAGTCCAGGGTTTTGATCACGTTGCTGGGCCTGTTGCAGGCCATGACCAGCACTGCCAGTGATGGCTCCAGAGTGGCCAGCCGGCGGGTAGTGTGGGGATTGGGTTTGGTGGGTTGCTCTCCTGCAGGTTGCTGCTGTACCGCAGGCTGCTGCTGGGGGGGACGGCTGCAGTTGCCATGCTTCATGCAAAGGCTCAGTTCATCAACTGTGTCTGGAGGGAGAAGGAAACGTAAGCTCCACTTCCACCACCACCATACGTACACGGGAAAGTTAGGGAGTAGCTACTTCCTTGGGACAAGTCTCACAGTTGAGTGGTACCAAGAGCGCATAACAAACTTTTCTCGCCCCAAGGGCGTAAGAGCGTTTAACTTCCATATAGGCCTGTAGTCCCAGGCTGAATTCACAAGAGCTACCCAAAATAGAACACCTGCTACTTTGGTGGTTGGTGATCATAACTGAAGCTCTCAGCAGTAGGTCACTTACATGACTGTAGTTATTTTAACATTTTGGTCTGAATAGGCTCAGTGCCAACCTCAAGTTTGCATATAATACTCCTGCCTGGTTTGAAGGCTTCAGTAGATCACTCTACTCCCTTGGGAGGTGGAGAAAGCTGTTCATGCGCTCTTGGTGGTACCCTAAATACTTATGCGAGTAGCAAATAGGCATACAGCTTCTCAAGTACATAAGGCCCTCCAACCCTGACCTCTGACCCTCCGAATCTCGCCATATATGGTGTTGAGTTGCCGCAGGTTTCTGGAGTCCAGGTTGTCAATCCTGAAGGAGATCTCTCCAGTGAACTTCTCTTCCTCTCCTGCAAACCAGGTCTACAGGGAGGGATCATGTGACTGTCATGCTTCGCAACATAACAATTATACATGAATTAATGATCAGACCTTCATGACCTTTACACATGCTGGCCCTCAAAATATGCTTAGGTATTGAAAAACATGACCTGCTCAGTAATACCGCATAAATAGTAGAGTACTATACATCTACTGTGCTCAGACAAACTGTGAGTCTGGCCCGCGAAACTACCTTGCCGCCACTGCAGACCTCTTTTACCTTAATTACTGTACCTCACTTTTGCTAAGCTGCACATTAATAATATACTGAAATGACACAACTGAAGTGCTATTTGTTGGCACATGAACGCGACTAACCTGGTGGGCATTAAATAGAAAGTGGCGCGACATAAACAGAAAAAAGAACGTCCAGATAATAATAAAGGCACACAACGTGTAGGGAGATACCAGACGCATCGTACACCCGCCACTATCATAATATTCTCAGTATCATCGCTAGCGACAGTGACATTAACACCTGCTCTTTAATAAGAACTCGGTCCCAAACGACGTCATGAAATAATAACCGCACATGATATCGAAGTAGCTCTTTAATAAGAACTCGGCCACGTCTGCGATGAATATCATTAGTTTTGAGAGCAGATTAGCCAGACTCTCTCACTTTTCCGTCGAGAGTCTGGCCACGCGAGACTACAGATTAGCTTGCATTTCATGTCTTACATGTATAGGAGGCATGGTAAATTTTGAGTAGATATGACCTCACAAACACCTTATATTGGAAGATTTGGTCACGGTACAATTCTTCATTTGATGCTGTGAAAGTTAACAATAATAGATTTCAATTCCATGGCCATGTATCACAGAGATAAAAAATAAATATATTTGTACAAGCAACTGTACACATTGTGCTACCATTCTAGTCGGTAAGTGTGAATGTCCATAGGTTCCAGATGGGTAGTCAGGCCAGTATCCTGTGCCAAGGCCTCCCTCTCCTCCATCAGGGTCAGCGAGGTCAATACTGCCTCTGATAGAGCCACTCTAGGGAAGAGTTTTGCCAGCTGCACCTACAGACAGACACACACACAATGTCATACCTCAGCTCTCACAAAGTTGTAATCCCCAGGGAAGAGTTGCATCAAATTGAGATAAATTTGGAGGCCTCGGTACAAGGCTAACTAATTAACAGCGTACATGCAAGTTAAGGCTGAGGCCATCTCAGTTGTAGAGGCTGAGCTGTTGTCTGACTTACCTTGCCAGCACTGAGTTCACACTGGAGAGGAGCTATATTGAAGGCACAGTCAAAGGCTCTGCGATGGAGGATGAGTGCCCCTTGGGAAGGAGAGGGCTGGGAGCCCAAACTACGGAGGTTCACCTGGAAGGAACAGAGCAGTAAACACGTTAGGCCAGAGGTCTGAAGTCAAGGAGTGAACCAGGGAGGATAACTTCATATCTCTGCTACAATGTACCTGGTGATTATACTTACAGACTGGAGTTACAGTCTACTGCAATGACCATGCAGTCATAGCATTCTACTCTACCTACAAATCCACGGTAGACCAGTCTTGCTGTTGTCGCAGGAGATGAGGTTTTGTGCCTACTAACGCTTACCCCATGGTACAACATTGGTATAATTCATTTTTACCATGTAACAGTTCAGCAGGTGAGGCTCACCAGGTGCAGGTCACAGGGGAAGGGTGTATGGAGGAGGGAGGGCGACGGTGCTAGCTGTTGTGTCGGAGTGTGAGGGTGTGCTATGAGTGCCTGCATGGGGTGCAGGAGCTCATCCAGTGAGTGATGTGCCATGAGTGAGGGGTAGACTAGTGCTGCTGTGGGCTGTGGAAGAGTGAAGTGATGTGAGGGAGGTGCAATATCACCTTCCAGTTACATGTAGCACTCACATTGGCGTTGCTGAATCTACGCTCTATGAGTAGCTTAAAGGTTTCCATGGTAACTTTATTGTCCTTCACTCCTTGGCCCATCCCTCGAAAGTCATCCTGCATCAGCCGCCGATCAAGTACCACCTCCAGCCACCCTACAGATAGGGAAAGAACTGAGCATGGAGTTGCAGACTTGGAAGTCCTTCTCCCCCCCTCCCCCCACCCCAACAGTCTGGTGCATTACCTACATGTAGCTGCTTATTTCCAGGCTCCACTCTGACTATAAAAAGCTTGGGTGGAGGTCTGGGAACAAGACTGGAGACCCATAGCACATCAGCATTGTACTGGTCACCAAAGCAAGCTATGTGCAGGGGCTTCTAACAGGACATTAATGCTAACAATAGCATTCTCACTTCTACAACCCCTACACTGCAGCTCACCACCTTGCTGCTAACATTAGCATTCTCACTTCCACAACCCCTACACTGCAGCTCACCCACCTTGCTTGAGAGAGGCAACCCCAAGCGGCTGCTGACTCAGCAGTGACAGGCGGGTGCTGCTGTCCTGGAGCATGGCTGAGGTCGCCATGGGGTAGAAGTTGCCCTGCAGTGGTAACTTGTCCACTGTCCTCCGTCGGGCCAGCTGTAGACCATTTAAGTCTGTGTAGAATACCCCATCAGGATTGGCAATGGAGGTGCGCAGCCTCATGGCCAGCTCCTGGAGAGACAAGACAGAGGCAGGACCGAGTATACCTGATGCCCTCAAAAGAGACACTGTGCATCTACATTAAACAAGCTATCACACTGCATACTTGGTTCTGCTCGCAGCGGTATGGAGTGGGTGTGGCTTGCCTTGTTGGACTCCTTCCTGATGTCCACAGTGTTGGTGATGGAGAGGGCATGTCCGTCTAGCCCCGGGGAGGTGAGTAGGCGAACAGTGTGGGTCACCAGGTTCAGGGTAGAGCGCACCTCTTGCAGCTGAGGGGGGACAGAGTATATAGCCACTAGAAAATCTTGCTGACAGCCCTGTCCATAAAACAAAAAAGATTACACACTAGCAATGGAAGTACTTCCAAATTTCACTGTCCATATCATTAATACGTGTGCAAAAAGTACTGCCTCAAAGAGACTTCACCGGATCTTGTAGTGGAAAAACGTAATTGACACAGCAAACACTATTAGAGTAAGATGCAAAGTCGTTCAAATCCAGACCTCCAATATCAGACTAGGAAGTGTGGTTGTGAGGTACATGGAAATACGTAGCATACATATATGTACATGTAGCTCTCATCCAAACACGACACTAGATGGAGTGATAACAGCTTCTATCCCTCACCAGCGGTCCTACGGTGATGACAACGGGGGGATTCCCCCACGACCGTCCCAGGACACTCTTGGCCTCGCCGTCTGGAAGGAACAGGTAGGCTCCGCTCTTCTCCTTGCCAGCGCGGGTGCCGTAGGCTACAAAGTCCACCTCCAGCTCCACCTCTCTGGTGCCAGCCACCACAGAGTGGAGGAGGCCATTGCTGCCAGAGAACTTCACCTCAAGCTGGGACGAGCGGAGGACAAAGTCACTGGATGAATATTTCTCTGTCTTGAAGACATCACTAATGGAAAAGAGAAGATTCGAGGAAGGTGTTTATCAACTCTAGGTGTCATCTACTATGCCAAACTTATGAGGTAAACATACCGACATGAGCAGCCACTCCCTCACCTTCTTGGAGGACCCTGGTTGATGAACTGTAGTGTGGCCATGATGGTACCCTCGTTCCCTGGCAACAGGTGGTAGTGGGCAAGGCCAAGGGCAGGCACAGAGGCAGTGAACACCAGTTCAAACTCTTGGCGGGACAGGGTGCCACTGTCGTCAAAGACAGGACAGACCTGGCTGGCCACAGTGGAGTTGAGGTGGTCTCTAACCTGGGAGAGCAAGATACAAACGTGTGTACCGTAGCTACAAGTGTAGTGTTCGAGGTGGATAGCCAGGGTCGATCTTTACCCATCAACAATCGACCTGTGTAGGCTTGTACATTTAACTTGTTACTTGCCATTTCTACTGCATATGAAGGGCCTTGTTGGGAAATAGTTGCCAAGACTAGTAATGCAGACATTTCATTTGCAGTAATTTTATGTATTTTTTAAACACTTTATGACTGGAATATTATGTGTGTGTCACTCAAAGCTATGTAACTGCTATAAATAGTACCCATGCTCCACAGTGTTCTTTGCCATGTTCTGACACTGTCACAGGTGCAACACACGCTGGACATTGGAGGCTGGAAAATAGGCTACACAGGATATCGGCCATAGCCTCCGACTGTTTTGCTGACTTTACCCTCCAAGACAGCTCGCATGAGCACTATAGCCTACTCACTTGGCATGGCTGACTAGAATCAGTTCAGTCACAGCGGCTACATGTATACTCACGTGACTAGCCATTCACCTCAGATACTAAGTGCCCCAGCTCCTCCGATAGTCACATGACTAGCCATTCACTACCTCCTCCGATGTATGACATACCATGACATTGGGTGTGTCCACCCTTAAGGAGACCAGCTGCACCCTCAGCTGTGGGAGGGAGTTGTAGAGTACCACCGTCTGGGAAGCACTGGTCACGCCCACCACAGCTCTCCGAGGGAGGGCATCAGAGGAGGGATGTGTTTGTTCCTGCGAGAGGCAGGGGTCACTTTGGCAGAAGCCAGTCAGGAAGAGAGCAGCAGTGACTCACCAGGTCATAGTACAGCTTGTCCTGCTGCCCGCCTGATAGCAGGGCCTGAACTGAGAACGTCATCACCTTCTGTGAGCGTGTGATGGCCTCCGTTATCCTGGAGGGTGGAGGGAGGAGAGTGGAGGGAGGGACAGGGAGAGGGGAAAGGGGAGCAGGCTCCTCAGGGCAAGGCTCTATGACTACCTTAACTCCACGTCTACATGCAGTATTACTAACTATAGCAAGGGCTTTACTGTTGGCAGTCAGCTCACTAGAACATCAAAGCAATTTCTCATCACTATGCATGTTATACTACTGCTCGGATACCGAAGCAGCAATGCAGTCATACCTGTTAGCATAGTCCACAACTACAGGGTCCTTGGCCGTGCCTGTGATGCCATCGTGGTGCTGGAAGAGCCCCAGGTTTTGCCGAGCGTGTTTCAGCTGGTCCGGCAGATCCTGGTGCAACTCCAGGCCTCGTGCTCTGGCCAGGCTGAAGAGGATCTCAGCAGCCCTGCAGAAGTCATGGCCACCAGAGACCGAGGCTCAGCAGCTGGAGCTGACATGTGGTGTAAGAGCCCCTTGGGGGCTACTAGCTCACCTGAGGTTGGTCTCCAGCACTCGGTTGAGGTTCTTGTAGAAAGGTCTGGAGGTAAAGTAGCCGCTCCAGAAGTGGTCATCCCTGGGGAGAGAGGGTCATGAATGCCAGGTGATCGGCTACATCGAGGTAGCCACCCTCACCTGTCAGAGTAGGTATAGAAGTTTCCACTGAGGGAGGGGTACCCAGTTGGCACTGGCCCCTCCCCCGGCCCTGCCTTTTGACGTACAGCAGAAAAATAGTCCGATAAAGTTCCAAACTGGACCTGAGGGACAGTAGCAACTCACTAAATGCTGACAGTTTAGGTTTCCCAGCCTGTAGATGTGAGCAGCTCTTTCAGCCGTACAAGACATAACGTATATTTCCCAGACAGAACAACAAAAAACATGGGAAGTCACTTACGCTTGCATACCATACACTTAGAAAGTAGTGTGAAAATCACCTGATGCCTTCTTTGGCATGCAGCTAGCTGGTCCTGCATCTATCCATTTACTGGCACTTGCATGCACACTAATTACTGTGTATGCACCCAGGCCAATTAAGCTAGACAATGAAGTACCCATAATAATCCTGCTCATGGCTGACAACTGGAGGCACACCTATCAAAATTGTGAGTAGCACTTTGCTGTGCAGCTAAAGTGCAGTTAGGCTGATAACTGGACTGTCAGTGTTTCTTATAGTGTAGATGGCAGTGAAGACATGCTAATCGAAGGAGCCCCGTCTGCCCGCCCCCTCACCATGACATTTGGTACCTAAACACTTGAATTGAGTACTACTACAAATCAATCTCGAGCGGCTCGACGTCGAGGTAAGTTGAATGATATTTACAAGGTCTATATAATTATATCTGAAATTTTAATGATACTAGTACAAATTTCACTCAGAAATGGCCTCAGAAGCGCTCTGACACTGTCTAAACTCAAATTTTTTTCTGGGGGAGCATGCCCCCAGACCCCCCTAGTGGGTGCGGCTTCGCCGCTACGCTGCCTTCGGCAGCGCTACTCAGTTTGCACCCCCTTTTCAAAATACCTGGCTACGCCACTGAGCTGGTCCTAAGATTATGCATCTATCCATTTACTGGCACTTGCATGCACACTAATTACTGTGTATGCACCCAGGCCAATTAAGCTAGTAATAGACATTCAGTTCATGAGAACAAGTAACCGTGCAACACCAGATAAGTGGATCTGCCTGCCCCCTCACCATGACATTTGGTACCTTGTACAAGGTAGGGCACTGGTCAGCCAGTATCTCGGGGAGGAGGGACATCAGTAGCCTCTAGGGGACCTTGGGGTAGAGACATTCAAGTTCAGGAGAACAGTAGCCGTCACCAGGACAAAGCGGATATTCTGAATTTCTGACCTGGAGGCTACGTTGCCGTCGGTGATGGCGACAGGACGGATCTTCCATGGACAAGACACCTTGTTCCCTGCCAGGCGCTTGAAGTCAAACTGGCAGCACACCTGCAGGAAAGGAGAAAGGAACGTGTAAAGGGGGCACTACTTGGAGCCACAGTGTCTGGCAGCACACCTTGGGGTCGGGTCCACAGGTGTGTGGAATGTCATAGCTGTAGAATGGCATGACGTGGCAGAGGATATCTGTACTGGAGCCTTGGTCTGTGAAGGGGAGGAGGGACCAGTAGCCTTAGGGGAGGGGAGAGCCTCAGGAGACAGTAGCCTCACCAGGACAAAGCACTTTGCCCCCCCAGCTGTTTCTGCTACTGAGGGAGGTACTCACCCCAGAGCTGTCTCTGCTACTGATGGAGGCACTCACCCCAGAGCTGTCGCCAGCCAAACTCCAGTTGTTTGTTCTGTGCCAGGTACTTCTTGAAGGAGTAGTGCACGCGCTGAATGAGCATGGCATCCAGCCCCATGCCTCGCAGGAGGAAGGCCATGGTAGGGGTGTAGCCGAAAGGGTCAATGGCCCAGCCTGCCTTCGGTACCACACCTGTCGAGGGTGATGGGAGACTACCATAACATAAGAATAAGAAGGACCTATAACCACCTATAACCATCTACTAGTAAGATGCTTGTCGTGCCTGATCGAGCGTAATGCGTCCACTCAAATGAATGATAGACTAAAACCTTACCCATGCAAGTGATGATGTACTTATCTTTGTTTATAATCTGGGATGTGACTGGGGGGCTGCTTGGTTTGGGGCCGCTTTTACGTTTGTAATCTTTTACAAGCTTTTTAACTATTTTAACATTTTGATGGAGGCCCTGCTGGCTTTGGCGAGACCTTACGGCAGAGGACAGAGGAACAGAGGAACTTTCCTCCTGGAGGTTTTTAACAGAGGGAAGACCTATTTGGTCCCCTCTATTTTAACCATTTTTAAACAACTTTTTAATTAACCTTCAATTTTTTAACTTTATGTGGTCACGGACTGGGTGGCTTTCTGGTTCTTTCCTGGTCCTGGGTTCTCTTTGTTGCAGTCAGAGCTCTTTGCTCTTTTCTACTTCATTTTTTGTGTTGCTATGTGCCTAATTAGACCAGTAAGTATGTACGTATTTAGGTTAAGTGAATGTGTTAGTATTTAGGGTATGTGGTAGTATATGTTAAGGGTTAAGGGGGTTGAATAATTAGTATGGGTGGATTTGTTTAGTGTTTAGGCCTAAAGCTTAGTGAGTGCATTTGACATAACAGTTAAGATACCTTTAGTTTTCATGGTTGTAGACGTGAGGAAATTATGCCAGCATAATTTTGAGCAGAATAGGTACAAGATTGCATAAGGAGTTGAAGGGGTCGAAACCATAGTGGACTAATCCAAAATCCAAAATCAAATACTAGACCATAAAGCATACGGTTTATAGTATCTCTGATATTTTACAGGCGTATAACTCATGTGCAAGCTCTAATGAAAATGAGCAGAGTGCTGGATGATGAGCAGGATTGCCACACCACTGCAGTAGCTTTGTAACTGTGTCATGGGCTTTTAGTACTGTGGGTGACTGAATGATGAATCCACTTTCCACCCTGCACAGTCTGTACTGCTATTGTCAACAGTTCACAGAGATGTACATGCATAGAACAATCATTTGCAAGGCCACGAGGCTGTTTATGTTTACCGGGCTAGCCCCACCCCTGCAAGGCGTTCGGCTAGTCCGGTAGCTAGGTTCATAGCGCTATTTGTAGCTACCTCACCTTTATCCCCAGTGCTTGTACTATAGCGGGACGATCTAGCCATCCTGAATTGCACGGTGCAGTTGTGCGCTCATTCTAGGAACAATTCACATCTAACGCTCGCCCCAATAACCACCCATAATCATCTGTAACCATTTATAACCACCCATAACCATATAACAATGTATAACCCAGTATAATCCCTCACAATCAAGTATACCCAAAAAATAACCATGTATAACCCCCTGTAACCACCGATAACCACCATACATAACATAACCCTCCATAATTATCTTATAACCATCTGAACCTGTTATAACAAAATTCTTACCATCCCTATTTTGAGCCTGGTCTAAGAAGGACATGCCACTTGCAAGCGTACAGTGAAAGTCTTCCAGGATGCTAGCAAGTGGAGATTGGTACATTCCTCTGCTGGAAAGCTAACTGGGTGGACCTCTGGCTACAAACCATGTCTAGTAGCTAGATTTGGACTCCAACCATGACTGGTTCAATTACAATACTCAACCTGGCTTTCAAATTGTCAATTTTCTATGTGAAGAGCTGACCGAAGGTGAAGCGCTCTTCCAAACAGCTGACCTGGTAGGTTCTCCTGCATCCAGAGGTGGCCCTCCAGTAGCTGGTCTAACATGGCAAAGTAGTGAGTGCTGGCCTCATCATTCATCACCCAGCCCCCCGTCACAATCTCCAACTGCCCTCCCTCCACTAGCCTGCGGGAAACAACATATTATCATTGCAAAGAGACAGGGCACCAAAAAACTGTACTAAGAGATTATACAAATTAGCTAATGCAAGGAGATGTCCAAAGTAACCCAATAGTTTAAAGCTGGCAATCAGTATCTATCAAGCAAATCGTGTCTGTAGACTAGGAATGAGACCCACCTCCGAAACTGCTGTTTCCTGCCTGCATTCTGTTCCTGCCACCAGAGGTCAAGGTAGGAAATCTCGGCCCAGATGAATTTACGGTGAGGGTTCTCAGTGAGTGTGTCAGTCATGAGGTTGAGGATGTTGCGGGTCTGTCTACGGTAGTAGTCCTCAAATGTCCGCAACCAGCCTGCAAGGGACACAAGACAGTGGCAATGAAGCTAGAGGTTGGTATGAGTTCGATGCCAGGTTGTACAGGGACTTACGTACACGTATACGCCAAAGGACCAAAGACGAAGGATGGCATGAGTAGGAGGGCAGAACAACTGTATACCTTACTACCTCAGTAGGAGGGCAGAACAACTGTATACCTTACTACCTCAGTAGGAGGGCAGAACAACTGTATACCTTACTACCTCAGTAGGAGGGCAGAACAACTGTATACCTTACTACCTCAGTACATGTCTTACTACCATTCACAACGATAACATTCAACTACCACATGGCTGCACCCCCCTGGTTTACCTGGGTCATTGTGTGAGTGTGGTACCAGGAACACCTGGAGGGGCTCTAGGGTCTCACGGGAATAGCTCAGCTCAAAGCCCTGCTTCCACACTCCTCCATCAGTGTTCTCAAAAGACAGAGAGTCAAAGACCTCCACCATCTGAGAGGACGGTAATCCATCAGTCAAATGATCCTCCATCTTCATGGCAACTACATGTATCTCCCCCCCCCCCCCCCCCCACCCTTCACTGGCCCAATAGTCTTGTGCCCAGATAGAGACGGAATACAAGTATCCTTCATGCACTGGATGCTAGTGTATTTAACTGCAGAGGAGGGAGCACTGTCTGCAAACTGAGGGGCACTCACATGTACATCCACAGCAACCGCTGGCTGGGCAGCTGAGAAGAGACACTCTTCACTGGTGTTGGGTAAGACATGGATGGTTGAGGGTGGCCTGCTACTGCTCTCAGACTGGACTGGGAATGTCTCTGAGTCTCCCTCCGAGTGGGAGGCTTTCTGGCCGGTGATGATCGGAGGAGCCTGAGCCGTAGTGTTGATGTAAAGGGGTAGGGTTTTGTTACCGCGGTCCCTCTGTTCTCTAGAAGGCAGGGTGGGCTGAAGGCCAAGAGATAACAGTACTTTCATACCAGCTACTATCTACATGCACTGGGCTATCCCACTTAATTGATAGAGCGGTTTCGTCACAAGTATGCCCATTATCATTTTGGTGCACAGGTGCATCACATGACACCCACTGGAGAACGGCCAGGCGTTTAAGAGCAATAATGGAAATGTCTATACCTCCTATCAACTTTATGGTTGCTGGTCTCTTGAATGAATAATCCCTTGTGTGATTGTTCGAGGCTCAAAGTGAAAGTGGTTGTGGCCTTTCTTCAAATACCACGACTCCGCACTGAGATAGGTGAGCAAGAGCTAGACCCCAGTATTAAACGCCTGTAATACACCAGGTACTACAATGTCTACCATCCACTGGAAACAGGCCTTTTGCATATTAAATCCACAACAAATCCACACACCCTATTGTCTAGCATCTCAGTCTACTACTGAAACTAGGCTACATGTATCTCACTTCCGCTGTGTATCACTGGACTGTTTGACAGTGCCCTAATTACTAGAGCCCAGCTTCCTACTACGTATAACACAATAGCAGGTGGTCACCAAAAATGGCCACCTGCTGTGGTGATGTCATTTTTCTGCCGTCACTGCATGCAACTGCTCTACAGAATTGCTAAGGCCAGGACAGGCAACAATATATAAAGGGGGAGGGGCAGGCTATCACCCCAATTTGGAGGGCGGGAACAAAGGAATTACTAAGGCAACAATATATAAAGGGGGAGGGGCGGGCTATCAACCGAGGGAACAAAGGGAATGTTGAAAATATGAAGCAATCCTCTAAACCTGGCATAATTCCAGGGGGAGTAAGGAGTTCATGCCGTAAATTTTCCCGTTCCAGCATAGACACTCCACACATGCCAAACAAATGCACTCACCACTACGATAGTCCTGGTACGCCCGCCGCCTGCCGCACCCTCCTCTTGCAGCATGTATATCACACCGCATACACCCAGCAAAAACAAACCTGCCGCTGATAGCGCAACGCCCTTTCGAAGAGCCATGCGCCGAAGCAGCATCCTGCCAAACGAGAACAGCACCATCCTGAGTCTCCTTTGCTGTAGTATTACCAAAATTAAAAGGCAGAGCTAGCTAGAGCTAGCACTATAGCTACAAGCCGAGCTTGTGGGCACGAGAATTAGAAACTACCGGTAATTCAAATTTTTTTGGTTTTACGATATTACGTATAATTATTTTGCATAAAGGAATTTACGGTACATCATATGATGCTCATCATTTAGAACACTGATCCGAGTCTTGCAAGATGATCAAAGCTATTCTGGTGTTCAACAACCAGGGCAAGTCTCGACTTGCCAAGTTCTACGCACACTATGTAAGTTAAAGTACCCGTAAACAGGGTGGGAGGGTCACAGCCCACCCTCTCCTTCCCTGCAGACAGAGGATGAACAGCAGGCTATAGTGAAGGAAGTTTTTCACATGGTATCCAAGAGGGACGATAGTGTCTGCAACTTTCTGGAGGGCCCAAGCAAGCTGGGGGGTGGAGACTTCCGACTGATCTACCGACATTATGCAACTCTGTACTTTGTCTTCTGTGTGGACACTGCTGAGAGTGAACTGGGCATTCTTGACCTCATCCAGGTGGGGATATCCCTGCCATTAACAAACTAACCATGGGATCTTCTTTTAATGGGAATGCTACCATAGATAGTACTATCTATGATGCTACACTCTAAACATCGGTATTGTAATTCCCAGTTATCCCAGATGTCTTAACTTCAAGTTTTGGTGATGGAGACACAAACGACATCATGACTATGTCCCTTTCACAGTAGCAAACAAAAGTGACAACTTCTGTTTGGTTATAGAAAGAAGAGTAGTTTGGTACTTATCTATTGGCTGTTGCTGTCCAGTAGTTAAAGGCTGGGCAGGCTTAAGGCACAGGTCTCCAGTCTTGCATAAACACAGCTGTTGCACTGTTGAGTTACTGTAACCCTCAGCCAGTGTTTGCTTTTGTGTGCAGGTGTTCGTGGAGACTCTGGACCGCTGCTTCGAGAATGTCTGTGAGCTCGACCTCATCTTCCATGTGGACCGTGTGCACAACATCCTCCAGGAGCTGTGCATGGGAGGCATGGTGCTGGAGACTAACATGTCCGAGATACTTACCCACGTGGATGCCCAAACCAAGCTCGAGAAGTCAGAGACAACAGCCACTGCTGCCATCAGGGTAAGTTGGAGGCATGGGTACAAGGCCACATGTACTGAGCTGCGTAAGTGGGAGCATAGATAGTAGAGCAGTGACCTTAGGGGGATTATGCATGCAACGTCTTTTATATAGAGTGAATGAGGTGTCCACTATCTCCTGGTCTGTCTTGGGTGCAGTGTAAGGTCTGGAAGCTTGAACTCCAGGGTTGCAAGTAGGGATGAAGCTCGCCAGTGGGTACAGCAGTTCATAACTTTGGATGGAGCTAGTTACATGGTCTCGCTGAGATGAATCTAGGGCGGGAAGGAGAAAGCTGTCGACGTCAGTGTTGTGTTGTTGGCCATTGATGTCGCACCATTTGAGCAACAAATTACACATAATGTCCTTGAGATCCATGCCTCCTTTCATTTGTCCTTTAGTTACCATTGCTATTCTCTAATCAATCCGGACGTGTGCGGGCTCTACGTGATTTAGAACACCCACGCTCGGGCACTACAGCCTGGGGCTCTTGGCATTCTAAATCACGTAGAGCCCTTGTACTCGTCATCTAACTATTATATAGATCAAGCCCCTGCCCTTATGCTTGGAGAAACCTAGCGTGCTAGCCCATCAGTCGTGCTCCCCCTACAGAACACGGTGTCTTCTGCCCCCAACAAGGCCATATCTGCTGTCAAAAACATGCAGAGCTCCTCCTCAAGCATCAAGCTTCCATCCAAATTGCCTTTCAAGTTCTAGTGCTGCTAGCCTAGAACAATACAATTTGTGTGTTTGTTTCGGAATGATTGTAAGTCTGTGAGTGTATATTTACTGTCATTATATGGACTGATTACTGGTACATCCTGTTTATGAGCATGCGTGGGCTGGGCATGAGACTATGATTGATAGTCTCATTCCCAGGCCAGGTTAACACACACCACTGGGAGTGGAGGCCCAGGCATACTATAACTGGATATCTTGACCATACAGACAGTTACACACACAAGCACTAGAGGTATATAATTATAGCTCTCAACCTGTTCTGATATATGCATGGAGGGGTACATGTCCAGACAGCTGTTCTACCCAGTCTGTCCCAGCTGGTGGGTGAACTGGTGATACATGGCTAAGTTAGCCTCCCCTACAGTGCAGTGGGCATGCTCCAGGGCCAGCAGGAAGTCTGCCACACATACCTCTCGGGGACACACCTAGGAAGGACTATGGTTTCTGAGACTCTCTGAAAGAAGAGCCAAAACTGTCATGAACAGTTCTTACCTGTTGAGGCAGCAGCTCACTGAGGCTCCGTCTGAGTGCCCCTGGCTCTGAGGTGGTACAGGGAGTGAACCCACCTCCCGATGTGGGTCTCCAGTAAGTTGCATCTTCCAGCTCCCTCACTGGCTGCAGGAGGGCGTCGGCCACCACCGTTGCGATGTCACTCCCTGAGAGCCCCTCTGTGCGGGTCACCAGCCCCTCCCAGTCCACCTCACTCAGCTCCACATGGCTGCCTCCCAAGTGGAGCTCCAACAGCCGACGCCTGGCCTGTCTGGGGTGGGGAGGGGGCAGGCAGAGGTGCCGCAGGGTCAGCGCCTGACCTTACAAGTGAAACTCTATAGTACTGTTTATTTATATGGAGGCTCACTCTTTTTCAACATACTTATTTTAAATGGCCTTATGGGAACCAATAGCACTGCACAGTGTCTATTGCCTTGACACCTCCGCAGCAGATAGAGGTCATGTAGGTCGGTAGAGGTCATGTAGGTCGGTAATAGCTCACCTGCAGGGCAGGGGAATAAAGATCCTCCTCTGGAAACGCCGGAGGAAGGCGGGGTCCAGCTCCCAGGGGCAGTTGGTGGCACACAGCAGGAACAATTTTCCGTTCTCAGTGCTGCTGTCTGCACCCTCCATCTAGTGAGAAAGACGATGGTAAGGCTGTGAGAGCATGTAGCCCGAGTCTATCCCCAGCAGTACCTGTCTAAGCAGCTCCGTCTTAACCCTGCGAGTGTGCTCCTCCTCCCGAGACGTCCGTTGCCGACACACACTGTCAATCTCATCAATGAAGATCACCTGAGTGGATAGCAAGGGGGTGTGGCAGGAGCTCCACATAAGTGTTGCTATCAGAGGTTCTCACTGAGTTCCCCTGGCTTCGCCGGGCGTGTTGGAACAGATCTCGAACAATCCTGAGCAGAGAGGACACAGACACAGCATGCCTGGGTGCAGCATGCCTGGGTGCAGCAAAGGTTCCAGGCAACTTACTTCTCACTTTCCCCGATCCAGCTGGAGATGAGGTCAGAGCTAGAGACACAGTAGAAGGTAGAGTCCACCTCTCCACTGACGGCTGCAGGGGGTGGGGCATGGCAGTGTGGCGCAATCCCTTCAGAGCAAGCTGTACAAAACACACCTTGGGCAAGCCTGGTTTTGCCTGGGGACGGGAAAAGGGAGTACGCAAAGTGTGAGCTCCACTGCTCTTCCAAGTACTACATCCTGTCAAGTACTACATCCTGTGTATTAAGCCTTGTTCCTAGGCTCTTCCCCCCAACACTCACAAAAAAAGGAATTATTATACACCTGCTGGATACAACCAATAACCTCTTGTGACTCAGCACAGGCTAGGGTCACCGTCACAGGCCATGGCTGGCCTCACCTGTGCCTGGGGGGCCATACAGCAGGATCCTCCGCCATGGCTGTCGGCCTCCTGTAAAGAGCTGCGGGTAGCGAAGTGGGAGGATGATGGCCTCGCGCAGGGCCTGCTTTGCTGCCTCCAATCCTGCAACACCATCAAACCACACTCCCGAGGATTGCAGGATCGTACTTTCAATGGCTTGCAGGCGCCTGCAGGAGAAATTAGAACCAGGTTTGTTACAGGAATTGCCGTCAACGATAGTTGATGACCATCATACCTCCTTGTTTGGTCGTCCTCCCCACCCTGGCTGCCTCCACTGCACACCTCTACCTTGCCTTTTAGGGGAAGTGAGGGATAGGTGCAATCACCAGTCGTCATCACACACTCACCCATCATTCCAATGGTGGGTGGAAGGCTGGCACACTCCAGCTCTCTCTTCTTGGCCACCAGCACCATGCGGTGATGGGCCAGGGTCAATAGCAGCTGTTCTAGTGCAGCCTACGGGGGGGGGGGGGGGGGGGGGGCAGGCCCGGCATGTGGTGAAAGGTTATTAATTATATAAGAGGCCAAGACATGATGTTAGCCCACCAGTCTGGTGGGGTGTGTCTCCTGGACCACCAGCTCCTTCACCGTTAGGCTGCAGTGCTCGCAGTTGGTGATGAGCATCTGCAGGTCCACGTTCTGAGTTTTGTGGCACTCCTCTGCTGCAGCCTCTAGCCTGCAGGGAGAGAGAAGCACACACTAGCAGCTGCTGCACGCCGCGGGGAAGCAGCCTAACGTACCACTGCACAGCTTCTGTACCGGAATGAAAGCAAGCCATATCATAATCAGAGATACGGTGGTCAGAAATTAATTGCAGCTGCAGAATATGGTTGTACCCTTACCTTGGTACTGGGCCAACATGTGGAGTCGCCTGCTGGCCCGTACCGCCATATTATTCGAGAGTCTGCGAGTCCTACAGCCGTACCCTCGTCACGGTACAAAACTAGCCAATTGAGCCGCTGTGAGGATGCTGAAAATTGTTTATGGGTTTTGCTTATGGGTTTTGCACACGCATAAATTATTTTGAGGCTGGCCCGCGAGACTATTTGCCTGGTACAAGGGCCTGCTGGTAGGACTCAGATGTGCAGAGTTTGTTCTCGATTGGCCCCCTAGAATTTATATTATACGTGTAGACAGGTGTACAACTCTCGTGCAAGTTCTGATGAAAGTGAGCGGATTGCTGGATGATTGCCACACCACTGTAGCAGCTTCGTAACTGTTTCATGGGCTTTCAGTGATGTGGGTGACTGGATGATGAATCCACTGTCCACCAGCACAGCCTGTACTGCTATTGTGAACAGTTCATTGAGATCTATATGTATAAAGTATACAATTTGCAGTTGTGCGCACATTCTTCACCGGGAACAATTCTATTTAACGCACGTCACCGTTATGGGTATATAAGGCTAAATTTTTCACACATCTGACGGGAAGTCAAGGTGGCGCGTTCGGTTACAGACTGGGGTCGGAACGTTGCCTCCCCAATAATCGGGTCGCGTGTTCGAGGCGCACGCGTACAATCTGATTCTTGGCTTTCTAAGCCTACAGCCAATACGTCGGTAACTTCCTTCGGGACTCCGAAACTAAAAGGATGACTGGGTACGTTACAAGGCCTCCTGTGATTCCCAGCCATCGCCTATCCAGCGCTCCGGGTGTCTGACACTCCAGGAGGGATGGGAGGCTCCCTGGGCTTTTTTTTCATTTTTTTTCAAGTTTCTTTTTTTCTCTTTTTTTCCCTCCAAGTTAAGTTGTTTTCTTTATAGAAATGCCTCAAAAATAATTTTAAAAATTTAATTTGAATTTTATAACATTTTTATAGATTTGCTATTGGCTGCTAGGCCTCCAACTTACATTGTAATTTGTTCTCTTTATAGAAATACCACAAATAGTCATCTATCCATCAGTACTAAGCCTGGGAAGAACTGTTTGACCGACCAGGAGCTATAGGCTTCTTTTTTCTTCTCTAAGTTTTTCAAGTCTGACAGGCTGATGGCTAACTGCAGTAGCTACCAACAGCCAAGTCATTAGGAAATGCACACTTGCAGTATAAGCGGTTCGATAAACTCATGATACGTTTATCCTTACATACACATGCAGTGACTGAATGGACATGCAGTTTAAGAAACAAAACCTCAAGAGATTGCTGTTTAAAGTGTCACACTCCAGAGGGGAAAGTGGCTGAATTGGCATATAAAATTTAACACAAGACTATTATAGTCTGCAATCTAGTTAGTGGATCGTTAGTGCTACAGTGCCTCCACATTTCAAGACATAAACGATTGAAATCACTATATGGCCATTCTATAATTAATGCAGCAGAAATTAAAAACAAATTGTTTACACAGAAAATTACAAACTGCTACAATCTTGTTAATTGACATGTATATATGGTGTCACATAATTATCCACACATCACTGTGCTTGTGGCTCCACCCCTACTTTATCTTGCTGCTGTGGCCCTGCCCCTTCCTCTGACTTCTGCTTGGGCTGGTAGCGCCGCTCAGGGTGCCGAGCAGTGAGTGCTGTGTCAGCTCTGTAGAAAGGGAAGCACTAAACTGACCACGGCTATGCCAAGCCCACTCACCAAGTCCTGAGTCCATTCAAGATATTTATATGTTCTGCATGGGTTGAGAATGAGACTGCTTTATGGCCACATACCGTAGTACTGGGGTAGGAATGAGGTCATCATCAATGGAGATGTGAGTGGTCAGATCCTGAAGAGATCGAATCGAGTGTACCTTGTGATAGAACTTGCGGCTGATGAAGGGGCGTATCAGCTGCAGCATGGTACGCACCCAGAAGGTAGGGTGGACCAGGTACAAGTGCTGCAGCTGCTTACGAAGCCTGCAGGACAACAGTCGCATCAGTAGCTAAGAACACTGTCACGGTGTAGGCCAGGCCATCTCAGCCTATAATTTTATAACTGCAGTGCAAGACTGCTGGCCACACAGCATGTGAGCTTACCTTCGATCTATCATTTGGTAGAAGCGATGGAACAGAGCAATGGATGGCATGCTGTTCTGGGGTGCACCACTGTGGAGGTAGACAATGACGTAATCATCCACTACCAGGTGGTCCAGTACTGAGAGCACATAGCTGCAGGGACGAGGGAGGGGAGTGGGAGGAGGGGAGAGGGGGGAGGGAGGGGGGAGGGGGGAGGGGAAGAGGATGGAGAGAGGAGGGGCGGTGAGCAGGGAAGTTAGCTTACTCAGGGAGGGCTATGCTCACAAGAAGAGCTGGTTGATGAGTGCCTGGTAGTTGGGCAGGCTGCGGGGAGGCAGGTAGCAGGCCGAAATCACGACCACAGCACACTGCTCTTTTCCAATGTAGCCTGAGGCAGTAGGGACCCACATGAGAGCAAGGAGCCACATGATAGGGAGTTCACATTACAACATGTACTATCTCAATAAGTAACTAGCCTTGCCAGCTCACTGTGAGGTAAGCATTTCAGCATGTGAGCTATCACAGATATTTGCAAGCACTGCTTCCAGCCAGTTTTGTTAATCGGCTATGAGTTTCCTCAATACGTAGTTTGTTTCTGTACAGTCATGCAGTGTAATGCTTCCCTTAGTTACCTGCTAGCCATGGGGTCGAATGCCTCCCCACTATACTCCTTTGCTACCTGCTAGCCCAAGTCTACTGCTGGCCCTGACTTACCTGCATGCTGGATGATCTTGCGGTATGGCTGGATGAGTGTCATGTTGACAGTCAGCTCCTCCCCTCCCACCTGCACATGGCGATAGGTGCGATTCTCCTGTGCCTCTTCACGGGAGGAATACTCAGGAATGGTGGGGCTGGGAGCACTGTGTCGGCCCTCGTACCGTATGGTCGTCTTCTCCTCCCGGTGATCTGTAGCCAAAGGGGTTGTCACTACAGTAACAGTTGGCTCCAGAGGGAACGACTGACTGGACACATTCAGCACTGCAGCAGTTGAGGAAGGCTAGGGAGGAGGTCAACGTCAAGGGGAAGGTCAAGGGGGAGGGTAAAGGGGAGAGGGGCAAGGTCAAAGTCAAGGGGGAGGGTAAAGGGGGGAGGGGCAAGGTCAAAGTCAAGGGGGAAGGTCAAGGGGGAAGGGTGAGTGAGATAGCAGAAGATGAGGACCAGTGAGGGGGTAGCCAACCTCAGCTGCTCTGAAGTTGGGATGCTCTGGAGGAATGGTGGGTGTGAGGGCCTCCTCCTCTTCCCCTTCTGACTCCTCTCCCTCTGGTTCCTCCCACTCCGGTGGTGCTGTGGTCTCAATGACAGCAAAGTTGGGGTGGTCGAGACTGGGTTCTTGACCTGAGCAGAGAGGGTGGAATCCTAAACAAGAGGCTAGGGAGCTGCAGTCATTTATGCTGACCTTCCTCTCCATGCTGGGCTGCCTCTGCATCGCTAGGGGACTGTTCTGAGCCCTGCACTAGCACAAAGGAGTCCAGGGAGCCACCTTGGCTCACACTCTCCGCTGCCCGCCTGCCAGGGGAGGGGCCTGGGGAGCTCTCCACGAGGTGAGGAGCTTGTGCAGGGCTACCAGTAGCTGGGGGTGGGGTTAGGGTGTCCTCTGGGGCTTGCTGCTCTGGTGGGGGGCTGGGGGGGCTCTCAATGGTCTGTAAATCTTGAGGAGGACTTGGGGAGGCCTCAGGGGGCTGTGGCTCTGGAGATAAGCTCACGTTGACGAAGGACTCCAGCGGAGACTCTTGTTCTCTGGGTATAGGGGAAGGGAAGGTAATAAGGTCCAGTGCTGATGTAAACCCCAGAGCTGGCATGCAGCCTGGAACTGCTGAAAACTACTGCTACTTACAATGATCCGAGGAACTCAGTTATGATGGGCAAGATCTGCTTGCGGGAGAGTGCAGTGTTCCCCTGCTCAAGGAGGGGCCCCTCAAAGTCAAGGCCAGACACACGCTCACACTGCAGCTCCCCGCTGGCCTCTAGGATGGTAGCCAGGGAGTCCACAAAGTCAGTGGGGACTTCTGCCTGGGTGTTCTGGTAGAGAGCTATCTGGCGACGCTTCTCTCCTCCCTCTGGTAGGCTTATCCCCACCAGTACCAGAGCATGAAGGTCACGAACGATGGAAAATTGGGCCAGATCTTCCGACATTCCATCCCTCTGTAGGAAGTCAGAAAGCAGGGCCGTGATGGAAGAGAAGCCCAGACAATGACGCCCAACGGACACTTGCTTGTAGTCTCGTTGCAACAGCTGTGCACTTGAGAAACCCCGAATGTCAAAGTGAGCAGACGATAGTTGCTGGTACAGTTCCTCCTGTGCAATGGATGCAAGTGGGGCAAGCCTCTCGGCCACTGCAGCGTCCTTGGGTGTTACCTTGCCCTCAATTGGCCGCAAGTCCACCGTATCTAGGACAATAGCTGCCAGTAGCAGGGTAGCCACAGGAGCCTCCATCGTGTAGCTAGGGTCATCCAATAGTCTCTCGGCTACAAGAGTGGAACAAGAGCCCACAAACTCTAACACGATCGGCCAACTGCCAGCACCCTCCTGCAGCTTGTGGTGGTCGATTGCCTCCACAACAGCAGAGCCAAACTCTGCTGCGAGCCCAGAGGGAACGTGGTGATCCACAAGGGTGATGGAGAGTTGGTCCACCTCAGCAAGCCACTCTTGTTTGAGGTCTCCCGAGAACACCAGGTTGGCAGAGGCAATCAGTAGCTCTTGAAACAGCCATTTCACTTCTGGTCGCAGTGGGAGTTCACTCCTTGGGCACTGGAACAGGGGGATACTGACCACACCCTTCTGGCAGGCCAAGTAGTGGGCGTGGGCAAGTGCACAGACCATGGAGTCGAGGTCGCAGGCCTCGTTCCCCACTGTCACATGAACTACGGAGGACTTGTCCTGTGTAGGCGGACCGCAGTTGGTACATGAAACAGCTAGCTAGCTACCATGGGCACAGTGCAGCAGTCTTCCCTCCCATAGTCATTCCCACTCACCAGTTCGGACAGCGCTGCGGGCAGCGACGCCACAAAATCCAGAAAGGCAGCCATGATAGACCTCGCTCTAGACAGTAAACTTGGATGCAGAAGCATGCGGAGAATGCAGTGGAAGCCCCGCCCACATGGCAGCAGTCGATGGGTTAGGTTTGCTGCTGGAAGCAGCCAACTTTGCAGCCAAGAAGCACAGAGATCAGCGGCGTAAGGATGCCCACAAGACGCCTTATATAAACCACCCCATCGGTGTCGCTCACATACTGGGGAGCGAGGCCGGCATCACAGATCTGGCTACACTGCAGGTACCGGTACTGTAGTATGCTCAGCACAGCTAAATTCTGATGTGCAAGCCTAATCTATGGGCCATTAGATAGCAGCCTAATCTTCAGTTAGAAGGTGCCTGTGGTGATGTTTGCTGTATGCAAATGAACTGTGTGGTGCAGTGTTGGTCACCCCCCCCCCCCCCCCCGTACTTTCAAGTAAGCCTGACTACCTCCCTGGGCCCAGCCACTGCCAGCCCCTGACACACAGCTAGTGCTGTGAGCATACCTAACATTAGCCTCGTTCCCAGTCTACCCCTGACACACAGCTGGTGCTGTGAGCATACCTAACATTAGCCTCGTTCCCAGTCTACCCCTGACACACAGCTGGTGCTGTGAGCATACCTAACATTAGCCTCGTTCCCAGTCTACCCCTGACACACAGCTGGTGCTGTGAGCATACCTAACATTAGCCTCGTTCCCAGTCTACCCCTGACACACAGCTGGTGCTGTGAGCATACCTAACATTAGCCTTGTTCCCAGTCTCTCTACTCCACTTGTACTGCAAGCGATGCAAATCTGGAGTGGAACTAGACTATGGGGTTCAGACCCTTCTTCTTCAGCGCTGGACCCTAGTATCAGTGGCCTCCCTCCCTCCCTCCCTCCCTCCCTCCCTCCCTCTCTCTCTCTCTCTCTCTCTCTCTCTCTCTTCCTCCTTCCTTGCAGGCTGCACTGCTCCATGATACAGTGGAGGACACAGACACCCAGCCGGAGGAGCTGGAGGCAGCCTTTGGACCAGAAGTGCGGGCACTAGTGGGGGAGGTCAGCGATGACAAGAGTCTTCCAAAGCAAGAGAGGAAGCGGCTGCAGGTTAGCATAGTCACTAGGCTGGCCAGCTAGGCCATGTGCTGGTGGCATGTGCTGCTGGCCAGCTAGGCCATGTGCTGGTGGTTAGCTAGGCCATGTGCTGGTGGCCAGCTAGGCCATGTGCTGGTGGCCAGCTAGGCCATGTGCTGGTGGTCAGCTAGGCCATGTGCTAGGCAGTGTGCTGGTTGCTAGCAGTTACTGCCAAACCAGGGTGAAGTGTTCAATATTGTGATAGATGGCTATTGGTTCAAATACTGAGCAGTGTGAACAGTCTTTTGAAATGTCCCCCCATATTACTTTCTCTGTCCTTAACTACATGTACACTCCTCCTCTCTCCTTGACCACACCCCAGGTGGTGAACGCTCCAAAGAAGAGCCACAAGGCACGGCTGATCTCACAAGCTGACAAGCTCTACAACCTGCGAGACCTCATGCAGGCTACCCCGGAGGGGTGGAGTGAGGGCAGAGTGCAGGAATACTTTGAGTGGGCAGGACGGGTGATACGGGGCATGTTGGGGGCAAGCCCGAACCTGGAAGCAGAGCTTGAGAAAGTCCTGAAGACAAGGGGCGTGTCCCTCTACACCAGCCCTCCTGAGGGTGACTGAGCAACATACAGTGGCCCCCCTCCCCAGATCATGACATGTAGTGCAAACTCCACTACGTATTATAGGGACATGTAGTGCAAACTCCACTACGTATTATAGGGACATGTAATGTATAGTTATGTAGTGGATTAGTTGACATTCAGTGTACAAAACGTTATAACTATGTGGTGTGTGATTACAGTGTTCACTTGTCTCTTCGCTGAGTGAGTAGTTCTCTCACCCCTTCTCTCACTCCTTCCTCGTTCTGTTTCAGAGTTCGCTCCCAGTAGGAGACATTGGCCTGTTGGGAGGGGGTAGGGAGGGGAGGGAGAGGGTGAAGAGGGGGGGGGGGAGGGGGTGCAGTCCATGGATGAGGATGGCTTCTTACCTGTATGCTCTTGATCTTGTCTTCTGCTTCTCTCTGCTGCAACTGTAGGGCTGTCCTCAGCTGTGCTCGTGGCTGCAGGAGGAACCTGGAGGGACACAGATGTTGGAAGGCAGCACTCCGCCTGGAAACCTAGTGATTCAACAGCCGGAGTGCACAAACATAATAGCCCCCTCGTTCCCAGTCTTCACTCATGAGGCTACAAACGTAATACACTGGTTATCAAAATAAAGACAGGTCCTTCACACTCATTGAGTTGATAAAGGTCCACATAGAGCTGATGGAGCCTGAGCTGATCATTGCTTGAATCCTGCTACATAGCTACGTCTGAAACACTGCCTTGACTGCTGCTAAACTCTGTAACGGGGCAGGCAGAAGTCAGGAGACCAGTTAAAACGGGATTCTGGTTGGACTGAGCATCGACTATAGAGATAATCTATGGACTGAGCTTCACCGTCTCTGTTGCATACACTGGGCTGCTATGCACAAAGCTGAGATGGTACTCACATTCTTCCCACTGCCTTGTATGTGTTGATGCCCTCTGGCAGTCCAGCTATCTCCTTGTCCGTGAGCTGGGAGTGAGCAATGGAGCGCTTCAGGGCCTGCATCTGAGCCTCTGCCATACGCACTCGCTGCTTGGTCTCAACCATCTTGGCCTGCAGTTCAGCAAAGGCCTGCAGAAATCAGGTGTACAGCCATTAGTAAGTGTGCTACACCGTGGCCAGACCACTCACCTTTCTCAACTCCTCATCTGCCATTTTCCAACTAGACCACGCCCATAAGACACGCCTACAAATGAGGGTGGGGTCATTAAGGGAGTTTCCCTTTGTTATTTCCTCCCGCAAATCAAGCACGCCAAGCCATGGACTTTCATGCCTGCCTGTCCAGCTGTCGAGCAACGAGGAGTAAGTTCTCTCCACTTTTCTCCGGTGTACCAAGTTCCCTCAAATTCTCAGCGGATGGCGAGCATGTGCTGTTTCTGTCAGCGGCTGGGGGAGCAGGGACCTCGCTGTACCGTGTGGGGGTGGAGGGAGAGGAGCATCCCTGGAAGAAGCTGTACAGGTTAGCAGCTGTGGAAATCGATCAGTTACAGTGGATGGAGCAAACTCCGGGCTAGAGTTTACATCTTTAGCCGGGAGTACATAATGACAAGAAAAGTGGAAGAAGGAGTACTCTTCCGCTATTCTCATCACTGTACCATCCTGCTTCAGCCCACATCAAGGCTTCTAATAATACCTTGATGTAGTTGTGAGCCAGACTGCCACAGTCTGGCCCTCAAGACTAACCTTGATGTGGGCTGGGAATGACACCAGGCTTAGTCTGCTTCATGATAATGCTGATAAGCATGCCATAGCCTGAGGGTTGGGGATGCTCGAGACTAGATGGTGGTATTCCCTACAGTGCGGGTATTCCAAAGCAGATGTCTCGCTCAGAGCAGCTATTGCGAGAGAGAATGAGGGCCACTGGGAGTGGTGTCACGTGGTATGAGTACCGCCCAGAGGATGACCTGATTGTGGCCCAGGACGGTCCTTGCTGTGCCATTGTACGAAGGAAGACAGTGAGTTTCCCGTTTCCCTCAGTGTCTGGAGGTGGAAAGGGGTGTTCACAGTACCTCCCTGTGCAGGAGGAGTCAGTGGCTGTGTTCCCTGAGTTCCCTGGAGCTGTCGACTACAAGCTGTGTCCACTGTGCCCAACCCTGTCTGCCTGTGTATCGGATGGAGACCTGTGGCTGCTGGATGCCCGCTCTGGGAAGACACACAGGCTCACACACACTGCAAGTATGAGAGGCAGCAGAAGGGCTGCTTTGGGGACTTCATGACTCTTTCTCTCTCCCCTCAGCCTCACGTGAGGACACCCAGCTATCAGCTGGGTCCCCTTCTTTCATCATCCAGGTGTGTGTGCCAGAACTGGAGCTGTGCCCACCCCCAGCCCCACCCCCACCTCCACCCACCGCTTGCTGTACCCTTTCCTTCTTACAGGAAGAGTTTGACAGATACACTGGATACTGGTGGCAGAGCACCTCCAGTGAGTCACATGCTGTGTCTGCTCTCAGGCTCTCCCTCACAGCATTCATCACAGTCTGTGCATGTACTATGTAGTGATACACAACTCATATTAATTATATGCACAGAGATATTTTCCTGTGCTGATTTGAAAATTTATGTCCAAGAGATTTTACAAGATCCCAGAGCCTGTCTATAGCAAATCATGTCACAGATTTGGCTGTAGAAGCTTAAAGGTAGTTGGGCCATCCCTGCCAGCTCACTTATAGGTGCTCCCCACTCCACAGGCGATGGAGTGTACAGGATCCTGTATGAAGAGGTGAGCAATGCATTAGCTGGTCATGTAATGTGGTTGTCATGTGAGTGTCATGTGATCTGTCAGGTGGACGAGAGTGGTGTTGAGGTGCTGCACACATTCAACCCTAGCACTCAGGTGCTGGAGGACTACCGCTACCCCCGTCCAGGTGGGCATGCTGTGTTTTAATAGGGACAATGTGGTGTGGGGAGGGCTGGAGGTAGGAGCTCTTCAATTTGCACTTTCCTGCAGGCTCCAAGAATGCTGACTCAGCTCTCAAGCTCCTGGAACTGCATTTTGATGATGGTGGTGAGGTGAGGTGGGTGTAGCACTCTGCAGTGGTCATGTGACCCGTTAGCCCCAGCCCCTCCCCCACAGTTGCATTTAGCGGTGAAGCAACTCCCGCTACCTCTGAGTGAGTGCTTCAGCTCTGAGTACCTCACTAGGGTTGGCTGGATGCCCCAGGGAGATGGGTGAGTCCCCTTCCTGCCCCCTCATGGACCCCGCCTCACCCTCACTGACCTCCCCTCCCCTCCTTAGAGTATGGCTCCAGGTTCTCGATCGCTGCCAGAGACACCTCCGTCTTATTGTAATTCCAATTAGTGCCTTCACTTCAGGTTCACATGATCAATTGCAAGCAGCTCAGTCTCACCCTCTACCTTACCTGCTTTGGGAGGACAAGTCAGAATGCTGGATCAACGTGAGTGGTGATATCTACTCAGTCTCATTCCCATGCTCCCCTCCTGTGCCTGCTACTGATGTATGTTAGAATTTTCTTGGTTCCGGGAGAATGTGGGTTTCATGGCAGTCTACAAATGGCAAGCAAGGCCTCACTTTCAGGTTTATCTCATGACCATGTTAACTAGTCACGCGGAGCCTGACCATTCGCATGGTCGGGCTCCGCATACGTGACTACATGTTTACAGTGTTGAGGTACATTCTGTGGGTGCAGGAGCCTGGGTATTTGGGTACTACAGGTTATTGTAATACACTCACACTTGGCAGGTCACTGATGTTCTGGAATTTCTACGTCCCTCTGAGATACACCCCCTTCGTTTCCTTCACACCTCTGAGGCCAGTGGATTCCGGCACCTCTACCTGACAGAGGCCACGCCTCCTTCCCCTTCGTCTGGGGAGTGGCAGGCTCTGATGCCACTCCCTAGGGCAGAGTGGCACTCTCAGGCCCTCACTGCTGGGAGCTGGGTGGTGTTTGGCTCCCATGTGAGTACATACAGCTGCTTTACATGAATGAGCTGGCTCAGGTGATGGCCGCCCACTGTACAGGTGTGGGTGGATGAGACAAAAGGAGTGGTCTACTTCGAAGGAAACGCCAGCTCCTGCCTGGAGAAGCACCTGTAAGGCTGCACTCTGACCTAATCCCTGATGGGCGGGGCTTCACCCTCCTCCTCCTCCTCAGGTATGCCGTGAGATTGGTGGAGGAGCTACCCTGCAGTGATCCCGTTCAGCTCACCCCTGCAGGCTGCTGCCACGCCGTCACTGTGGCCGTGGTAGGTGGCTACACCAGGCTTGCAGTGTTCTCAGAGGCCTGTATACGTTCTGTAGCTTTCTGTCACCATGAGTTCTTTCAACAGTATCTCTCTTCCTGTAGCACTGCAATCGTTTTGTGAGTGTTTTTTCCAGTGAGACTCAAGCTCCGACAGTGGTCGTGTTTGCCTTGTCTCCCTCCACCCTCACTGCACAGCTCCTCTGCACCATCTGGGAAGGGCCAGGTCAGCCATCTTTTCTAGCACATTCCACACTCCCGTGGTACAACTCTATTCCAGGATGTCTTCTGCTCTCCAGCCCCTCCTCGTGGCTACACCCCACCTACTCCTTTCTCTCTCCTGAGTGATACAGGTAGGCAGAGAGATGGACATGTCAGCCACTGTGTCTCCAGCTCAACTCCTCCCCTCTCCCGATCCCACAGGGGAAAGACTGCATGGCATAGTGTACCCACCTTCGGGCCTGGAGCAGGGCAAACAGTACCCCACTGTGCTCTATGTGTATGGGGGACCACAGATACAGGTACACAATGTGCTCTATGTGTATGGGGGACCACAGATACAGGTACACAATGTGCTCTATGTGTATGGGGGACCACAGATACAGGTACACAATGTGTTCTATGTGTATGGGGGACCACAGATACAGGTACACAATGTGCTCTATGTGTATGGGGGACCACAGATACAGGTACACAATGTGCTCTATGTGTATGGGGGACCACAGATACAGGTACACAATGTGCTCTATGTGTATGGGGGACCACAGATACAGGTACACAATGTGCTCTATGTGTATGGGGGACCACAGATACAGGTACACAATGTGCTCTATGTGTATGGGGGACCACAGATACAGGTACACAATGTGCTCTATGTGTATGGGGGACCACAGATACAGGTACACAATGTGCTGTCTGTGTATGGGGGACCACAGATACAGGTACACAATGTGCTCTATGTGTATGGGGGACCACAGATACAGGTACACAATGTGCTCTATGTGTATGGGGGACCACAGATACAGGTACACAATGTGCTGTCTGTGGAATGCTCTGCTCTGTGGCTTTGACAGAGTTGCTTGCCTTGGCATGCTTTAGACCACAGGGTAGAAATGGCAAACAGCAAATCTGAAAATAATGAACTATACCTGGCTAATGACTTGCTGTTCCACTATTCCCTGCTCCAGTTAGTACGTCATGAGTTCAGTCGTCAACTGCCCCGCCTCCAGTGCTGGGTAGAGTACGGCTTTGCGGTGGTTTTACTGGACAACAGGGGCTCCATCAACCGGGGGCTTCAATTTGAGGCTCACATCAAGGTAGCCAGCAGCTCCCTGGCCCACCACTACTCACTCAGTTGTTGTGTTCTTGCCCTCCCAGGGTCACATGGGCAGGGTGGAGGTGCAGGACCAGGTGGCAGGCCTGCAGCATGCCGCCGCTGAGGTTGGCTACATTGACCTAGCCAGGGTGGCTGTGGCGGGCTGGTCCTATGGTGAGGAACTACAGCTGGGTACACACTGTGTTATAGCATTTTTATGTGTAGAGCCCGAAGATACTATCAAATAATTCATACTCAAACTTTCACAAAACAGTTCACTTCTCACAAAGTTTCAAGTGGTGTTTAAAAGCCATCATCTCTGCCATGAAAACGTTATAGCATGATTTGTTTTTTGTCAGTGCACTCTACAAAATGTAGCTCTGCACAGTTTACAGGCCAATTGTGAGTGTACAGCTGTATTCGATTACCTCTTCTGCTCCCGACAGGAGGGTACTTGGCTCTAATGTGCCTTGCACAGCAGACAGAAGTATTCAAGGTAAGCAGAGCTGCACTGAGAGCTTGCCTACCACGTGATGACTCACACTCTCTCCGTGGTCCACTGTATTTGAAGGTGGCAGTGGCGGGAGCACCAGTCACTGACTGGATGTACTATGATACAGGATACACCGAGCGGTACCTTGGCGCCCCTCCCTCCTCAGCCGCCATTATACCTGTCAGTCCACTCCCTTGCTCTCCCTACCTGCAGCTGTGGCCCTTCACACCACCCCTCTCCTCCCCTTCCCTGCAGGAGTACCATCGCAGCTCTGTCCTCCGCTTTGCTGCACAGCTACCCACAGAGTAAGCGAGTCTCACCCAGTACTGCAGGCTTTCCTTTGAAGTCTCATCATAAGCTAGATCCTCTTCTGGATCTGAAACACAGACCTGCATGGCTCAAGCGCTGTATCAGTCTTTACAACACACTATAGGGGCTTTGTCAGGAGGGGAATTCCCTTTTAAGTTTTCTCACGTGGACTAATACAAGACTTGAACACCAGTGTACATGAGTAATTAATACGACACTCGTATACCAGTACGCATGCTAGCAACTCACTTCCTCCCTCCCTACCCAGGCCCAGTCGACTGCTGGTGGTGCATGGACTGAATGATGAGAATGTCCTGTTCACCCACACCTCTCTCCTGGCAGACCGCATGGTAGCCCTCGGCAGACCCTACCGACTCCAGCTCTACACAAGTGAGCGCCACGGCCTGCGTTCCCCAGCTGCAGCCCTGCACTGTGATGCCACTACACTGGACTTTCTCCTGCGCTGTCTAGCATCCCGGCCACCCCAGAGTAGCTTGAATTCCTAGTGTGGACTGTAGCCTGAACAGCTTCATTTTCCCCTTTAGTAATATTATTGTGTACAATTTAGTGGTGTCGAAGTTCATACCATGTAGTATAGTTTTAGTGAGTTGAGAGTGCCCAAACCCCTGTGGCTCTATATCTAAACTACATATGGAGCTGCTGATATGTACCGGTATTTTTGAAATCATATTAAAAACACCTTTACTATCCCTATTATACTGTTCAGTAAACTGTGAATGAGTCTCACTGAGTTGTAGGCATTGCTCCATACAAAATCAATATAAATAGATGCCACAAAATCTGCACATAAATGGAAAAACAGTAACTGTTGACAGCATGCTTGCAGCTGTGTTAAAAACCAGTACGCCCTGAGTGTCAGAGGTGGTTGAACAGGGAGAGTGCTCTGATGAGCTCCAGTACATCACAAGACGCTAGGAAGCGGGCCTTGAGCAACAGAGGGAGTGGAGGGGAGGCACTGCCATCTCTGGCCAGGGCAGCCACCAGTTGGGCCCTCTCGTAGTCCAAGTGGTGCCTCACTTGAGTCTCTGAGATAGGCTCGCTGATCCACTGCTGAGGCAGCCACAGGAGTGCCTGTGTGAGCAGCAGGGCAGTGCCTGTAGCAAGACGACAGGCAGGAAGGCGGTGCAGCAGTAGCTCAGCCAGCTGCTGGAGGTGGGAGGGGTTGGGGGTAGGGCCAGGCAAGACAGGAGGAAGGTCCTGCTCAGAGTACTGGCGATAGACAAGGTCAGCGTCCTGCTCAAAAGGGTTCTCCTGGCCCATCATCTCATACAGCAGGCAGCCTGCTGCAAAGCAGTCAGTGTGGCCGTAGTCCAGAGTCTGGGCATTCTCAGGGGTGTTCATTATCTCCGGAGGCAGTCTGGAGTCGGCTCCCCCCAGCCACTTGAGCTCGTGGTACCCATAGACAAAGGTCGTGGCAGTGATAGGGCCGGGCCTGTGCAGAGCATAGCAGAGATTGGTAATTCTGAGGAGGTGGTGGGAACCACAAGACGTGGTGTGGATGCAGTCAAGCCCGAGGTCCCTGTGGCAGGTTCCACTCTGGTAGAGGTGAAGCAGTCCCGTGAACACCTGTACCAAACACAAGAGCACCAGCTCTGTGTACTCATGGGAGGGCAGCACTTGCCTCTGTTTCCTCAGAACTTCACACAAGGGCCCACCGTCGATACAGTCTCTCAGCAAATATCGGGGGAAGGCAGGGATGGGTCGTAGGGAAGGGGGCGTGGCAAGCAGGGCCCTTACCAGGCTGACATTTGGGTGGGGCTCCAGGAGGCGGGACATCGCCAGCTCTCGTGCACCCTCCTCTAGGACTGGTGCTGCACTCTGCAGACAAGAGACGTAACGGTATGTTACACTCAAAACAGGCATTTTGCAGATTATAGTGATGTTTTGGCTGTGACACACAAATACCAACCCTACCCAACTGTGTGGTGGCTGTGGTCAAGGTAAACTCTGCAGCGTAAGGCTTCCTTAAGTGAGCACCAAGTGCCTTGTAATGTGAGCACTCCTTACCTCCAATGAGAGAGGAATGCCATTGTGGGACACCAGGTTGGGTGATAGGATCTGGAAGTCTTGCCACTGACACTCCCACAGCTGCTCTCGGCAGACTTTCCCCCACGTCCCTCCCTCGCTGACGGCATGAAGGGTGGCCATCATGAGCAGGGAGATCTCAGAGTGCAGCTGACCAGGACTGACAAAGACACTTGGTGGAGGGGGGCTTGAATCGCTGGAGCGACTACTACTTCCAGAGTGACCAGCTGATGCTGTGAACTCTGACCCGGGATGACCAGCGCTGTTCTGACTGTGGTATGCAACTGCAATACACTGCTGGATGACGGCTGGTTCTGAACTAAAGTGGTATGGCAGCTGGGGTAGAGAAAGCCGTGATCTGCGTCCATGCTGCTGGTGCTGTGGTTCTGATAGATGAGCATACTCTGAATATGAGCGTCTGTGCTGTGACGGCTGCTGTTTGGTCCCTGGGGGCTGCTGGGGGGCTAGGAGCTGATGTTTGGTCCCAGGGGGCTGCTGGTGGGCCAGGAGTTGCTGTTTGGTCCCTGAGGGCTGCTGCGGGGCCAGGAGCTGTTGCAGAAGAGCTTCTTGCTCTGCAGAGGTGATGAACGTACTGAGTGTTCTGGGAGGCTTTTGTGGGGGAATTTTCTTTTTGCGCAAAGTGGCTGTTGTCTCATTCCCAACAACTGTTCTAGCTCGTGCCCTGTGTCCTGGGACCTGCTGTGCCACCGTGCTGTTCTTGTGAACTGGATGTGGGGAAGGCAGCTGAGTGGTAGTCTTAGTGCAGCCTTTAGGTTTAAGGGAGTGACGTGGCTTGGCAGGAGGCCTTGAAGGTGGGGGCGGTGCTTTGCGCTTGGGTATAATAGGTTGTTTCGAAAGTCTGAGAGGTGTGGTCACGCTGGCACTACGCCCCCGCCTCTCTAGTAACTCAGTACCGCCAGATTGCTGTCTATGGTGTACTGGCGCTTCACTAAGGCTTACAGTGGCGAGCCGTGAGCGAGGTGGGCCAATCATAGAGTGCTGTACTAGACGTGGCTCTTCACTGAGGCTTACAGTAGCAAGCCGTGAGCGAGGTGGGCCAATCATAGAGTGCTGTACTAGACGTGGCTCTTCACTGAGGCTTACAGTAGCAAGCCGTGAGCGAGGTGGACTGACCACAGAGTTCTGCAGGAGACTTGACTCACTATTTTTCCGCTGAAGCTCCTCTGGAATTTTGAAAATAGCGTAGGGCTTGACCACGCCCACCTGACGCCCCTCTGCCTCTGGAAGGAGCTGGGGCATGGGCTGTGGGGGGAGAGACACATAAATAATAACCAGGAGAGGCTCTAGCCCCATTACTAGCCAGTTGTGTTTACATGGCCTGGGAATAAAGCTGTGCTGAAAAAGAGGGGTAATACCATCACCTACACAGGCAGCGTATGTGGATTGCAAGCTGAATACAGATTTGCATATCACCAACAAAGTAAAGTTGGGAGGGGGAGCTAACATTACCTCTCGGAACAGACGCAAGTTTGTGAGGAAACAATAATAGTGATGCAATGTGCCTGCAAAAGGAAACAGTTCATAGGATGCCAGAAAGACGATGAAGACTAAATGGGTGGAAGTATGTGAATGGGAATCACCTATCTTCGCCAATCTGCTGACCGTTAGATGTACGGAATGGCCTGTGCTGCAATTTAGTGGGAAGATATTTGGGCCATCCACTCCAGTAATATACATGTCAGTGCAAGAACTCCGCCCCTTTTATAATCATACATGGACTACACTTTCCTTAAAGGTTTACATTATTTGTAATACTGCTTACGCATCTACTACGGATTACTGATAGCAATAGTTGGTAACAGACCTGCGCGTATGGGTCTTCATCTTGCGTATCTCCCATTTCAGCGAGCTCAGCCTCCGGTATCGCATGCCTGGCCTTAGGAAAGAAACAGTTGGCACAAGTTGTGGGTCGCCAGAGATTGGGACGAAAGTGGCTACAAGCGGAAGCCATTGCACGATCTATTAGTATGGGTGTACCATAACACTTGACTTTTGCCGGTAGACAGAGCAATACATTAATGAGTGTGCATGCAGCTAGACCATAGTAGCTGCACGGGACAGGTATTACATCATCAAGTATTATCTCAATTGTACAGTGTAGCAGTAGGTTGCTATGGGAACGGGATGGGGAAGAAGGCGACTGGAAAGAAGGGGCAGGAGGAGTCAACAGGGGAAGGTTGGATGAGATGACCAGGTATCTTGTGTGCCCTGCATCACTGAGACCTCCACTGCAGATGGTCCGACCCTGACTGGGGTGTTTGCCACTGACTTCCCTTTGCTGTGTGGGAGGGAAGGCCTCCCAGCTGTGGTCGTCCAAAGCCTGACAGGGAAAGATGATAGCAGCTCCTGCAAGGTCAACAGTGTTCAGCAGTTTGAGACCCTCCAGCATGTGTGTCAGATGGCTGGAGAGGGGGGCGGGGCAACCGTAACCCCAGGCTACGCTGTTTTGGTGGAGTATGGTGCCTACCAGGACCTCAGAGCTGTGCACATCAGAGGTGCGTGCAGTCTCATTCCCATACCATGGAGAGAGTTTAGGCATGATGCTCAAGGGGAGCATATGAGTGGTAGTTTTTGGCTCTACCTGTATTAGCCCATCACTACATGACATATATAGTACTACTAGTGATTGGCTACATGCAGGTACAACCTTAGCCTCGTTCCCAGGCCACTCCCCCCCCCCCCTGCTGCTGCTCCTTGTTCATACTCTAGGTATACCTTCAGATAGCATCTCCCTATGTGAGTGTGATCGTTTTGTTGTCCCTTCAGGCTGGCTGTTGAGTGCCAGGGTTATCTCAGTGCTGAGCACAGCACTTGCCGCATCACAGTTACACACTCTCAAGTAAGTATTTGACGGATGTAGGCTATGACACATGATGACATAGCTAATTGCTATTATGAAGCAAAACTTAGAGTTGGTATGGTCTATGTATACACTGCGTAAGGGGGAGTATTCACTGTTGTGACAGTTTGAGACTTTGACTGGTTATTTTCAGACTGACAACCACTCTTCCAGATTATATTGTTTCATGTGTCCTTCCTCAGCCTATGGAATGTGGGGTTGGATGCCCACACACTGCCATTGATTGTGCAGCTGGTCCAGCAACTCTGTGTGAGGTAAGCAGCTGACTCCATGTGTCCTCAGCCCCTCACTAGCCCCTCTCTCATGTTGCTCTACTGCAGGCGCCTGGTGCTGGACGGAAACCCCATTCCAGCCGAACCCTTGGCCGAGATACTCCAGGACAAGAGCAGGTGAGACTAGCAGGTTATGCCCCTCAGAGGTGTGGTGGTCTATGGGATGTGATGTGTGGGAGTACAAGCTTTATGTATGTGGATCAGAACCTTTAGTGTGCAGGCCCACATGTATGTGCTGAGCTGTATGGATTTCTGTACACAAAGAAGGAGCATAACCTGGCTGTAAGAGCAATTAATTTTGTTTTGTGGGGATGTACACAGCTTTACTCATGAATAGCTCGTATTTTATAGCACATTTTTCTCCCTGCAGCGTGGAACATCTCTCTCTTAAGTGCTGTCAAGTCTCTGATTCTTTCCTCTCGAAGCTCTGTAAGCCACTCTCCAACAACCGAACCCTCCTGGCACTTGACCTCAGCTGTAACTCCATTGGTGATGAGGGGGTGGGCTTCCTAGCTTCCAGCCTTCGGCTCAATCGCACTCTCCTCTCATTGTCTCTCACGGGCAACCAGATAGGCGACCGAGGTGTGGCCCGGCTTGCCGAGGTGGGTACAGGCTGTGCGCCAGTGTCCTGAGCCCTCCTGATAGCCTCTGCCTACCCTACAGGTGGTGTCTCGGTTCCGCCTGAGCCACGAAGAAGTGGTACTCAGACGGAAACTGCTCTCAGTGCAGCGGAGAGGGGAGGACGGACAGGTGGGCAGGATTACTGGAGGGGAGGGAACCTTGAATTTCTGTAGTTACGATTGGCAAGACCATTGCTAGCTTCTGAACAGTACTGGTAGTGTGTGTTGCCAAGTGGATATATGGGCATTGGGACTCATGCATCCTGGTAACCTTTTATGCAACTGACATAGGCCATTACTTTTGGCCAGTGTGACAGGGAGTGAGTTCAAAGTACTACTGACCTGGTCTGCTATCCCCTCCAGCTCTCGGTGGATGTGGACCACAGCAGAGACCCCTCCCCAAAAGGAAGAAGGTACCAACACACTCAGTCGTAGTGCAATGTTTCAACAGCCTACCCCCCCCCCCCCCCCCCCCATACACACACAGCCCTTCTGTGGTGTCTCTAGACAAGTCTGGGAAAGCTTCCAAGCTTGAGAAGAGTGCTAAGGGCAAGAAGGTGAGGGAGTGACTGCTCACAGGCTGTGGTAATGTAGGGCCACTGGCCACTGCCAAAACTTGTTTCTCACGTACAGGCTGAGCCAAAGAAGGAGGAGAAGGGAAAGAAGGAAGACAAGGGCAAGAAAAGTAAGAGCGGTTGTAGTAGCCTCACTCTCCGACCGTTGGCTTGGGAATGACCATGAGTGTATACTTGTGTACTGGTGTTTACTTGCTAGTTAATAATGCCATCAACATCAGTGGGACAGCTGTTCTTGCCTTTAGGTGACATTGGCAAACGTAGCAAAGGAAAGGACAGCAGAGTGGGCAAGAAAGGTCCAGATCCAGTGGTGGAGTCCCCTCGGCCGGAGGGACTGGAAGGGAGCAACCCCCTGTTGGAATGCATGGAGGAGGAGCAGGGGCGGCTGTTTTTACCAGGGAACACAACACTGGTGCACTTAGCACTTGCATGTGAGACACATGCATGCAGACAGACACACGTACAATTCTACTGTTGATCGACACTCCTTGGCTACAGACAACCGAGTGACGGCAGCAGGGATGCAGAGCTTGCTAGAGGCACTCCGTGTGCAGCAGCAGTACTCTCACATGGGCCCTGGGCTCCTCAGAATAACACTGCAGGTCAGTGCATGTGCCGGTAATGTGAGTTATAGTTGTCATGGTAACTTGTCTTTGGTCCTGCACAGCACAACCCTGCCCCCTGCTGCAGTGAGCTAAGAGAACTGTTGCAGTTACTGCAGTCCCGGGACCCTACACACCAGACCAACATGTCCCAAGCCTCGGTGACAACAGAGCAATGAGAAATATCTATATTGTTCAAAAACATACATTTACGTGCAATACTCTAGAACATACACAGAAATAAAAGAGATACTATTAGTAGATGTAGTCACAGGGTCATCACAATAAGACTGTCTCTCTCTCTTGCATGTACAAACTCAGAGACCAGGGATTACCTCTACAATGTGCTGCTGCAGAATGTGGTTTTTCACTACGTCAAATACAAACTTTATGTTCTCTGTGTCCGTTGCACAGGTGAAGTGGGGGTAAATGTCAGCGGACCGTTCCTCATTCACATGAATAAACATTTTGGCTATGAATTCTCGTGCTTGCAGGTAATCACATCTGGGACCTGGGGGAAAACAAAGTAAGGCTGTTCTATTTGAAGCCCCCCACAATAGAAGCCAGAGCACTGACCTGAGTACTCAGGGAAGAAATCTTTTAGGTGTGAGGTCATGATCTTCTCTTCAAGAAGGTCCTTCTTGTTTAGAAACAATATAATCGAGGAGCGTTTGAACCACGGGTAGCCCACAATGGTCTCAAAGAGGGCCAGGCTCTCTTGCATGCGGTTGACTTCCTATGGAAGAAAGCACAGAACAATTATTCTAGCCAGGCAATGGCTTAGCTATGTATCACTACTCCGGCCCTCTCCTCAGGGGGATGCCCAGACCCTCCCCCACCTCATCGGCCTCCACCAGCAGTTGGTCGTATTCACTGATGGCAACCAAGAACATCACTGAAGTCACATTCTCAAAGCAGTGGATCCACTTTCTCCTCTCCGATCGCTGCCCGCCCACATCCACCATCCTAGCATGTATAGTAGTACCACAGTGATTGTTTCACAGTGCCATTGAAAGAACTGGTCGTGTTTGCCTGTAGCAGGCTTACCTGAAGATGACGTTCCTGATGTGGAAGGGGTACTCATTGATGCCAGTGGTGGGAGCCCTGGTCCTCAGCACGTCCTGCTGTGTAGGCAGGTAGTCCTCCGCCAGAATACGGTCAATATCATCCAGGTAGCTGAGGGAGAGACCATAGAGGGAGGGGGGTTATAGGATATCTGGAACAAGCAGACGAGCTGAAACAGAAGGTAAAAGGTGACCATGGGAGCTGAGAGCAGTAAGTAGCAGCAATGCGAGTGGGATAAGGAGTACTAGTATAAAGTGAGACAAGCCTGGGAACGTACTATTTGGCAGAGTCGGTGAGCTGGTACTCTCTTCTGCGCTGGTAACATTTCTGCACTCCCTCATCTTTCCATACGCCGGCAATATCCTGGGCCTCGCTGGGGGTAATGGTCAGCTTGGTCTCGTACTGAATTTCCCTCAGCTCCTGGGCTGCTGCCTGGCTTGCTGCACTTTCATAGGGAATCTTCAGGACATCCATTGCCTCTATCAGTGCGCTGACGGCCAAGAAGATATTGCGGTAGACCAGAATCTTGAACTTGATTCGATCATTCTTGGAGTAGCCTTCTCCATGAATGATCCGCATCTGCTTTATAAACGTGCTCTTGCCAGCTTCCCCCGTACCTACCGGTAGAGCACAAAACAAAATTTAAAACCTAGCTTTGATAGCAAGCAGGCAGACTAAACATCCGCTGTCATCCCTCCCCTCGGGACCCACCCAGCAACAGGAGTTTGAGCTCGTTCTTCAAATCCTTTCTGTCTTTTTGCAGTTGGCGTTCGATCTCACTGTTAATTCTCTTCTGGATGCGTTGCTCCTCGCTTAGGAAGCACGCCATGGCTGAAGCTTGGTATAATCTTCCTGGCAGCTAGTAACAAAGGCGTACGACCTTTCAACACTGCATCATCGGTTCTTATGGCGGACTCGACTCGCCAGGAATTGCCACGCCCATATCACGTGATATAATGTTACTATAAATAGAGTAATTATCAATTCCTACATTCCAATATGGTTGACCCATTTTTAGTGGGGCTAGTTTAACAGTGTTTGAGTTGTAGTCAAAGCTATTTACCTGGAGTTTTAGCTAGGGTGTTTGGTTTGTGCTGCTCTGCTGGTGTGGACATAGATGTGAGGTCATGTCTGTGCTAGCCTGTTGCCTGGACGAGGATGCCAAAGCGCAGCTTCGTGTCAGCCGAGCCATAGAGCGCGAGATTGAAGCATGGAAGCGTGACTCTAGCAGAGAGTTCAAGTTATTGCTGCTAGGTAAGAGAAATCAGCATTAGGGTGGACACCAGAGATTGCCTAGGGTTGTTTACCTTCGTAAACACCGTAGCCGCGGGCGGGGGAGGAACAGTATTCTATAATGGGTGTGGTCATGCCTGTTGCTGCATTAACTGTACAAACACATGTACGAAGTCGTGATTGTCATATCACCCTTGCTTAGTAGTGTAGTAATGCGGAAATAGCCCCTTTTGCTAGACCTTTTCGTATTGCAGGCTGAGGAAAAGTGAGGGGGGATGAACCTAGCCAACATTCTCTGAGGCCATTTTGCTGTCATTGGTCTTGTGGCCGGACCCATAATCTATGGCTAACTACGCGAATAAACAAGTTTTCGAATACTTATATTTAGAATTAGTTCTGCCAGTAATGAGTTTCAGTCTAACCGTAGACCTAACCCTTGGGTCCTGGTAGCGAGAACCATGGCTGTTCCCAGCGGTCCTGGCAGTGAGGACCACAGCAGTAGCAATACGGACAAAAGGCAAGTTCAGCTATGGCTGCACCAAAAACTAATTTGAAATACTGCGGTTCCCAGATCCCTCGTCTGGTCATGAGACAACATGGGAGCAAGAAATTTCATTGGCCAATTTTTACCGGCTAGTCACGTGCAAAGTGCACTCCTGGCTGGCCTGGTCAGGATAAAGTTTTGATAGATAGTGAATTTGATTTGGTTGTATTAATAATGTATCAATCATGCTAAATTGCTTTTATTTTTAAGCTGTCCTACTGGCCCTACCTGATTGAAGGTTTAGCCCGTCAAACAACAAAGCAAATATGTAATTTCCGCCGTTTAACCCCAAGATGTTGAAGTTTAGTTTGTGCGGTTCCACAAAAGCTTTACAGCATTAATACTGGACGATCTTTCAAGAAATTAGGCCGTTCGCTGCCAAGCGGAAGTTATGAGATTGCAATTGAAGTGCAAAATAGTATTACGTAATTTTTTAGCATTCAAGGTTGGTCAGGCCTGTGAAACAACAAATCAAGTTGAACTTACACACACATACACTGTAACTGAAGTCCACATTAAGCTAATCCCGTTCTTGCAAATTAACTGAAGTACAAAATTGCTTACATTGGCACCTTCACTGTGCAAAGAAGGTATTGCGGGTAGTTTGTCCTGGCCCATGAAGAATGTCCAGCTGGTTTTAGAGAATTGTCAGCTTTTTTGTGGCCTGGGAATGAGGCTACACTGTGATTATATCATTGAAGTAGCTAGAGGCAATGTAATGACATGACCACACTGGGAGAGTGGTAGGTAGCTTTTGCTGATAACTTCTCCAGTTAATGCCCTCTTCTCTCATCGCCATTGTGCCATGTACTCTGTAGTCCTTTAGTTTCCATGTCAGTGCTTACAGTGGAGAATGTGTTCCCCGATTGTGTACAGGCACAGGAGAGGCTGGCAAGAGCACGTTCATTAAGCAGATGCGTATTATCCATGGTCAGGGCTACTCTGACAAGGACCGAGCAGAGTTCTGCTCCTTGGTCTACCGCAACATTTTCCACGGGATGCAGATCCTAATTGAGGCCATGGCAGTCCTCAAGATTGCCTATGCTACTCCCAGCAACAAGGTATGCTCAGTTTGTCTGTGCTGTGTGCTCATAGCTCACACCTTACCCTAACCCCTACAGAAATATGAGAGTGCAGTGTTGGCTGTGGACCGGGAGGAAGCCACAGAGATCACTGCTGAGCAAAAGGTGGCAATTCAGAGCTTATGGAACGACACTGGTGTCCAGAAGTGCTTTGAGAGGAGAAATGAGTTTCAGATCTCAGACTCTGCCAAATAGTGAGTGCTGCTCTTGAGGGCTGTGGGACTTTTGTGGGCAGCTGTAGCCAAAGGAAGCTTACAATGGGGATTGTCAGCCTCTGACTATCTGTGTCTGCCCTGTGTAGCTACTTTGAGTCTTTGGATCGGATCTGTGAGGCAGGCTACATCCCCACCATTGATGATGTGTTGCGTGTACGAGTCCCAACTACAGGCATTGTGGAGTACACCTTTCAGATGAGGAAGGAGGTCATCTTCAGGTGAGCCAGTGACCTTGGCCTCATTCCCAGACTTCGCTTGGGAATGAGGCTATGTGCACACAACTTGCATGTATCAATATCACTTCCTCTGCCTACAGAATGGTAGATGTGGGAGGGCAGCGGTCAGAAAGAAGGAAATGGATCCACTGCTTTGAGGGAGTGAAGGCCATTATTTTCCTCTGTGCCATCAATGAATACAACCAGGTCAGTGCTGTCCTCCCACCCCCTCCCCCCCACACACATACTGCACTAGGCTTAGTGCTGTTCCCCCCCCCCCCCCACACACACATACTGCATGAGGCTCAGTGCTACATTATCCTGGCATATTTTGAGCACGAGTCAAGCACTGAGCGTAATACATTGCATTACAGGAGTTTAGTTAGTGTGCAAGGGCAATATAAATATAAGCGGTCAGGGTAGGATAATGCACGAGCCCATTATCTGCCCAAGACTATTACTATAAATATTCCCGTAATACACTGCCTACTGGTATCTAAAGTATTGCCCTCACTGACCTGAAGCAGCTGTACATGTAGGTCTAGTGGGCATCATTTAGAAAGTGTGTTATATATTTGATGCACACCAAAGTGTGCATTATGTGGATTTAAAGTACTGTCATGATTGAACTTGAGGCTTGATTCGTCAAAGGTCACGTGAATAGTGCTAATCAAGCATGATCAGTCATGTGAGCAAGTATATTATCAGGAATAAGAGCATACATGTAGCATAGTAGGTGAGCATCGTGTGTTGGCCCCTATTCAATGCTGCATCCGTAGACCCACTGCACTAGGCTTAGTGCTGTTTCTTCCCTGTCACAGGTGCTCTTTGAAGATGTTAATCAAAACAGAATGAGGGAAAGTTTGGCTTTGTTTGAGAACATCATCAGCTACCCATTCTTTCAGGAGTCTTCCGTGATTCTATTCCTCAATAAGACTGATCTTTTCTTTGAGAAGATCATGAAGTCTCATTTAACGGACTACTTCCCCGCCTACCAAGGTCAGTACTGTGTCATCCACATACATGTGTGCATGCAGGGCTTCATTTGGGGGGGGGGGGGGCGCATTTGCCCCCACTTGGGGATTTCTAACCCTTCACAATTGAATACTGCTCACTGCACGCCCCCCCCCCACCCAATAATGTCTTTTGATGTGCTTTTGCCCCCCTTTGGGAATTTTCCTAAATGAACCTCTGGCATGCAAGCATCCTCCGTCCATCCCTACCCTTACATGTAGGTCCAAAGTCAGACCCTGAAGCTGCAAAGCAGTTCATTATGCAACTGTTTCTGTCCGTGAACCCTGACCCCGACAACAAGAGGATATTCAGCCACTTTACGCAGGCAACCGACACAGAGAACATCAAGAGAGTGTTTCAAGATGTCCGCGAGCATGTGCTAGAAGAGAACCTAAAAGACTATAACTTGATGTGAGGTACACGTGTCTAGATAGCTGTAATGACCGACTCCATTTTGTATTAGCTTTGTACTGCACGAGTGATAACAGAATGCAGCAGATATTTTATCACATGAACACTAGTTGTATGAATTAGCTTTTTAGGTATATTGTTACAACAACATGAATTTTTTGTACCCTAGTTGAATTATTGCTGGTTAATTCACAGTACCTTATTATACATGTTGTACATATGATTATATTTTATGTAGTCTTAGCAATGTTCTCTATGGTACACATGCATACCATCCACTGTTGTATGTGAAAATAGATTTTATTAGGTCACATGTATGTGGGAGGGGAGAACTTATTTTAAGCAGTGAAATAAAACAACAATGAAGAACTGCTAGTCACTGTCTGAAGCTGGTGTTGGTTTGGGACTGGGGTCAAGTCGAGGTCGCTTCAAGCTGGGTCCCTCTCCCTCCTCCCCTTCACTGCTGGGGATGATGTCATCATCCTCTGGGACCTCCTCTCCCTCTGGGTTATAGTCATCTTCATCCTCAGAACTTCCCTGTAGATACACATAATTATTTACTTGAGCACCTTGGGGCCCTTGGCCAATGTAATAGGGCACCTACATTATGCATGTACTACTTTGGGGAGCATACCACCAATCCCCTCAAGGAGGCTGTTACAGAAAGAGGAGACGCTAGGGCAGAAGACTCACCGATCCCAGTTCTTGCTGCAGGTAGTCCAGACCAGGCTCATCACTATCACTGCCGTCCACTTCTTCATCTGCAAGGGAATCACAGCATTCGTCACAGCCTCCCCTCACATGGCAGCCCTCACCCCTCACCATCCTCACTGTCACTCTCCTCAACCTCTTCCCCCTCCCTGTTCAGCCCATCCAGTGCCCCCAGCCCCGGCAGAATGTCAAAGACTAGCTCTCGGTAGCCTTCTTGCTGGGTCACAGGGCAGTCCAATAGGTCCAGGGACACCAAGGCAACAAGCTCAGCCTTAGGGTTAGGGTGGCAATTTAGTACACCTCTAAGGGCGGATTTATATATATGGTACTGTTGCTCACCAGGGGTTGAAGGTCATCCAAAAGGGCTATCCTATTTCCCACCAGGCTGAGATGCTGGAGGGCTGGGCAGCCCTTCAAGTGCTCCAGGCCTCCAGCTAGTCTGTTGTCTCCCAGTTCCAACTGGAGGGAGATATTAGGGAGGACGTGTTAGGGGAAACAAGGTAGCCAACCCTGTCTCTGTCATGATATCATCAGCTCTTTGCTTCCACCATGAGACCACCACCAGGCCTCTGGCTCTTGTCCAGATGCTGGCTAGCACTCACAACCACTCACCCTCTCCAGGGCTGGGAGCTCTGGAAAACCTTCCAGTGATGAGAGGCCCACATTAATGATGGACAGTCGCTTCAGTCCAGTGAACTGGTCTGTTAGCCCTGATAGCTTGCTGACTCTCACATTGTCAAGGTTTAACTCCTCTACCTGCAGGGCAATAAATAGAGTTGTTACACCCAGCAGATCAAGGAATCAATACAGCCTAGTTCCCAGGCACTCAGAAACATTGTATTTCGTCTGAAAAAAGGCTACATCATGGAACCATAGCTAGTTTAAGCATAGATCATGCAGATACAAGGTTGCTGTATCTATGGTTTAAGTGATGCCTTCGAGTGGCGGGCAACATATAAAGAATCGTATTCACCGCAGTAGAAGGATTAACCAGCTGCATAATCCACTTGAATGCTAACACACCTCCTCGGGTTTTCTATCTTTCAACTGGCTGCTAATGCGCTCTTCCATTTTTCAAACTTGCTCTTCGTGAATACGCATGCTCAGTAGTGCGACCTTTAAAACGTATTCATGTACTGCACGGTAGGTGCACATGAAGCCTTAGCTTTACCACGTGGCGCATACCCAAGGTATGGCTTCATGTGCAACTATAAAATCGTTTTTCTTTGTATGTACTGTACAAGTAGCCAAACAACGATGGCGGAGAGAAAGCGAAGCGAGATCGTAAACTTTGCACCTGGGCCGGCTGCAATGCCCCTCGAGGTAATATATATAACTAGCTAGCGCTACGTATAATTTAAAATTTCCCCAAGGTGTTAGAAATTATACTTGTTTGGCGTGTCATTATTATCTTTTAATAGGTCATCGAAGAAGCCCAGCGTGGAGCATTGACTTACAAAGGCACTGGAATTGGAGTCATGGGTTGGTCATCTCTCTGTCTAGACACTCCTGCTCTGACTTGATAAGTATATTTTCTAATATTGTGCACAGAAACAAGCCACCGTTCGCCGGAGTACGCCCAGCTGAACGACGACACCCAGGACCGCCTCAGGAGGCTGATGTGAGTCATTGTAAAGTGCTTGGAAGGCTCTAGAACACTTCACTCAGCACACCCTTGACACACCCATGTGTCAGTGTTTAGGGGGCGTAGTCAAGCAAAGCTTGATTGAAGGTGGGGCGTAAGGCTAGCCTCCTACATGCATGGAAAGGGAGTCTGAGAAAGATGGTAGGTTAAGGCTGTGATAGTGGATAGTACTGGCTAGAGCTGTAGCAAAAACACCCCAGGGGTCAAAATGTCTATGACATTACTAACATAGGTTTGATGCCTACTTGTTAGCCCTCACATCTTGATCCCTTACTGCTGGGTTAGTATGTCACTTCAGAGAGCCTGAGCAAAACAGATTAGTTCTATATGGGGTGCCGTTTGTATCAAAATTCATGTATTTCCCCTGGTATCATACAATGAATTCTATAATTATACCAAGCATTCTATACAATTATATAATGCCTTCTATAATATATAATCCATTCTATAACATAGAATCCATTCTATATTATACAATCCATTCTATAATATATAATCCATTCTATAGCATAGAATGCCTTATATGGCATAGAATGCATTATATGGCATAGAACGCATTCTATAGCATAGAATCCATTCTATAGCATAGAATGCCTTATATGGCATGGAACGCATTCTGAATGCGCATAAAATCTGCACTGAATCCCCATTCCAGCATAGGAATGGCATAACTGGAACCGAAATTCTTCCCATTCCATTCTTAAGTTTAAACATGCATTTCACAGTCCACGATTTCACATTCCACGTGTAAGTCCAAAGGTTAATGTAATGCGCATGTGCACTATACAGTATGTGCTCATGGAGCAGTAAATTATATATGTGCCACGTCATAGTGATTTTTGCCGTCTGCAGTACACTCCAGCTGAGTATTCAACAAGTTCATCCAATGGGTAACAGTAGCATCTTTGGACTGGTCCTTTATGAGCAATTAATCACAATAGTCGCTCATCATTTGGTACAAGGCTGCCCATTATGTGTATAAAATTAATGCATTGCCCAGATGTACCATATACTGTGTACAACTCCGTGTGTTCTTTTGTATGACAAGGTGTACTGAAAATTGTGCTACCCATGTCCTGCAAAATGTCTAGGTGGTGAAAAAATACTGCTGAGACGTATCCCCTTAGGAAACATAAACTGATAATTATAAGCACAGGGGAGTATGGCTATTATGTATGCAGTGGTCTTACTTAAATCATGGATAATAATATGATATTATCCATTGGCTACACAACGTTAACACTGCTGAGGATGCGAACATCGAGCTCATGACATATTACTGCTCCACGAGGACATACTGTATAGTGCACATGCGCATTACATCAACCTTTGGACTTACACGTGGAATGTGAAGTCGTGGACTGTGAAATGCATTTTTAAACTTAAGAATGAGGAAAATTTCCATTCCAGTTATGCCATTCCTATGCTGGAATGGGGATTCTGTTCGGATTTTATGTGCATTCAGAATGCGTTCTATGCCATATAAGGCATTCTATGCTATAGAATGGATTATAATATTATATGGTATAGAATGGATTCTATACCATAGAATGCATTCTATGGGCATTCTATGCCATATAAGGCTATAGAATGGATTGTATATGGATTATATATTATAGAATGGATTCTATACCATAGAATGCATTCTATGGGCATTCTATGCCATATAAGGCATTCTATGCTATAGAATGGATTATATATTATAGAATGGATTGTATACTATAGAATGGATGATATATTATAGAATGAGTTGTATATTATAGAATGGATTCTATGTTATAGAATGGATTATATATTATAGAAGGCATTATATAATTGTATAGAATGCTTGGTATAATTATAGAATTCATTGTATGATACCAGGGGAAATACATAAATTTTGACACAAACGGCACCCCATAGTTCTAGGATTGGTATTTCCAGTGCTACAGGAATCTTTGAGGCCTGAGTCCAGTAGAGCAGTGGGTGGGTGAAAGATCAATTAGGCTTTGAAGTCCATCCTGGATCAAAGCAAAGATTGTCTTCCAAGTTATAGCTCTGAGCCTTGCAGTGTTGCAAACTTTCTGCAAATTCCTGTGTAGACTTGATACCTGTACAATTTGTGAGTGAAGTGTTAATAGAGTGTTAATAGATACCCAGACAGATGTTGGTACTGTGTGAATAGTGGGTGGTGACATCATCCACCACTATTAGCTGCTGTGAGTAAGTTGGTTTGAAAATCTGTGTTCTGTACCAGCTTGTAGACTTGAATTTGGTACGTCAGATCGTTTGGGGAGGGAATGAGCCTTAAGACTGTACTGCAGTAGGTTGGTTTTCAGATGATGCTATTCATTGTATTCACCATTTGGATGCTACCATGGTCCTCCTCTCTCCTCTCCCCACTTTCCTCTCATCTCCGTAGTGATATCCCGGAGAACTACAGTGTACTGTTGCTACAGGGAGGTGGAACTGCCCAGTTTGCAGCCATACCCCTCAATATCACTGAGTCAAATGAGACTGTGGCTGACTACCTTGTAACGGGCCAGTGGTCAAATAAGGCCGCTAAAGAAGCAGAGAAGTATGTGAAAGTCAACCGTCCCTTTCCTAAGGTGGACAAGTACACCACCATCCCTGATTCCTCACAATGGATTCCAAAACTATCTTCCAATGCTGCGTATGTCTACTACTGCGCTAATGAAACTGTGCATGGTGAGTGTGCCCTGTGGTGTGCTAGGCTGTAGAACAGCATGAATGTACTAGCTACCTTTTGCGCAGGAGTGGAGTTTCCGTTTGTGCCTGAGACTGGAGACGTGCCCCTGGTGTGTGATATCTCCTCCAACTTTCTGACCCGGAAGGTTGACGTCCGTAAGGTACGTAGGACACCCAGTGATTCTCACTCAGGGCAGCTTCTTCATTTGTGTACAATATTTGTCTGCAGTTTGGACTGCTTTATGCTGGAGTACAGAAGAATGCTGGCTGCTCTGGCGTGACTGTTGTTGTGGGTGAGTTTCAGCTGGCATACGTTCAGGCTAGATGAAATTTGTTGACTCTTGTGTGGTCTTCTTTACCCACTAGTACGCAGGGACCTACTTGGGAAGGCTCGTTCTATATGCCCTTCGTTCCTGAACTACACAGTAAGTTTGACACCAGATCAGCTCTTACAATGCCAGTGATACTTGTGGTACATTTGGCTGTGCATGTGGATATGCAACACTTGTGCAACAGGTGGTTGCTTTGCAGACCTCAGATGTCAGCCTCTGAGTAGTAAATGGGGCAACGACTGGGGCTGGGTAGGTATTTTTGTGTCCATTAATGAATTTGCAAACCAGCCAGTCGATTTACTTTAGCACATGACTTTCACTAGACTGTAATGTCATCCTTGGCCATACTCCTTTGTCTTTGATGTAAGTTATGTATGATGTTCCTGACAGGTGCAGGATGACATGAAGTCCAACTACAACACTCCTCCAGTGTGGAGCATCTATATTCTGAACCTGGCCCTTCAGTGGGTGGAGAAGCAGGGAGGAATTGAAGGTCTGGTTACATTTCACTTAGCCTCGTTCCCAGGCTCCACTGCCCAGCATTTTTTGTACTTTGGAAAAACACGGGCCAGGAACCTGGGCTCTGGTAGGGTGTGTGGTTTTGCTAAATCAAATTATTCATGACGTATAATATTGCTTCGTTGTTTACTTTGAAGAGACTAGCTATTGCACGTTCAAAGATGACAAAAGGCAAAGAGGACTTAACAGTGACAATACTTGACGTAGCACAAAGATGTGGCTGTTTGTTGTTTCTCAAGAACCACTGCCAAGGTAGGTCTGTGAGACTATAAGGTAGACAGCTAGCTATGAGCTAGCGAGGGTATATGAAACGACTAGCCTATGCTTAGAACTTGCTTCTCCTGATCAGTATACACAAATCCATAACCGGACTTACATTACAGGTTGCATCCTTCGCTGTCTTGCCAGGCCTTCTCGGTGTTTTCAGGAGGCACCTGATCATTCACAACGCCCGAGATTTGTTCATCCTGGTTGTATCCATTGTTGTAGCTAATGGCTGAAGACAACGCTGTCTCATTGAACAATAGCTATATAGAGCGTGATAGCTAACTACTTGGCTGTACAGTTAGCTAGCTGCTAGTAGTAGCCAGTACATGTAAAAGTGTCTCCTGCTTGTGTTACATCACATATAAATTGATTTAGCAAAACCACACACCCTACGTCACGTATGTGATGTACCAAGGAGCCCAGGCTCCCTGCCCATGTTTTTCCAAAGTGCATGATATTGTTTCAGCACTCAGTCTACAAACGGGCTCCGAAGGATAGCTACCTTAAGTTTAGATTTGCTGCCTTCCTTCATTATCTGAGAACTACAAGTTTCCTTAGCCATGCAAAAATTCACCCTTCTACCACCTTTCTATCGTATGTGTCCTGCGCATGAGAAAATGTACTAGGCCCACAGCTAGCTAAGAGAAACACGCATGTGAGCCTCCGAATGAGATTCGTAACAGCTGACAGGAAACTATGCAAGTAACAAGCAATGGATGCCTAACTGAAACACTGTATGTGTTATTAGGGAGACTACCCACACTAGCTGCATTAAGATTTAATTCTGCATTAAAATTCAAACTGATAATTTCCAATTATGCATCATTAACAGCATTTATTGATCACGTGATTTCGATAACCCTATTGTCCTTTGCTTTGTCCCTGTAGCCATGTCTGGGAAGAGTGCTGAAAAATCGGGTGCAATACTTGAAGTGATAAATAGTTCCAGTGGCTTCTACCACCTACCTGTGCAGCCTCAGTTCCGTTCCAGGGTCAACATCCCATTCCGTGTCATGGAAGAAGGCGAGTGCAGTGAGGAGCTGGAGGCACTGTTCCTTAAAGAGGCTTCAGAGAAAGGGCTGATGTCTCTGAAGGGCCACCGCTCTGTGGGAGGGCTGAGAGCCTCTCTCTACAATGCTGTCTCTGTTGAACAGACCGCAAGATTGGCTATGTTTATGTTAGACTTCATGAAACGATATCAGAAGTGAAGCCATTCATGTGTGCATTGCCAGTTTTGTAATTAAGCTGCTTGATACGTTGGTGGTAGTACCCCATGTTCTGTATATGGAGATGGGGTTAAGCAATAGGTTAGTGACATTTTAGCAGAATCTAGGGTTACGCTTCATGCTTTTCAAATTCCCGTTCCGCATTCACGCCAACCGTAGTCACGTGCCCAGACGTTCACACATTGGGGAGGCCACGTTCCGACCCCAGGCTGTAACCGAACGCGCCACCTTGACTTCCCGTTAATTGAGCTTATGTGCGTTAGATGGAATTGTTCCTATGGTGCGTGTTGAATGGATGTAAATGCAGCATGGTGAGGGGAGGACCAGCTAACAGAGCCATCTAAAGAGCCAAGATATTTGCTCTTACTATGGTACGAGTAAAGTGCGAAGAGGTTTAGCAGGTATACACAGTGAAGACGAAGTACTGTATTCGCTAAACCTCGGCATTAAGGTGCGATATTGGCTATAGCATACTGTACACAGCGCTGCAACTTTTAGCTATTCTGCTATTTTATCAGTCTTGTCAGATCGTACTGAGTAATAGCATCACTACACATAGCACTGATTACACATACATGTAGCACTGCTATTTTGCTTTTTTTGTGCGATTAGATATTCAGCTATTTATGGTACGTACCGGTGCGAGTATAGCATACCACACATACCTGTAGCACTGCTATTTTGCTATTTTATCCAGGCTAGTGAATGCATATTACTATTGATACACAATGTGCAGGAATGTCCTCGTTTCGAGAGAGTTGTTGGGCGTGGCACATGGCATGCAGGTGGCACGACCATATCACCCACCAACGAACTCCAAGCCTCGACCTCATCCAATCCAGAATCCAAGCCTTGAACTGGACTCGGACTCATCCAACCCATACTCCAAGCCTCGAACTGGGCTTGAACTCCTCCAATGCCGACTCCAAGCCTCGAACTCCTCCAGTCCCGACTCCAAGCCTCGAACGAGGCTCGAACTCCTCCCATCCAGACTCCAAGTCTTGAACTAGGCTCAAACTCCTCCAATCCAGACTTCAAGCCTCGAACTGGGCTCGAACTCCTCCAAACCAGACTTCAATCCTCGAACTGGGCTCGAACTCCTCCAAGCCTCGAACTGGGCTCGAACTCCGCCAATCCCGACTCGAAGCCTCGAACCAAGCTCGAACTCCTCCAATCCAGTCTCCAAGCCTTGAATTGGGCTCGAACTCCTCCAATCCGGACTACAATCCTCGAACTGAGCTCGAACTCCTCTAATCCTAACTCCAAGCCTCGAACTGGCCTCGAACTCCTCCAATCCCTACTCCAAGCCTCGAATTGTGCTCGAACTCCTACATTCCCTACTCCAACCCTCGAACTGGGCTCGAACTCCTGCAATCCCTACTTGAAGCCTCGAACTCCTCCCATCCCTACTCCAAGCCTTGAACTGGCCTCGAACTCCTCCAATCCCTACTCCAAGCCTCGAACTGGGCTCGAACTCCTCCAATCCCTACTCCAAGCCTCGAACTGGGCTCGAACTCCTCCAATCCCAACTCCAAGACTCGAACTGGGCTCGAACTCCTCCAATCCCTACTCCAAGCCTCGAACTGGGCTCGAACTCCTCCAATCCCTACTCCAAGCCTCGAACTGGCCTCGAACTCCTCCAATTCCCTACTCCAAGCCTCGAACTGTGCTCGAACTCCTCCAATCCCAACTCCAAGCATCGAACTGGGCTCGAACTCCTCCAATCCGTACTCCAAGCCTCGTACTGGGCTTGCACTCCTCCAATCCATACTCCAAGCCTCGAACTAGGCTCGAACTCCTAAAATCCCTACTCCAAGCCTCGAACTTGCCTCGAACTCCTCCAATTCCTACTCCAAGCCTCGAACTGGGCTCGAACTCCTCCAATCCCTACTCCAAGCCTCGAACTGGGCTCGAACTCCTCCAATCCCTACTCCAAGCCTCGAACTGGCCTCGAACTCCTCCAATCCCGTACTCCAAGCCTCGAACTGGGCTCGAACTCCTCCAATCCCAACTCCAAGCCTCGAACTGGCTCGAACTCCTCCAATCCCTACTCCAAGCCTCGAACTGGCCTCGAACTCCTCCAATCCCAACTCCAAGACTCGAACTGGGCTCGAACTCCTCCAATCCCTACTCCAAGCCTCGAACTGGGCTCGAACTCCTCCAATCCCTACTCCAAGCCTCGAACTGGGCTCGAACTCCTGCAATCCCTACTGGAAGCCTCGATCTGGCCTCGAACTCCTCCAATCCCTACTCCAAGCCTCTAACTGGGCTCGAACTCCGCCAATCCCGACTCGAAGCCTCGAACCAAGCTCGAACTCCTCCAATCCAGTCTCCAAGCCTTGAATTGGGCTTGAACTCCTCCAATCCGGACTACAATCCTCGAACTGGGCTCGTAGGGATTGGAGTCGATCGAGCCCAGTTCAAGGCTTGGAGTAGGGATGGGAGGAGTTCGAGGCCAGTTCGAGAACTTCAAGTAGGGATTGCAGGAGTTCGAGCCCAGTTCGAGGGTCGGAGTAGGGAATGGAGGAGTTCGAGCCCAGTTCGATGCTTGGAGTAGGGATTGGAGGAGTTCGAGCCCAGTTCGAGTCTTTGAGTTGGGATTGGAGGAGTTCGAGCACAATTCGAGGCTTGGAGTAGGGATTGGAGGAGTTCGAGGCTTGGAGTTAGGATTAGGGTTAGGGTTAGGGTTAGGGTTAGGGTGAGACCTTGCAGGGGCTGTGACCCTGCACTGATCATGAACAGCATCTTGAAGACGAGAACTTTGCACATGTAGAATTAAATAAGGCAGCCCTGTTTAATATATATTAAGTTATATCAGCGCTGAAAGATAGTACATGAACAATGAACAAATATAATAAAGCAAAGGTAATAGATTAATTATGAATTCCAATCGTGTCCGTCATGAGTCGAGAGGAGACCATTCCACAGCCATGAAAACACTGACAGTGCGGCCTGCATTTGGCCTTGTTTGCACTACCAACATTCCATGACCCTGGACCGGCCCCTCCTCATCCGGTCGTATCTGTTCACATCACATCAAAAGTCAATGAAGAAGCCAGAATCCGGTAGCATCCTGAAATGAACAAAAGAAGACGAGGGAGAGCAAAATTAAAAATGTACTGGGCCGCCTTAGGTCACAGTACTCCAGTTGTGAGCATCTATACGCAGACATACATACATGCATACATACACATACAGGGCTCTTTAATTAGGAGTGGGTGGAGCTTCCTGGCAGCAGCTAAGGCTTGGTTTTCCCTGAATTGGATCGGCTGGTTTCCTGCCTGTCTTTAGAGGCTCAGCCTTAATATGCCGTGATTACTTGACCAGGGATCGGCTGTCTGAGTGTAGGTATGTATGTATGGCTATGTACTGCATATTATAGGCAGACATACATACATACGTGCATACATACACATACGGGGCTCTTTAATTAGGAGTGGGTGGAGCTTCCTGGCAGCAGCTAAGGCTTGGCTTTCCCTGAATTGGATCGGCTGGTTTCCCTGTCTTTAAAGGCGTGGCAGGGATAGTGCAGCTTACCCGTATTAAATTAATATTATGGCCTAGCTCACCTGCCGAGTAGGGGTGTGACTCTTTCTTGCTGACGACTCTGGGGTTAGGGCTGGACGCTGTGGGGGGGGGAGGAGTGCAGTCATGCCAATGACAGCCTTAATATGCCGTGATTACTTGACCAGGGATCGGCTGTCTGAGTGTAGGTATGTATGTATGGCTATGTACTGCATATTATAGGCAGACATACATACATACGTGCATACATACACATACGGGGCTCTTTAATTAGGAGTGGGTGGAGCTTCCTGGCAGCAGCTAAGGCTTGGCTTTCCCTGAATTGGATCGGCTGGTTTCCCTGTCTTTAAAGGCGTGGCAGGGATAGTGCAGCTTACCAGTATTAAATTAATATTATGGCCTAGCTCACCTGCCGAGTAGGGGTGTGACTCTTTCTTGCATCACAGCCTGTCGGCTCTCATGGCTGATGCGGAATATGTGTTAGAAAAAGATGCAATACTTCAGTCTTCTGTAAAGCCAGTGTTTTTTCATAGGACATAATTATGTGCAGATATTTTATTAGATCGTTGTACTGCACAGGGCACTGGAAATAACAGCAACTGTGATGGACAATGCACACTCAGGGCCCACCTGTCGAGGCAAGGCTGGGAAGTAGCAATTTCTCAGCAAAAGGCTGGCAGTCAAACTGCACCTTCCCTGCCCTGATAGGCTCCAAGATACAGCTCACAGCCAGCAAACAAGCCTCATGCACCTGCAAAGGAGGGTAGCAGCAAACAATAGAGTGTCTCGTTCCCAGGCTGCGCACTTCAAATCAGTTCCCAGGCCATAGCTTTGCTCTGTACCTTCCACCAGTGCTCTGTTGAGTGAGCGGGAGTCTCATGAATATGACGTTCTATAGCCGTCATCACCGCCTGGTAACACGGAACTTTTAGCAAAGCCTCTTCTGCCAACATCTGTGTGGGAGGGAGCAAGGAGGGAGGAATCAGCAAGGAGAGAAGAGAGGGAGGTAGGAGGCACTCACCTGAATGAGGTCATGGGCAGAGAGCCTGACAGAGTAGGAAAATTCATTTTCATCCTCTTCCACAAACTGGTTGACGTCCTCTAGCCAGCTGTGGACCTGGTAGGGGGTCGTAGAGAACCAGTCCATCCAGAGACAATGCTACTTCACACACAACAATAGATAGAGAGAAGAGGAGAAGCCCCCTTGCTCCACTGGTGAGGGAGGGGGTAGCTCAGGAACTGGGCACCTACCTGCTCCTCAGTGATCTGCATGTGAGCAATCAGGTGATACAGCAGGTCTGGTAGAATAGGAGGCAGCAGTCGCTGCAGACGTCAGCTCTCGCTCAGGGCAGAGATGAATTCAAAGATAGCAAAGATGGTGCTCTCCTGTCCCACTACCTCCCCATCACTGTCACACACACTGGCTTCAGGCTCCCTGCAGTTCACCACCGACTGCACATACCTGGCTGGGTCAAGGAGCTAACAGCTAGCTAATTAGCCTGTGCAGATGACAAAGTGGAAGGTATCAGTGTATGAGGGAGGATACAGGGGTGTGTTGCCCACCAGGATGTTCCATACTGGGGTCACTACCTCCATGGTATGTGTGGCCATGGCACGAGGGAAGGAGCGAAGGAGGCTGCACAGAGCCATGATGACCTCCTTCCTCAACCCGGGGTCAGTGGAGCCATTCTCCCGGCTGCTCAGAATGTGGATAAAGGCACCTATGTAGTTGGGTAGAGCAGGCAACAGCAGGGTGCTTGGAGCTTCCTGAGGAGTTGAAAACATCATACCTTGCAGTGAAGGACTAAGTGACTACTGCACACAACAAAATATCATGGTACCAACTACAAATGGTTGCAGTATACAGACTCTTAGGACTGGTTGGCCAACTGGGAATGAGCCCTTCTCCAGCGAGTCGTTGATAACATTCTGTGTACGTGCGTGTGTGCATACATGTACATTCCATGGTGCCCTGCGATTGTACTGCAAATACTCTATGTGTATACTCAGTAGCCCATGAACCCCCCCGCTCCTGGTCTACTCCAACACATAAGTAATATTTTCACCCCATCATGTGCATGCAGTTGTCTGAAATGGATTGCCAGAGAAGACTGTGTGCGTTAGAACATGATGGCTATGCTACAGGGAAAGGAGAGCAGCGGAAAATTCAGAGGAGAGGGAGAGAAGGCTGCAGATCGCGACTTGCTGACTTGCGATATTAATAAACTCCCGTCCTGCAATATGAGTCTGCATGCCCTCACCCTCCAAGAGAAGCTGAATATTCATTCTTTGTAGCATCTGTACCCTACTCTACCTGCATTCTGACATACAAGAGTCTGGAGTTTACATGTACATGTGGTCTGCAGTGCTAACACCTGCAATTTTACCAGTTTGCACACAAACACTTGCTCACGCTGCCCCTACAATGTCCCTACAATGTCGCATTCACCTAGTACATTAATACACAGCAGTCACCACAGGCTGCTTATTGAAAAAGCGATGGCTGCATTTAAACTCTGTTGTCTATTACCACACAACTTCCTCATTGGCCAAGGATACTAATTAAGAATCCTTACATCCACTGAATGTGCTCCTGCTAACAGAGCTAAGGGGGGGGGGTATACTAACGGGATAAGCTGCACTGATGGCATGGATGAGGATAGCACATGTGTTGAAGATGTGAACTGCCCGACTGCGGGTCCTCACACTGTAGACCTGATGGGAAAAAAAGAAAGATGTGGTGGGTGGATTATGTGTGGTGTGGGACTGGCTGGGTGCATTGTGGCATGCTCACCAATGGCTGTAGAAGGATACGATGTAGTTGTGGGAAGATGATTGGGGCAACGTGGGGCATCTGCTGGTCACTGACATCATGACAGAACTCTGCAGAAAGAGAGAGGAGGCGGTGAGGAAATGCAAGGTCCCATGCACTGACTAGCGAGAGCACACATAGCCCTGTGCACTCACCTGTGAGGACACGCATAGCCCCATGCACAAGGTTAGCGTCTCCAGAATCCAGTGCTAGGACCAACTGGTCAAATAAATCTGGCCAGTTTTCTGGCCAATCCCAGTGAGCTATGGCAGACACAGCATAGGCCTGCCGTGGGGAGAGAGCAGTAGGGAGAGCCTCAAAGGAACGAGAAGCCATGAGAGAAGGCCTACCACAGTAGCCCTGATCTTGCTGTGACTGTCTCCCAGCCCTGCAGGTAGCCTCCTACGAATGGCTGCCTTGGTCTGGGGGGAAGGACACAAGAGTTAGTGCAACACATCACTGAGAGCTGGGCTCTGGTAGGGTGTGTGGTTTTGCTAAATCAAATTATTCATGACGTATAATATTGCTTCGTTGTTTACTTTGAAGAGACTAGCTATTGCACGTTCAAAGATGACAAAAGGCAAAGAGGACTTAACAGTGACAATACTTGACGTAGCACAAAGATGTGGCTGTTTGTTGTTTCTCAAGAACCACTGCCAAGGTAGGTCTGTGAGACTATAAGGTAGACAGCTAGCTATGAGCTAGCGAGGGTATATGAAACGACTAGCCTATGCTTAGAACTTGCTTCTCCTGATCAGTATACACAAATCCATAACCGGACTTACATTACAGGTTGCATCCTTCGCTGTCTTGCCAGGCCTTCTCGGTGTTTTCAGGAGGCACCTGATCATTCACAACGCCCGAGATTTGTTCATCCTGGTTGTATCCATTGTTGTAGCTAATGGCTGAAGACAACGCTGTCTCATTGAACAATAGCTATATAGAGCGTGATAGCTAACTACTTGGCTGTACAGTTAGCTAGCTGCTAGTAGTAGCCAGTACATGTAAAAGTGTCTCCTGCTTGTGTTACATCACATATAAATTGATTTAGCAAAACCACACACCCTACGTCACGTATGTGATGTACCAAGGAGCCCAGGCTCCCTGCCCATGTTTTTCCAAAGTGCATGATATTGTTTCAGCACTCAGTCTACAAACGGGCTCCGAAGGATAGCTACCTTAAGTTTAGATTTGCTGCCTTCCTTCATTATCTGAGAACTACAAGTTTCCTTAGCCATGCAAAAATTCACCCTTCTACCACCTTTCTATCGTATGTGTCCTGCGCATGAGAAAATGTACTAGGCCCACAGCTAGCTAAGAGAAACACGCATGTGAGCCTCCGAATGAGATTCGTAACAGCTGACAGGAAACTATGCAAGTAACAAGCAATGGATGCCTAACTGAAACACTGTATGTGTTATTAGGGAGACTACCCACACTAGCTGCATTAAGATTTAATTCTGCATTAAAATTCAAACTGATAATTTCCAATTATGCATCATTAACAGCATTTATTGATCACGTGATTTCGATAACCCTATTGTCCTTTGCTTTGTCCCTGTAGCCATGTCTGGGAAGAGTGCTGAAAAATCGGGTGCAATACTTGAAGTGATAAATAGTTCCAGTGGCTTCTACCACCTACCTGTGCAGCCTCAGTTCCGTTCCAGGGTCAACATCCCATTCCGTGTCATGGAAGAAGGCGAGTGCAGTGAGGAGCTGGAGGCACTGTTCCTTAAAGAGGCTTCAGAGAAAGGGCTGATGTCTCTGAAGGGCCACCGCTCTGTGGGAGGGCTGAGAGCCTCTCTCTACAATGCTGTCTCTGTTGAACAGACCGCAAGATTGGCTATGTTTATGTTAGACTTCATGAAACGATATCAGAAGTGAAGCCATTCATGTGTGCATTGCCAGTTTTGTAATTAAGCTGCTTGATACGTTGGTGGTAGTACCCCATGTTCTGTATATGGAGATGGGGTTAAGCAATAGGTTAGTGACATTTTAGCAGAATCTAGGGTTACGCTTCATGCTTTTCAAATTCCCGTTCCGCATTCACGCCAACCGTAGTCACGTGCCCAGACGTTCACACATTGGGGAGGCCACGTTCCGACCCCAGGCTGTAACCGAACGCGCCACCTTGACTTCCCGTTAATTGAGCTTATGTGCGTTAGATGGAATTGTTCCTATGGTGCGTGTTGAATGGATGTAAATGCAGCATGGTGAGGGGAGGACCAGCTAACAGAGCCATCTAAAGAGCCAAGATATTTGCTCTTACTATGGTACGAGTAAAGTGCGAAGAGGTTTAGCAGGTATACACAGTGAAGACGAAGTACTGTATTCGCTAAACCTCGGCATTAAGGTGCGATATTGGCTATAGCATACTGTACACAGCGCTGCAACTTTTAGCTATTCTGCTATTTTATCAGTCTTGTCAGATCGTACTGAGTAATAGCATCACTACACATAGCACTGATTACACATACATGTAGCACTGCTATTTTGCTTTTTTTGTGCGATTAGATATTCAGCTATTTATGGTACGTACCGGTGCGAGTATAGCATACCACACATACCTGTAGCACTGCTATTTTGCTATTTTATCCAGGCTAGTGAATGCATATTACTATTGATACACAATGTGCAGGAATGTCCTCGTTTCGAGAGAGTTGTTGGGCGTGGCACATGGCATGCAGGTGGCACGACCATATCACCCACCAACGAACTCCAAGCCTCGACCTCATCCAATCCAGAATCCAAGCCTTGAACTGGACTCGGACTCATCCAACCCATACTCCAAGCCTCGAACTGGGCTTGAACTCCTCCAATCCCGACTCCAAGCCTCGAACTCCTCCAATCCCTAATCCAAGCATCGAACTGGGCTCGAACTCCTCCAATCCCTACTGCAAGCCTCAAACTGGACTCAAACTCCTCCAATCCCTACTGCAAGCCTCGAACTGACCTCGAACTCTTCTAATCCCTTCTCCAATCCTCGAACTGGGCTCGAACTCCTCCAATCCCTACTCCAAACCTTGAACTGGGCTCCAACTCCTGCAATCCGTACTTGAAGCCTTGAACCAAGCTCGAACTCCTCCAATCCAGTACTCCAAGCCTTGAACTGGCCTCGAACTCCTCCAATCCCTACTACACTCCTCGAACTGGCCTCAAACTCCTCTAATCCCTTCTCCAAGCCTCGAACTGGGCTCAAACTCCTCCAATCCCAATTCCAAGCCTCGAATTGTGCTCGAACTCCTACATTCCCTACTCCAACCCTCGAACTGGGCTCGAACTCCTGCAATCCCTACTTGAAGCCTCGAACTCCTCCCATCCCTACTCCAAGCCTTGAACTGGCCTCGAACTCCTCCAATCCCTACTCCAAGCCTCGAACTGGGCTCGAACTCCTCCAATCCCAACTCCAAGACTCGAACTGGGCTCGAACTCCTCCAATCCCTACTCCAAGAATCGAACTGGGCTCGAACTCCTCCAATCCCTACTCCAAGCATCGAACTGGGCTCGAACTCCTCCAATCCCTACTCCAAGCCTCGAACTTGCCTCGAACTCCTCCAATTCCTACTCCAAGCCTCGAACTGTGCTCGAACTCCTCCAATCCCAACTCCAAGCATCGATCTGGGCTTGAACTCCTCCAATCCGTACTCCAAGCCTCGAACTGGGCTCGAACTCCTCCAATCCCTACTCCAAGCCTAGAACTAGGCTCAAACTCCTAAAATCCCTACTCCAAGCCTCGAACTTGCCTCGAACTCCTCCAATTCCTACTCCAAGCCTCGAACTGTGCTCAAACTCCTCCAATCCCTACTCCAAGCCTAAAACTAGGCTCGAACTTCTGCAATCCCTACTGGAAGCCTCGAACTGGCCTCGAACTCCTCCAATCCGTACTCCAAGCCTCGAACAGGGCTCGAACTCCTCCAATCCCAACTCCAAGCCTCGAACTGGCCTCAAACTCCTCCAATCCCTACTCCAAGCCTCGAACTGCGCTCGAACTCCTCCAATCCCAACTCCAAGACTCGAACTGGGCTCGAACTCCTCCAATCCCTACTCCAAGCATCGAACTTGGCTCGAACTCCTCAATTCCCTACTCCAAGCCTCGAACTGGGCTCGAACTACTGCAATCCCTACTGGAAGCCTCGATCTGGCCTCGAACTCCTCCAATCCCTACTCCAAGCCTCTAACTGGGCTCGAACTCCGCCAATCCCGACTCGAAGCCTCGAACTGGGCTCGAACTCCTCCAATCCCTACTCCAAGCCTTGAACTCGGCTCCAACTCCTGCAATCTGTACTTGAAGCCTCGAACTGGGCTCGTAGGGATTGGAGTCGATCGAGCCCAGTTCAAGGCTTGGAGTAGGGATGAGGAGTTCGAGGCCAGTTCGAGGCTTCAAGTAGGAATTGCAGGAGTTCGAGCCCAGTTCGAGGGTCGGAGTAGGGAATGGAGGAGTTCGAGCCCAGTTCGATGCTTGGAGTAGGGATTGGAGGAGTTCGAAGCCAGGTTCGAAGTCTTGGAGTTCGGGATTAGGGTTAGGGTTAGGGTTAGGGTTAGGGTGAGACCTTGCAGGAGCTGTGACCCTGCACTGATCATGAACAGCATCTTGAAGACGAGAACTTTGCACATGTAGAATTAAATAAGGCAGCCCTGTTTAATATATATTAAGTTATATCAGCGCTGAAAGATAGTACATGAACAATGAACAAATATAATAAAGCAAAGGTAATAGATTAATTATGAATTCCAATCGTGTCCGTCATGAGTCGAGAGGAGACCATTCCACAGCCATGAAAACACTGACAGTGCGGCCTGCATTTGGCCTTGTTTGCACTACCAACATTCCATGACCCTGGACCGGCCCCTCCTCATCCGGTCGTATCTGGTCACATCACATCAAAAGTCAATGAAGAAGCCACTCAAATCAGAATCCGGTAGCATCCTGAAATGAACAAAAGAAGACGAGAGAGAGCAAAATTAAAAATGTACAGGGGGAGGAGGAGTGCAGTCATGCCAATGACAGCATTAATATGCCGTGATTACTTGACCAGGGATCGGCTGTCTGAGTGTAGGTATGTATGTATGGCTATGTACTGCACATTATAGGCAGACATACATACATACATACGTGCATACATACACATAGGGGGCTCTTTAATTAGGAGTGGGTGGAGCTTCCTGGCAGCAGCTAAGGCTTGGCTTTCCCTGAATTGGATCGGCTGGTTTCCCTGCCTGTCTTAAGAGGCTCGACCGGGACAGTGTGGCTGACCAGTATTAAATTAATATTATGGCCTAGCTCACCTGCCGAGTAGGGGTGTGACTCTTTCTTGCTGACGACTCTGGGGCTAGGGCTGGACGCTGTGGGGGGAGGAGGAGTGCAGTCATGCCAATGACAGCATTAATATGCCGTGATTACTTGACCAGGGATCGGCTGTCTGTGTATGTACGTATGGCTATGTACTGCACATTATAGGCAGACATACATACATACATACGTGCATACATACACATAGGGGGCTCTTTAATTAGGAGTGGGTGGAGCTTCCTGGCAGCAGCTAAGGCTTGGCTTTCCCTGAATTGGATCGGCTGGTTTCCCTGCCTGTCTTAAGAGGCTCGACCGGGACAGTGTGGCTGACCAGTATTAAATTAATATTATGGCCTAGCTCACCTGCCGAGTAGGGGTGTGACTCTTTCTTGCTGACGACTCTGGGGCTAGGGCTGGACGCTGTGGGGGGAGGAGGAGTGCAGTCATGCCAATGACAGCATTAATATGCCGTGATTACTTGACCAGGGATCGGCTGTCTGTGTATGTACGTATGGCTATGTACTGCACATTATAGGCAGACATACATACATACATACGTGCATACATACACATAGGGGGCTCTTTAATTAGGAGTGGGTGGAGCTTCCTGGCAGCAGCTAAGGCTTGGCTTTCCCTGAATTGGATCGGCTGGTTTCCCTGCCTGTCTTAAGAGGCTCGACCGGGACAGTGTGGCTGACCAGTATTAAATTAATATTATGGCCTAGCTCACCTGCCGAGTAGGGGTGTGACTCTTTCTTGCTGACGACTCTGGGGCTAGGGCTGGACGCTGTGGGGGGGAGGAGGAGTGCAGTCATGCCAATGACAGCATTAATATGCCGTGATTACTTGACCAGGGATCGGCTGTCTGTGTATGTACGTATGGCTATGTACTGCACATTATAGGCAGACATACATACATACATACGTGCATACATACACATAGGGGGCTCTTTAATTAGGAGTGGGTGGAGCTTCCTGGCAGCAGCTAAGGCTTGGCTTTCCCTGAATTGGATCGGCTGGTTTCCCTGCCTGTCTTAAGAGGCTCGACCGGGACAGTGTGGCTGACCAGTATTAAATTAATATTATGGCCTAGCTCACCTGCCGAGTAGGGGTGTGACTCTTTCTTGCTGACGACTCTGGGGCTAGGGCTGGACGCTGTGGGGGGAGGAGGAGTGCAGTCATGCCAATGACAGCATTAATATGCCGTGATTACTTGACCAGGGATCGGCTGTCTGTGTATGTACGTATGGCTATGTACTGCACATTATAGGCAGACATACATACATACATACGTGCATACATACACATAGGGGGCTCTTTAATTAGGAGTGGGTGGAGCTTCCTGGCAGCAGCTAAGGCTTGGCTTTCCCTGAATTGGATCGGCTGGTTTCCCTGCCTGTCTTAAGAGGCTCGACCGGGACAGTGTGGCTGACCAGTATTAAATTAATATTATGGCCTAGCTCACCTGCCGAGTAGGGGTGTGACTCTTTCTTGCTGACGACTCTGGGGCTAGGGCTGGACGCTGTGGGGGGAGGAGGAGTGCAGTCATGCCAATGACAGCATTAATATGCCGTGATTACTTGACCAGGGATCGGCTGTCTGTGTATGTACGTATGGCTATGTACTGCACATTATAGGCAGACATACATACATACATACGTGCATACATACACATAGGGGGCTCTTTAATTAGGAGTGGGTGGAGCTTCCTGGCAGCAGCTAAGGCTTGGCTTTCCCTGAATTGGATCGGCTGGTTTCCCTGCCTGTCTTAAGAGGCTCGACCGGGACAGTGTGGCTGACCAGTATTAAATTAATATTATGGCCTAGCTCACCTGCCGAGTAGGGGTGTGACTCTTTCTTGCTGACGACTCTGGGGCTAGGGCTGGACGCTGTGGGGGGGAGGAGGAGTGCAGTCATGCCAATGACAGCATTAATATGCCGTGATTACTTGACCAGGGATCGGCTGTCTGTGTATGTACGTATGGCTATGTACTGCACATTATAGGCAGACATACATACATACATACGTGCATACATACACATAGGGGGCTCTTTAATTAGGAGTGGGTGGAGCTTCCTGGCAGCAGCTAAGGCTTGGCTTTCCCTGAATTGGATCGGCTGGTTTCCCTGCCTGTCTTAAGAGGCTCGACCGGGACAGTGTGGCTGACCAGTATTAAATTAATATTATGGCCTAGCTCACCTGCCGAGTAGGGGTGTGACTCTTTCTTGCTGACGACTCTGGGGCTAGGGCTGGACGCTGTGGGGGGGGGAGGAGGAGTGCAGTCATGCCAATGACAGCATTAATATGCCGTGATTACTTGACCAGGGATCGGCTGTCTGTGTATGTACGTATGGCTATGTACTGCACATTATAGGCAGACATACATACATACATACGTGCATACATACACATAGGGGGCTCTTTAATTAGGAGTGGGTGGAGCTTCCTGGCAGCAGCTAAGGCTTGGCTTTCCCTGAATTGGATCGGCTGGTTTCCCTGCCTGTCTTAAGAGGCTCGACCGGGACAGTGTGGCTGACCAGTATTAAATTAATATTATGGCCTAGCTCACCTGCCGAGTAGGGGTGTGACTCTTTCTTGCTGACGACTCTGGGGCTAGGGCTGGACGCTGTGGGGGGGAGGAGGAGTGCAGTCATGCCAATGACAGCATTAATATGCCGTGATTACTTGACCAGGGATCGGCTGTCTGTGTATGTACGTATGGCTATGTACTGCACATTATAGGCAGACATACATACATACATACGTGCATACATACACATAGGGGGCTCTTTAATTAGGAGTGGGTGGAGCTTCCTGGCAGCAGCTAAGGCTTGGCTTTCCCTGAATTGGATCGGCTGGTTTCCCTGCCTGTCTTAAGAGGCTCGACCGGGACAGTGTGGCTGACCAGTATTAAATTAATATTATGGCCTAGCTCACCTGCCGAGTAGGGGTGTGACTCTTTCTTGCTGACGACTCTGGGGCTAGGGCTGGACGCTGTGGGGGGAGGAGGAGTGCAGTCATGCCAATGACAGCATTAATATGCCGTGATTACTTGACCAGGGATCGGCTGTCTGTGTATGTACGTATGGCTATGTACTGCACATTATAGGCAGACATACATACATACATACGTGCATACATACACATAGGGGGCTCTTTAATTAGGAGTGGGTGGAGCTTCCTGGCAGCAGCTAAGGCTTGGCTTTCCCTGAATTGGATCGGCTGGTTTCCCTGCCTGTCTTAAGAGGCTCGACCGGGACAGTGTGGCTGACCAGTATTAAATTAATATTATGGCCTAGCTCACCTGCCGAGTAGGGGTGTGACTCTTTCTTGCTGACGACTCTGGGGCTAGGGCTGGACGCTGTGGGGGGGGGGAGGAGGAGTGCAGTCATGCCAATGACAGCATTAATATGCCGTGATTACTTGACCAGGGATCGGCTGTCTGTGTATGTACGTATGGCTATGTACTGCACATTATAGGCAGACATACATACATACATACGTGCATACATACACATAGGGGGCTCTTTAATTAGGAGTGGGTGGAGCTTCCTGGCAGCAGCTAAGGCTTGGCTTTCCCTGAATTGGATCGGCTGGTTTCCCTGCCTGTCTTAAGAGGCTCGACCGGGACAGTGTGGCTGACCAGTATTAAATTAATATTATGGCCTAGCTCACCTGCCGAGTAGGGGTGTGACTCTTTCTTGCTGACGACTCTGGGGCTAGGGCTGGACGCTGTGGGGGGAGGAGGAGTGCAGTCATGCCAATGACAGCATTAATATGCCGTGATTACTTGACCAGGGATCGGCTGTCTGTGTATGTACGTATGGCTATGTACTGCACATTATAGGCAGACATACATACATACATACGTGCATACATACACATAGGGGGCTCTTTAATTAGGAGTGGGTGGAGCTTCCTGGCAGCAGCTAAGGCTTGGCTTTCCCTGAATTGGATCGGCTGGTTTCCCTGCCTGTCTTAAGAGGCTCGACCGGGACAGTGTGGCTGACCAGTATTAAATTAATATTATGGCCTAGCTCACCTGCCGAGTAGGGGTGTGACTCTTTCTTGCTGACGACTCTGGGGCTAGGGCTGGACGCTGTGGGGGGGGGAGGAGGAGTGCAGTCATGCCAATGACAGCATTAATATGCCGTGATTACTTGACCAGGGATCGGCTGTCTGTGTATGTACGTATGGCTATGTACTGCACATTATAGGCAGACATACATACATACATACGTGCATACATACACATAGGGGGCTCTTTAATTAGGAGTGGGTGGAGCTTCCTGGCAGCAGCTAAGGCTTGGCTTTCCCTGAATTGGATCGGCTGGTTTCCCTGCCTGTCTTAAGAGGCTCGACCGGGACAGTGTGGCTGACCAGTATTAAATTAATATTATGGCCTAGCTCACCTGCCGAGTAGGGGTGTGACTCTTTCTTGCTGACGACTCTGGGGCTAGGGCTGGACGCTGTGGGGGGGGGAGGAGGAGTGCAGTCATGCCAATGACAGCATTAATATGCCGTGATTACTTGACCAGGGATCGGCTGTCTGTGTATGTACGTATGGCTATGTACTGCACATTATAGGCAGACATACATACATACATACGTGCATACATACACATAGGGGGCTCTTTAATTAGGAGTGGGTGGAGCTTCCTGGCAGCAGCTAAGGCTTGGCTTTCCCTGAATTGGATCGGCTGGTTTCCCTGTCTTTAAAGGCGTGGCAGGGATAGTGCAGCTAACCCGTGCTCTATACCCAGCTCACCTGGTTATGGTGGGTGGAACTTGAAATTCATCGCCTTCTTGTTCGTGTCCGTACGAAAGGACAGTCCATGTTCTCATACTGTTGAATTATGTCCAGTGGAATATCGTGTCCTTCCGTCAAGCCTCTTCGTTTCGATAGCGGCCAGTTGCTGTGGTGAGAGAACAAGCACCAGAGTACTGATTTCACCAAGGTGGAGTTTTGATCCAGCTGTGACAAATTTGCTATTATATAATTCACCCAGTAGTTGACAATGCCATAGTTTCCAAGCAACTCTATGGGAGAGTTCGTAAGAACAATGTCTTTTGAAGCGATAATTGTCAGTGACAGTCCCTCAGTCCTGTATGATATATTCGCTTCACTCTCTGCAACACGATCAATTTCCCTTTCTGCCAAACTAGTGTGACCAGACTGTGAGTCAGAGTTACTGCACATTAGCTCCAGGCAGTCCACAAGCGCAGCCTGGTTGACGAACCTGCCCAGGTTCTCCCCATCGTAAACGAGTGGATTGTATCGCCTGGTAACTCTTCCACATTCATGGTGAAATAGGTAGTCATGGTTGTCAGGTTCAGGGTCTGTGACTGACAGTGGAATTGCCGAATAGTAGCATATTTTCTTCCCCTTTGGGATGACAATCCGATGGGTACTGTGTAGGGGCTTTGGACGTACAAATAGCCCTCTACCAGCTCCTGGGATGACACTTTTACCGACCATCAGGTGGGACTCGTTTAGATGATCGGCAACATTTTTGACTTCAACCCTGTAATGTGCCTCCTCGGTGTCTACTTCTACCGATGTCTCATCATTGATGTTCACCAATTGATGCTTTAAAACCCAGGGTTTGAGACGTTCATCATTGAGTAGCTCCCCATATTGCCAAATTCCATTGCTGTTTTCCTTAGCATACACAGCACCATCAATGTACTGTGGGGGAGCTCCTTCAGTCGGAAAGGAGAAGCCTGACTTTACCATTTGTACTCCACTTGATTCCCAAATCGAGCGGTCTTCACTTTGATGCGTGTAGATTTCCACTAGCAGTCTGTCTCCACTCTGATCTGCTCCATGAGGGACCAAGAAAGTTTCTTTCGATTGTGCAATATTCAATCTGGCCTTCACTAATCCCAGGAAGCCAAATGCAGCTTCCTGTGTTGTACGCTCTCCGCTGACTGCTTGCAATTCAATTCTGTATTGATGCCCCAATTCTACAGCATCATGAAACTTCTCCCTGAAAGGTATTAGCATGGAGTTGTGTAGGACATCCTCTTGCATCATGATTCCATGTTTTGTGGCATACTCACGAAGCCCTGGAATAAATTTTTCCACAAGCATTCCTCCGTCTCCATCCATGTACATGATTGCCTCAACTGCCGCATCTGGTCCTTCTCCGACCACCTTATAAACAGGTGATAGTCCAGTCAGAATGGCTGGTTGGATCAATCTTGAAACTTCTTGTGGTAGTTTCACGCCCATGAGGCGTACAAATGTTGGAGACTCTGGACAGTAGGTAAGTGGACTGTGAGGGGAGATTTCTTTGGACAGCGCTACACACTGTTTAAAGAAAGTCGAGTGGAGGTTAGTGTAGGATTTCTCCCGCAATAAGGTCAAAATCTGTGTGCAAGAGCATGGGAGTGGCCGCTGCCGTTGCTGGCGTCGTACTTCTGCATCTTCTTCCCACTCTTTTGCCACGGTGCAAGGAGTGCAGTTGGCTTCCGAGCAGTCATTACGACGTTTTTTGTAGTCCTGCAGTTTCAGGTTTTCTGCCACATTTCCTAGTGCCAGCATGAGGTCTCTCTGGCTGTGTATGTCAGAGTCTTCCTCTAAGACACGAAGGTAGCGTCCGATGTAATTCTGGGCAATGTTTCCGATAATATCGGGTAACGCCAGAATGGATTGCAGATGCCTAACCGTTTCCTCCGTGATCCCATGTGTTTCCACAGTGACATCTTCTTGCTGTATCATTTCAAGGCAAGATGATAGGTCTTCCCGCTTCCAAGGGAAGCTGGTAAGCCAGTTGGTAAAGACATTCGCCCGCTCCTGAGGAGTTGGCAGGCAATGAAATATGTCTGATCGCCTGGCCTTCTTGATTTCCTCTGAGTACTCGCAAGTTCCTTCCTCAAAGTCTATATCAATACGCCCCATCTCTCCAGCAGAGTACACTCGCTTCGATCCTGAAGGTTTCCTCCTCCTTTTTCTGGACAACCTCGAGGAAGATGAGGTGCCTGGAGGTCTAATCAGGGGAGGAGGGCGGCTGGGAGCCTCCTGTCGGGAAGGCTCCTCTCGAGGAGGTCGGGAAGCCTCCTGTCGGGAAGGCTCCTCTCGAGGAGGTGGGGGAGCCTCCTGTTGGGAAGGCTCCTCTCGAGGAGGTCGGGAAGCCTCCTGTCGGGAAGGCTCCTCTCGAGGAGGTTGGGGAGCCTCCTGTCGGGAAGGCTCCTCTCGAGGAGGTCGGACCTGGGGTCCAGCTGTACCTGTTAACGGTTGTTCACCGTTGGGTGGGGGTGATGGGGACGCCCGTCCTTCAATCTCCATTGTAGAATCTTGAACGAGACTGATGTTTTCGTCCAGAACATGTTTCAGCATCTTTAGGAGAAAGAGTAAGTAGATTGTTAATATGCGAGGCAAATCACAATCACAAGCCACATGCAATGCTTCTGCAGTATGCAATTACCCTCCATTGCACATGCTCCTCGTAAACCAACTACAGCTGTGGATTCTAGCTACATGCATTATCCATATTGAACTTACCTCTAGGACTTGCACCCCCGCCAAAAGATCTTGTTCTGTCACATTGCGTGACATTTCCTGTGCCAAGTCGGCCAACTTGGCAAGGACGCTGTCAAACAGCACCTGGAAGTTCCTTTGTTCCATCTGTAAGTTAAGGAGTAGACAAAGCTTGCATTAAGTACTAGCAGTGGTGGACACACCCAAACAGCCTGAAAAGACATGCCCTCTTTAGAACCAGGCTTGCTCCACCCATTCAGCTCCACCCACTTTTACAACGTAGCCGGGATTTAAGCCTTCAGTACTAGACTAATTCGCTGGGGCCATACAAAGCTTGTAGTGAGTATATGAGGAGGTACAAATTACCAAATAGCCTGCAACAAGGCTATATTTCAGCAAATTATTGTAAATCATATCGCTTCAGCAAAAACAGCATGCCTTAAGCTTTTCTAAGCTTTATAGGCTTGGCTTCACCCGAATTAGGTATGCATACATATAGCTAGGAGTAATACTAACCTTCAATAAGCTTGACTCGAGCTCTTGTTACTTGTACGGTAGTAGCAATATAGCTGCAGCCATGCATGTGACTAGTTTAAAATTCACGTGCACAACATGGGCATTAATTAGAATAAACAGCTACAGCGCTAGCCATAGATAATAGAGCATGGTCTAGCCATGGCCCGGCCCATGCTGCAAGATCGCTACTCCCGCTAGTATATTAAGTAGTAGAGCTAGACATCGAGTCTTCTTCAGGGCAAAGGTACTCCCTGTCTGCCAACCTGGATATTTGCTGAGGTATGAGTAAGTCAATTCAGGTAGGTAGGTAAATTTTAATTTTAAACAAGAAAATTACGCAGTTAAAATACATTAATTACGACCTGCAGGGAATAAAAGTAGCCAAATGTAATTACCAATGTTACATCAAATACCGAGCTTAACTAATAATGTGCCTTAGGATTGTGCAAACATACCTTCCCACCCAAAGCTTTCCCACAGCTGCACCCACCAGTTCCACTACCACCTCCACCACCTCTCCCGCCTCTCCCACCACCCCTCGCACTGCCTCCACCACCTCCGCCACTGTCTCCACCTCCACCACATTTCCCACCTCTCCCGCGTCTCCCACCTTTACCCCCTTTACCCCCTTTACCACCACCCCCGCCACTTCCTCCTCCTCCACCCTGTGTTAAGCAGGATTATTAGTATTAACAGTAATAAATACTACAGTTTCATTCAGACATACTTTGGGGTGCTGGGGGGCCACCCCCAGCCGCTCCCACACGCTGGGCGTCACCTGTAATATATACCACAGTGCATAACTATAGGCATTTGCATCTTGTGTTGTAACATACCTGCCCCCACCGCCCCCACCATTTGCAGGGGGTAGTCTGCAAAGTAAGAATAAAATACTTAATTCGCTCTGACAAGTGATTAAACCTGTATACCTTGGTCGTAGGAGCTCCTGTCGGAGCCGGACAGCGCTCTGGATAGTGAGGTATGAGAGCTATTGTTGCGCAGCCTGCATCGTTCAAAATCCCTTATTGATGGTCGTAGTTCTTACTTTTGGGTGGTGGGCCGCCCTCCCTCTCTGTACCTCCTCCTCCTCCTCCTTCCGGAGCCCTGATCGGTGAGGGACAGCGCTCTGGATAGTGAGGTATGAGAGCTATTGTTGCACAGCCTGCATCGTTCAAAATCCCTTATTGATGGTCGTAGTTCTTACTTTTGGGTGGTGGGCCGCCCTCCCTCTCTGCACCTCCTCCTCCTCCCCGCTGTTGATGCATGTGCTGGGTAATTAATTCACCTGAACTCAGACGGAGAGAATGTACTCACCTCCCTGGGGTGTTTAGCTCCGGCTGGATTTATAGAATCCTTAGCTCCGGCTGGATAATATATAAGACAAAATTAGGTAGGACCCCTTAGTGACAAAAATCCTTGTGTAGGACCACTACTCTTATACTCTTATAGAATCCTTACATGTAGATTCCGGGCTTTTTTGGGCCATCACCATCTAATGTAATGATCATACAATTAATGGCAAGCTGCTGTAAACTCTTAGTCGTAATGTTAACTTACGGTGCCGAAGCTTCGCTGGATCTATTGGGACGACAAATTTATAATTAGGCAGCACTCAATTGTGTACTGTGCAGTAATACTCTTACCTTATACTTCTTATTTGGTTCTCTTTCCTACAGAAAGAAGAAAGAAGCAGTGCAAGTTCTCTACAGCAGACAGAACAAGGATGCAAATAGTATAGCTTTGTCTCATCTCCATCAAGGCCGAACTGGGCAGTAGACTACATTGTTTGTTTTTTAGTATAGCCAGTGCATCACTTGTACTGTACACATTCAGCTGCGTATCAGTCTGACATTCTCTCTGGAAAGCCAGAGGGTGTGGCAAGCTCGACAGCATTCATGTAACAGTTTATAGTTTCTCCTTATATCCCATCTTACCACAAACTGTCCTACCTATTATTAAATTATACTAAGGCTTACCGCCATGTGGTTTTCTTTTATACTATAATATTATTCACGCGGGGTTTCCCGCATGTTTTTACAAAAACACGTGGGTAAGTGGATCTTAGTCTCGTGACCAGACCTTGGCTCCACCCCCTAGCTGCATTAGTGCATGTGATTTGCTGTGGTTCTCACGCGTAGGCTCCCTAAGTCACATGACCAGTGCTGCTGCAGGAGCTGTAGCACGCTGCAGCTCCACGGTAGAAGTTTTCTCGAGAGGTTTGAGGTAGCCAACAGTTTCAGTTGTTGCAGAAGAGGCTCATAGCGCAGTCTAGTGGCCGTGAGTAGTCTGCCAGAGTCATACTGAATGCTATTTTCTAGAAGCCAGTTGCATGGCTAGATCGTGTTTCACTGATGCAGCGTGTTAAATATTCGGTGTTGGCGACGGCATGAAGCCAGAAGGAGTCTTCAATCGTGCAAGAAAGAGGCAAGAATGCTTGGTATGCCTCATTATCTCCCCGTTCACTCTGTACTTAAGATAGCATTACGTCATTCCCTGGGATAACACCGTTACCCCTAAACTAAACGCTATGCTGTCCAAGAGTGGAGAGAAGCTAGGCCATGTCTTTTGGGGTATTGATAAAGTAGGCAGTACAGAATGTAGTGAGCATGAGCAGAAGACTGACAGTCCTCTGGGCTAGCGTCTGTAAAGTCTGAGCACACGCCCCCTTTTTCTGTCCATTGTGGCGGGAGATTCAAATCACAAGATCCCTACCCTAAGTCGATCGCTTGTGTAGCTTACAATACTGGGGTGTTCACTCACCTCTACAACCTAATGCAGTACTGTACATGAGACTATATCTTCCTCCTTTTACCAACACTAGGCCGTGGCGAATTGACAGTATTGAATTGAAATATTTTTATCCAATAGGAAAGGGTCATACAAGAGTAGACTGAGATTGTACAATAATACAGTAATAAACTCCAGTACAATTGTGTGACAGCGACATTGTGTTTACAGGGCAAGGGTGTGCACAGTATTGTAGCTACATGAACTCTAATTCTTATTCACAGTCTTGTGTATGTCCAAAGGCTTGGACCTTAAAGTGTACATGCCAGATATAACATCGTATACCACATCGACTGGGTACACTAGAGAATTGAAACTCTCAGTCCAGGTGCTTTGCCCAACTCTAAGTCGGTACTTCGATTCTTCTATTTCCTGTAGGTGTGCCAACAGGACCTCCTGCTCCCGGAGATTGACCCGCAGCACTTTTCCAAGAAGAATTAGCGGAGCTGTCTGGGTGGATCCCGCTTGGACTAAGGCGACTATGTCGCCTGGTTCTGGGATGGCATCCCCGTCTTCATCAAGGTTGGCGGTGGGGTTGCTGTCCAGGATCCTTCCTGCTAGTGCGGCAGTTAGTTTGACCGCCCTTGCACTCTTGTCCATTGTAGTTCGCCGGTCGTAGACTTGCCTTTGCTGCATAAACAAAGAATAATTAGGTTCACTACATTCCCAGCTGTGTTATATATTCCTTATTATATATTTGACATTCTTTATAAATCATCTTTCCCTACTGTTACTTTGTTGCATATTGTCATTGGTCCTTTTTGTATTAGCTAGCTGTTGCTATTGAGACATCTATTTTGATCTATACAATGCAACTCTAAAAATGGTGATGCCTAATATAGTTACTTACATAGTTACTTACATATCGAGTGGAATGTCTCATCGCATGTGCCACTGCTCTCTGGGTGTCTGGGTTTGCCTCCACCTTCCCATCCATCAGGAAGGTAACAAAGGCAGACCTCAGTCCATTGGGGCCCAGACTTGCTCCTGAATGGTATTCAAATATCCCTTGGATGTATCTGGTCCAACCTGACTCGGAAAAGGGCTGGCCTTTTTCGTCCTGTGCACAAGTGGGAGCAGATAATAGATGAGGAACTCGTACGCAAAACGATTAATTAATACTATTTCTTACCACAAACACGTAGCTGTGATCAGGATGTCCTCTGAGCAGAAGAGGCCGGTCTCTCTCCAGGTAGTCATCAAGGTGGCTTTGAAGAAAGTCTATGGTGGAGATGTCTATGTTCTGCACCCCCATGTATTTTGAATTCTTGTACTCTCCCACCTGTAGCATTGCAACATTTGGACCATAGTGCAGGATATTAGATGGACCCTGGCCAGTGGACTGGAATGGTCCAGCGTGGTGCTGCATTTTGAGAGTCCGGTATTCTTTCGCTCGGCCTGGCGGGATAGCCGTATACAGCAGTAGAGCCATGTACTTTTGCGATTCTGCTGCCCGGTCCATCGGCCTCAGTTGTGTCTCGTATAGGTCCTGCTGTGCCTCCACAACTTTCAGCACCTCCTCCCAATGGAGCCATTTGTTTGCCCACGAGAGCTCCTGCCATGTTTTCTGGGTAGCTGCAGCCTCCCTCTGGAAACGGCTGGTGAGAGCCCTGATGTATGCTTGCGCTTCGTTGGTATCCACACCCTGGGCAGCAGCAAGGTACTTTAGCCCCCTGGTCAGAGCCTGGCAATACCCAGCAAGTGTCCCCGGCTTTCTCTTGCGCTCCTCCTGTTGATACAGAAGAAAAAGCATCCAATTATGTGTTTAGTATTAATTGTTAGAACGTCATGTGTCCATTTACAATGTACTTTATATCAACACCTAATTTACTTTGAGCCTTATGGATGCATTACTGTCGTACACTTGCCTACCTTGAGGAAGTTCAGGAACATGTCCACTGTCTGGAGATCATTGAGGCAGTCCAGTCGTGGAGTGTGCTGCGTCTGCCGGTCCAGAAAGCCGAGGAATGCTGCGTATAAGTTAAAGTTTGGAAAGTGTATCTACTAGTACCGATATCATGGAATAAGTACAGTACGCATCAACTTGGCCAACAGCCAACTCACTGAGTAGTCTCTCCTGGGTCTTGTCCATTGTGGACTTGGACAGTGCCTGAGCCCCTCGTATGTGGTTGAGCTCCTTCGTCCAAAAGGAAGCCAGCTCTTTGAGTTGCCGGCCTGCGTCTGGGTTCAGTTCTAGGTCCAGCTGCATCGATCTGGCAAGCCTAGGAGTTTTGGGGGGGGGGGACCTGGCTGCTCATGATCTGGATCTTCGATAACCAGGCATTCGGTACTGCCTCCAGATGCTGATGCATGTTGTTCAGGTTGCGGATGACAGACGGAAGTGGTAGTGTCACTTTTCAGTTCTTCCGGATCGGGGTTAAGCTCCACTCCTGTGTCCACCATCTCGGCCTCACCAGGAACATTGTAGAGCTGGAGCAGGTTGTGTGCCTGACGAATTGTCAATACAGCAACATTCCTTGCTGCTTTCGCAACCACTCCAGCGTCCTTCATGCATTGCAGATGCCCAGAAGGGCAGTGCTGGTCAGTACCAGCCACCCTGTTCTTTCTCCGCTGTTGGGTAGAGGGGCTGACGTTGACAGCCAGTTGGAACTCCTTCATTAAACTGCTGTAGAGGACAAATGCTTCCTCTCCCTCCCAATAGCAGGGCAGCCTCTTGCCTGCAAGTTCGACAGTTGGTAGATCTGGAGCAGCCATTTACTTCGTAGGTTTTGCATCTAAAAATGACTGTGGTGCAACTACCACTGAATTTATACTCACAGGAAGTCACACATCTGCTCCATGGTAACTAGGGGGAAATGTACAGTCATGCTTTGCTTAGTCAGTGCTAAATTATTGCATTGAGCTTCTAATTTCTGAAGTAAAGGCTGTAAAATAAGAGATGTATAGCCGGTGCTTAAATATGGTCATACTGGCATGAGCCTCTAATTTCTTATGGCTGGCACCTCATTTGTACCATTAGAGCTATATAGCCGGTGCTAAATTATTATTGGGCTGCTGATTTCTTACACAAAGAACCTCATGCTGGCGGTAATCAGTGCAAAATTCTGGGTCTAAGTTGCAAGTATTATCATGTAATTGAATTATTCATGAAAATGCTTGCAACTGCAGAGGAGGCACATATCAGTTCTAGAAGAGCTAGGTACATTTCTTGCTTGGTCAACAATACTACAATGGAGAGTAGAATAGCTAGCATACGCTTTACCTGGTAATAATCCTTGCTCAATGAGGGACAACCGTGCTACCCAGGTCATTAGCTGGCAGGTTAATGGCAGGTTAATGTTATTCATCAGCATAATATTGCCTCCTACATCCGGTTTAATATATATCAGCACTGAAAGATAGTACATGAACAATGAAAAGTTTCAAACACTTTGATTTGAAATGTTTCAAAAGCTGAAATACTTTGAAATTGGCATTATAACAGAAACATTATAAAGTCAAGGGCTATTAACAGCATTACAATACGGTGCCAGCAAATAGTTCAGGGCTACTGAAATTCTTAAATGTTTCAACTATAGAAATGTTTCAAAGTGAAATGATTCAGAAAAATATCAAAGGGTTTAAAGATATCACTGCGGGCTAGTAAAGAAAACCTTTGGGCTAGTTATGAATAGCATCCGGGTTAAGGTTAGGGTTAGGGTTAGGGTTAGGGTTAGGGTTAGGGTTAGGGTTAGGGTTAGGGTTAGGGTTAGGGTTAGGGTTAGGGTTAGGGTTAGGGTTAGGGTTAGGGTTAGGGTTAGGGTTAGGGTGGGTTAGGGTTAGGGTTAGGGTTAGGGTTAGGGTTAGGGTTAGGGTTAGGGTTGGGGTTAGGGTTAGGGTTAGGGTTAGGGTTAGGGTTAGGGTTAGGGTTAGGGGTAGGGTTAGGGTTAGGGTTAGGGTTAGGGTTAGGGTTAGGGTTAGGGTTAGGGTTAGGGTTAGGGTTAGGGTTAGGGTTAGGGTTAGGGTTAGGGTTAGGGTTAGGGTTAGGGTTAGGGTTAGGGTTAGGGTTAGGGTTAGGGTTAGGGTTAGGGTTAGGGTTAGGGTTAGGGTTAGGGTTAGGGTTAGGGTTAGGGTTAGGGTTAGGGTTAGGGTTAGGGTTAGGGTTAGGGTTAGGGTTAGGGTTAGGGTTAGGGTTAGGGTTAGGGTTAGGGTTAGGGTTAGGGTTAGGGTTAGGGTTAGGGTTAGGGTTAGGGTTAGGGTTAGGGTTAGGGTTAGGGTTAGGGTTAGGGTTAGGGTTAGGGTTAGGGTTAGGGTTAGGGTTAGGGTTAGGGTTAGGGTTAGGGTTAGGGTTAGGGTTAGGGTTAGGGTTAGGGTTAGGGTTAGGGTTAGGGTTAGGGTTAGGGTTAGGGTTAGGGTTAGGGTTAGGGTTAGGGTTAGGGTTAGGGTTAGGGTTAGGGTTAGGGTTAGGGTTAGGGTTAGGGTTAGGGTTAGGGTTAGGGTTAGGGTTAGGGTTAGGGTTAGGGTTAGGGTTAGGGTTAGGGTTAGGGTTAGGGTTAGGGTTAGGGTTAGGGTTAGGGTTAGGGTTAGGGTTAGGGTTAGGGTTAGGGTTAGGGTTAGGGTTAGGGTTAGGGTTAGGGTTAGGGTTAGGGGGTTAGGGTTAGGGTTAGGGTTAGGGTTAGGGTTAGGGTTAGGGTTAGGGTTAGGGTTAGGGTTAGGGTTAGGGTTAGGGTTAGGGTTAGGGTTAGGGTTAGGGTTAGGGTTAGGGTTAGGGTTAGGGTTAGGGTTAGGGTTAGGGTTAGGGTTAGGGTTAGGGTTAGGGTTAGGGTTAGGGTTGGGGTTAGGGTTAGGGTTAGGGTTAGGTTATATCCTTACAAAGGTTACAACAGCTACTTAGCTACACACCATAGCACAACCAAGGATATGGTTAGTTAGGGACTGGCCCACTCTAGGCCTCTAGATAGGAATGTAGCTGCAGTACCTGCACAATAGCATTTAATGAAGAAACTTGTCTCCTCCCCCTCACCGAATGAGTGGGAGGAGCCAAGGTCTGGGTGCAAGACGAAGTGTGGTATTGAAGTATTGTATTAATTAGTGGCACTTTCAGTGCTTAATAGCTAGCAAAGCTATGCATTGTTAGCAGTTGTTAGGTGAGGTGATGAAATATTTTACTAATGAGTGTCACTTTGAGTGTTAGCTAGCAGAAAAATGCAGTACAAAGTGTGACTACAGAGCAGACATGTGACTTTGAATGGGTATAAATGCTGTGGCAGTGGCACCACCATCATTTTTGAGGCAAATTGTAGCAAAGACGATCAAGTAAATGGCTGCCTCAGAAATAACAACAGTTGAGCTGGCAGGGAAGACACTGCCTTGCTACCAGGAAGGAGAAGAGACATACATACTGTACGCGAACTTGATGAAAGAGTTCGAACTCGCTGAAAACATCAGCCTATCCACACAGCAGCGCCGGAAGAACAAAATTGCGAGCACAGACCAACACTGCCCTTCTCAGCACCTGAATTGCCTGAAGGATGCTGGGCTGGTGTCACGAGGAGCAAAGAACGTTGCAGTACTGACGACAAACCAGGCTCAGCAACTGCTCCAGCTCTACAAAGTTCCAGTCGAGACAAATGTAGCTTTGACGCAATAGTGTTCCCAGTCGATGTAGTTTATGACAACATAGCTGGTGTGTACACACTGCGATCCTCACATTTGGAGATACATAAGATTGTTAAAAAGGACTAAACTTCTACCTACATGTATGTAACAACCACTCATTATCTTTGTATGAATGACCGCTGTACTGTTGTGAAATTTTCTAGAGTTCATGGCTATAATACACACTCTCGTTCCTTTGTCAATTTGCATGAAAATAATACCTGGGCCACCTTGCTACTGGTAATTAATTGCTAAATGTACTACACTTATGAGTATCCATGATACCCACAAAAAACATTAAAATACTAGCAGCTACACACAGACACACACACACACACACCACACAAGGCAGATATACTGGCCACGTACGTACTTAAGAGCCCGGGCTTAGGGCAGGCAGAGAGGGTGACTTATGTTTTACGTGCCCGCACTAGATACCTATCTGTCACACAGCCAGTCAGTCAGTCCACGATGATTTCTTTATCAAGCCACACTGCCATACGGATACCAGCCCATAGTAAGAGCCATTGATGGATGCTTGATATGAAATCATCGGGCCAACCAAAGGCTGCATGTTGTGTGACCACCCTAACCCTGACGACTCACCTACACGAGCCTCTCCAGTGCTCGCTCGCTCTTGCTAGGACCTCCTGGAGCGAGTCCTGGAATGAATGAATGCATACATACATACATAGCATTGCTCCTTCCGAGTATTTTAATGTTTTTCGTGGCTATCATGGATAGCCATCAAAACCCTGGTAGCTCAGCTTCACTGGACAATTCTAGCACATACATCTATGCATACATTGCTGCGCTATAATGCTGTTCAGATAGAGATGGCTAGCAGCTACACACAGACACACACACACACACACCACACAAGGCAGATATACTGGCCACGTACGTACTTAAGAGCCCGGGCTTAGGGCAGGCAGAGAGGGTGACTTATGTTTTACGTGCCCGCACTAGATACCTATCTGTCACACAGCCAGTCAGTCAGTCCACGATGATTTCTTTATCAAGCCACACTGCCATACGGATACCAGCCCATAGTAAGAGCCATTGATGGATGCTTGATATGAAATCATCGGGCCAACCAAAGGCTGCATGTTGTGTGACCACCCTAACCCTGACGACTCACCTACACGAGCCTCTCCAGTGCTCGCTCGCTCTTGCTAGGACCTCCTGGAGCGAGTCCTGGAATGAATGAATGCATACATACATACATAGCATTGCTCCTTCCGAGTATTTTAATGTTTTTCGTGGCTATCATGGATAGCCATCAAAACCCTGGTAGCTCAGCTTCACTGGACAATTCTAGCACATACATCTATGCATACATTGCTGCGCTATAATGCTGTTCAGATAGAGATGGCTAGCAGCTACACACAGACACACACACACACACACCACACAAGGCAGATATACTGGCCACGTACGTACTTAAGAGCCCGGGCTTAGGGCAGGCAGAGAGGGTGACTTATGTTTTACGTGCCCGCACTAGATACCTATCTGTCACACAGCCAGTCAGTCAGTCCACGATGATTTCTTTATCAAGCCACACTGCCATACGGATACCAGCCCATAGTAAGAGCCATTGATGGATGCTTGATATGAAATCATCGGGCCAACCAAAGGCTGCATGTTGTGTGACCACCCTAACCCTGACGACTCACCTACACGAGCCTCTCCAGTGCTCGCTCGCTCTTGCTAGGACCTCCTGGAGCGAGTCCTGGAATGAATGAATGCATACATACATACATAGCATTGCTCCTTCCGAGTATTTTAATGTTTTTCGTGGCTATCATGGATAGCCATCAAAACCCTGGTAGCTCAGCTTCACTGGACAATTCTAGCACATACATCTATGCATACATTGCTGCGCTATAATGCTGTTCAGATAGAGATGGCTAGCAGCTACACACAGACACACACACACACACACCACACAAGGCAGATATACTGGCCACGTACGTACTTAAGAGCCCGGGCTTAGGGCAGGCAGAGAGGGTGACTTATGTTTTACGTGCCCGCACTAGATACCTATCTGTCACACAGCCAGTCAGTCAGTCCACGAT